>CADCXC010000035.1:1800000-2249081 GCA_902806595.1 Pyrenopolyporus hunteri | reverse complement strand
TTATAAATTTAAAAATATAAAATTTAATTTATTATATTTTAATATTTTTTTTTATAAAATATAATTAAATTAATAAATAATAAATATTACGATTTAATATAATTAATTTAATTTTATTAAATAAATCGATTATTAATTAAATAAAAAAATCGTAATACGACGTAAAAATATTAAAATTAAAAATAAAATTTTATTAATATTATAAAAAAAAAAAAAATTAAATCGCGGTTCGAAAACCGCGGTTTTATATTTAAGTTTCGACGACGTATTATAATCGAAAAATTTCGATATTAATTATTTAATAAAATTAAATTTATCGTATCGAATTATAATAAATCGTTAATTAATAAATTAAAAATTATTATAATAATCGTAAATTAATATTAAATAAATAAAAGTCGTTAATTAATAATCGAAAATTATTATACGATTATATAATAAAAAATATAAAAATAAAAAATTAATTAAATTATATATATATAAAAATTATAAATAAATTAACTTCGTATTAATCGATATTTATATTTTTTTTAAAAGTTATATTTTAAATTTTTATCGCGTAAAACAATGAAATATTTAATAAAAATATATTTATTATTATTATCGTTACGATAAATATTTTAATATTAAATTATATTATTATATCGATATTAAAATTTCGATCGAATACGCCGTCGAAATTTATATATAAAACCGCGATTTAATTTTTTTTTTTTTTTATATATATATATAAATATTAATAAAATTCGATTTTTAATTTTTAATATTATACGTCGTATTAAATTTTATCGAATTTATTAACTTATTATATTTTAATTTTATAAAATAATAAAATACGAAATAATTTACTATATTATATATATATTAAATCGTAAATTTTCGAATTATTTTTTAATTTTTTTTTTTAATTTTTATAAAATTAATATAATTAATTTTTAATATTTAAATTTCGCTTCGTAATATCGTAAAATTAATAAAATTAAAATAAAATATTTTATAAAAGTTTATTACGTTATTATATAATTTAAATAATTTTATATAAAATATATTTATATATTAAAATAAATATCGAAAATAATAATATAAACGATAATATAAATAATAATATAAATAACGATTTAAAAATTAATATAAATATAAAATATTAAAGTTATTATAATAATATAATTTTATATTAAAATATTTATCGTAACGATAATAATAATAAATATATTTTTATTAAATATTTCGTCGTTTTACGTAATAAAAATTTAAAGTATATATTTTAAAATAAATATAAATATCGATTAATATAAAATTAATTTATTTATAATTTTTAAATATATATAATTTAATTAATTTACTTTTATTTCGTATTTTTTATTATATAATTATATAATAATTTTTCGATTATTTATTAACGACTTTATTTATTTAATAATTATAATTATTATTATTATTATTATTATTATTATATTATTATTATTATCGTATTTATTTTTACCATATATATTATTATTTATTTACGTATTTATATTTATTATTTATATTATTTATATCGTATCGATAATTTAATATTATTTTATATATTTAAAAAAATAATTTATTTTAAATCGATATTATAAATTTTTAAATTAACGTTATTATTTTTATTATTTATATTATTATTATTATTTATAATATTATTAATTAATTTAAATAATCGAAGTATTTTATTTTTAATTATAAAACGATTTTTTTCGAATTTATTATTATTATTATTATTATTAAATAAAAGGTTATAATTTTTATTATTTTAATAAATTATAATTTTTTCATTAATAAAATAATATTAATAAAATTTATTTTTAACGTTATTAAAATTGTTATTATTATTATAATCGTAATTCGTTAATTTAAAACGAAAATTTTTTTAAAAGTAAAAATTCGTTTTAAAAATCGAAGGATATTTATAATAAAAAATATAATTATAATTTTTATAATTAAATTATCGTTATTATTAACATTTTAAAAAAAAAAATAAATCGTTTTATTTCGAAAATTCGAAAAATCGCGTAATTTTATTATTAAAAATAATTTATATAAATCGAATAAATAAATATTTAAAATTAATACGTAAATTTAATAAATTTTTATTATAAAATAAGTTTTTATTTATATAATAATCGTAACGTATAAAATATATAAAATATTAATACGTAATCGTTATTTTTAACTTAAAAATTAATATAAATTTTTCGCATCGAATATATTATAAATATTAATACGAAAAAATAATATTATTAATATTTTATATAAAAATATCGTTATTTAACCGTAAATATTTATTTTATTATAATCGAATTAAAGTTTTTATTTTTAAAAACGAAATAAATTTATTTATAACCGTAAAAATTTACGTAATTCGATAATATTCGTTATAATTTATTATTTTCGTTTTTCGTTTTAAATATTAAATTTTATAATCGAAAATAAATAAAATATTAAAGTTTTATTAAAGTAAAAGTAAATTATTATAAAAAAATATTTAATAATCGAAATTAAAATAATCGAATAAAAATTTATATTCGATAATTAATATATAATAATAATAATAAAATAACATTAATAAATTATAATATATTTATAAAATCGTCGAAAAATTAAAAAACGTAAAATTAATATTTTTTATTAAATAAAATATTATTATTAAATCGAAATAAATAAATCGTAAATTATTTATTTTATTAAATATATTAAAATAAAAATAATTTACGTCGTTTTTAATAATTTAAATATTATCGATTATTATATAATAAATATAATACGTTAAATTATAATCGACGTATTATTAATATTTAACGTAAAAAACTTTAAAAAAAATTAATATATATTAAAATATTCGAAATAATAAATAAAAACGTATAATAAAAAAAGTTTAATCGATTCGATATTAATAATATAAAATTATACGAACGATTTAATTATAAAAAATAATAAAATTTAAAATTTTATTTTTAAATAACGAAATAATAAATAAAAAAAAATAAATAAAATATTTATTTATTTAATTAAAATAATAAACGTCGATCGAATAATAAAATTAAATTTTAAATATAAATTATATAATTATATATTTAAATAATTAAACGAATTTTCGTTTTATTAAATAATCGTTAATAAATCGAAAAACGGTTTTATTATTTATTTATTTATATAAAATCGTAATTTTTTAAACTTCGATTTTTATAAATTTTACGATTATTTTTAAAAAAATCGTTGTAAAAGTTTACTTTATATTATTTTATATTATTTTTTGAAAAAATTATTACGAAAATTTATTTTATATTATTTTTAAAAAAGTCGTTACGAAAATTTACTTTATATTATTTTATATTATTTTTCGAAAAAATTATCGCGAAAATTTATTTTATATTATTTTTAAAAAAATCGTCGTAAAAATTTACTTTATATTACCTTATATTATTTTTCGAAAAAATCGTTACGAAAATTTATTTTATATTATTTTTAAAAAAATCGTTACGAAAATTTACCTTATATTACCTTATATTATTTTTCGAAAAAATCGTCGCGAAAATTTACCTTATATTACCTTTAAAAAAACCGTTGTAAAAGTTTATTTTATATTATTTTATATTATTTTTCGAAAAAATTATCGTAAAAATTTACTTTATATTATTTTTAAAAAAAATCGTCGTAAAAATTTACCTTATATTACTTTTAAAAAAGTCGTTACGAAAATTTATTTTATATTATTTTATATTATTTTTCGAAAAAACCGTTATGAAAATTTATTTATATAATTTTTTTATATTTAATTTTAAATATATAATTCGAAAAATTTTTCGAAAAATGTTACGAAAAATATATCGAATTAAAATTAAATTTATATAATTAAATTATAATAATATAACTTCGTATTAAAATATTTATTATAACGATAATAATAATAAATATATTTTTATTAAATGTTTCGTCGTTTTATATAATAAACATTTAAAATATAAACTTTTAAAAATAATATAAATATCGATTAATACGAAATTAATTTATTTATAATTTTTATATATATATAATTTAATTAATTTTATTTATTTTCGTATTTTTTATTATATAATTATATAATAATTTCTCGATTATTAATTAATAACCTTTTATTTATTTAATATAAATTTATATAATTAAATATATATAATTAAATTTATTCGATTTAAATTTTTTAAATAAAATTATACGTTAAATTAAAATTAAATTTATATAATTAAATTTATATAATTTAAATTTTTTATATAAATTTATTTAATTCGATTTATTTAATTAAATTAATTTAATTAATAAAATCGTTTATTAAAATGCGAATAATTTTAAATATAATAATATAACGTTTAATAAAACGGTTTAATTAATTAAATAAACGCGTAATATAAATCGTTTAACGTAACGTACGCGTAATTTATTAACGTAACGTATAATTTATATAACGTAAAAATGTAACTCGTAAATTTTACGTAATTAAATTTTTTTATTTAAAAAATTAAAATATATTTCAAGTTTTTTAAATAAAATTAAATAATCGATAATAAATTTAAATACGATTTTATTATTTTATTTATATATATTTAAATATTTAAAATAAATATATAAAATTATAATTAAAATAATAAAACGATTATTAAACTTTTTATTTAAATTTTTAAAATAATATATACGTATATATTTACGTATATTAAACGATTTTTTATATACGTAAATATATATATATTTATAAAATATTAATAATTATTATACGAAAAATATTTAATTAAATATTAAATTAATATATATTTAATTAATAAAAATAAAATTAAATTATTATTAATTTTAATTTTTTATCGTAAATTTATATAAAATATTAAATAACGCGTTTTTATCGAAATATTTTTAATTATAATTTTAACGAAATATAATATAACTTTTTATTAAAATTTTTTATTATATTTTTTATTATTATAATAAAATTAATTATATAATAAAAAAAATAATTATATTTTTATACGAATTATTTAATTATTTTTAACTTTTAATTTAAATATATATTAATTATTAATTAAAATATTTAATATATATTTATAATAAAATAATTACGATTTTTTTACGGTTTTTTTACGATTTAATATCGTAATTTTATTTTACGACTTTTTTACGACTTTTTATACGACTTTTTAATTTTTTATTATAATTTTATAATATTTATAATTTTTATTATTTCGTTATCGTATTTACTTTAATATATACGATTATATAAATATTATATTTTCGTATTTTTAAATAAAATTTTATTTTTTTACTTTTATATTTTAATATAAAGTAATTATACCTTTTATAAAAAAATTTTTTAAATTATTTTTATATAATTTATTTTAAAATAATTAAATATTAATTAATATATATTTTTATTAAATTTTATAAATATTTATATTAAATTATATTACGTTTATATCTTTGTTTTTAAATACGTTTATTTAAACGATATTTATATTTTTTTTATATAATTTTAACTATTATTTATATTATAAAAATTCGTTATTTAAAATTTTATTAAATTTTAATTTTAATTTTCGATTTTTAATTATATATTATTCGAAATATTTTTTAAAATTATATAATTTTATATATAAAAATACGTTATATCGTTAATAAATTTTAACGGATAAATTATAAATTATTTATTATATAATCGTTACGTTTTTAATGTTAAAAACCGTTAAAATTATATTCGATTAATAATTTTTATTTTTATATTAATTATATTAATTTAAAATCGTATTTTAAATTTATAACGTAATTTTTATATTAATTTTTTTAAATTTAATTATATTATATTTATATAATCGATAATAATATATTTTTATTTAATTAAAATTTAATACGATAATTATTTTATTAATATATAATCGATAATTTTTATTTTATTATATTTTTATATATAATATATAACGCGATTTAATTAATTAAATTCTTTTTATCGAATAATTAAATTTTATAAAATTCGTCGAAATAATTTTAAAATTATTAATTATAAAAAAAAAAATAAAAATAATTATATTTTTTAATACGTATAATTTAACGAAATTACGTTAATTAATAATTATAATTATTATTATTCGATTTTTCGATTTTATTTATTGTTTTTATTTATATAAATTGAAATTTAATAATTTTATATTTTAATTTTTTAATTTCGTTAAATTTTATATAATTATCGACGATTTTTAAATTATAATTAATTAAAATTACGTTTAAATTATAAAAAGGTTTCGATTTTATAATTTATTCGCGTATATTATAATCGAATTTTTAATTCGAAAATAATAAAAAAAATTAATTTAATATATTTAAAAGTCGAAAATTATATTTATTTATATTAATTTATAATATTTTACGAAAATATACGTTAATATACGCGTAAATTTCGAATTTAATAAAATTTAATTTATAATATTTATTTATAAATTAAATATAATTAAATTTCGAAATTATAAATTTTTACGCGTTTTTATTTTACGTTTAATTTATTATTAATTTATTATCGTATAATTTTCGGATAAAATTATCGATATATAATATAAATTATATTTTCGTAATTAAAAATTAAATATTTCGACGAACGCGTTCGAAAATATTATTTTTTTAAATTTTCGAAAACGTTTAAAACTTATTTATAATTTTAAAAAATTCGTGTATTTTAAATATATTATATATTCGTTCGATTAAATTATTAATTTTTTTTTATATTATTTTCGATTTTAATATAAATAAAAAACGTTTTATTAATATTAAAATTTTATTAATCGAATCGAAATAAAATTTTATTATTACGAAAATTTTTCAAAAAAATAACGTATAAATTAAATAAATTCTTCGATATAAAATATCGAATTATATCGATATTTTTTATTATCGTAATTTACGTTATAAAAATCGTAAAAATAAATTAATTTTAAATTTTTAAATTTTAAATAATTAATAATTTAAATATATAAAACTTCGATATTAAAAATTTAAAATTTCTTTTTAACGTTATTTATATTTAATTTATTTTTATAAATATTTTATTTATTAAAATATTATTAAAAAAATCGTCGATTAATAATAATATTATATTTTTTTTAAAGTTTTTATAATATTTCGTTTTAAAAATTTTTATTTATTAAATATTATCGAATAATTTAATTTTTTTAAATAATTATTTAAGTTTTAAATTAATATATAATAATTTAAAACGATTTTAATATTATATTAAAATATAAATAACTTTATAAATAAATAAATATATTAAAATTTATAAAATATAAATTTTCGTATTATTAATATCGATTTATTTAATTAATATAATTATTATTATTTATATTAAATATAATATAAATTTTACGAGATATATATAAAATATTTATCGTTTATTATTATATAAAATTAACTTTTTTTTAAAATTAAAACTTTTCGTATATATACGATATAATAAGGTTTTAAATTTTAATTTAATTATAATAATAAATCGACTTTAATAAAATATATTTATTTTCGAATCGTTATTATTTTAATAAAAAATTCGAGGTTAAAATTAAAACGTATAACGTTTTTCGATATTATCGAAAAAAAAACGTTTATCGAAACGTATAAAAAAAATTCCCCGATTTTAAAAATATGTAAAACTTTTTAAAATAACCGGTAATAAATATCCGTTAACGGTTATTTAAAATAATATATATCGATTTATATATCCATTAAAAATATATTTAATATAAGTAATTTTATAATAATTTTTATAAAATATTATTTTTTCGTAAAAGTTTTTTATAATATATATTTAATATATAAAAAACGTAATATATAAAATTTTATTAATTTAATTTCGATATAATAAATCGATTATTACATTAATTTATCGAAATATTTCGTTAATTTATAACCGTTTTTATAAACGACGTTATAATAAAAAAATAACTATATAAAATTCGATATATATTTAAATAAAATTATATAAATAATAATATATAAATTTTCGAACTTTTTTTTTAAATTATATAAATATTATTAATATAATTATAAATAAAATTTACGTATTTTTTATTTATTATACGTATATATATTAAAATATATTTATTTATAAATAATTTTACGATTTTATTATTATAATTTTATTATTATATTTAAATATACTTAATTAATTAATTATATATTTAACGTTATAATAAAAAAAAAAACTTAAACTTTTTTTAAATTATAAAACTACGTTTAATTTATATTATTATATCTTATAAAATTAACTTATTAATATATATAATAATATTTTAATTTTTTTCGTTAATTTTTTCGAATAAATTTACGTTCGATTATAATATTAAAATATATTTAAATATAATTAAATCGTTAAATACTTAGTAAATTTATATATTTTTTTCGTAAAAATTTATTTATTATTTTTAATATAAAATTTTTACGATGCGTTTTTATTTCGATATTATAATCGAAATCGATAAATTTTAATGTAAAATTAATTAATTAATGCGAATTATTTTTTAATTTAATTTATAAAAACGTATAAAATAACGATTTTATATATATAAAAATAAAATATATATTTTCTTTTATAATTATTAATTATATTATTTATATATTTATTAAAAATAATTTTGATATTTTTTATAAATTTAATAAATTAAATATTAAAAAAATTATTTTTTATTTATTTTAATTTTTATTTTATTATTATTTTATATTATATATTATTATTTTATTTTTAACGATGTTAAAAACGTTATATATTTCGAATTTTATAAAAATAATTTTAATTATATAATAATATATAAAATAATTTTTAAATTTTATTTCGAAATAAATCGTAAAATTTATTATTTTTATTATAAATTTTATTATTTTTAATTATTAATTTTATAAATAATTATTAATTTTACGCGAAAATTTAATTACTTTATTTAATATTTAATTTAACGATATGATTACGATATTTTTTAATAAAATATTTTTATTTTATAAAATAATTTATTGTTATATAATTTAATAATTTAAACGTTATATTTTATAATCGAAGTATTTTATTATTGCGTAAATTATTTTTAAATACACCGCTTTAAAATTCGTAACCGAAGATTAATATAATCGAAAAAAAGTAATTAAAATATAAGTCGTTTATTAGATATAATTTTAAAATAATTTTTATTTAAATAAATTTAAAATTTAACGTAATAAAAAAAATATTAAATTATAAAAAATTTAATCGATTTATAATTAAATTTATAATATAATTTGTTTTAAAATATATATATATATCTATAATTTTTATATATATATTAATAAAAATAATAAAATAAAAAAAAATTAATATCGATCGAAACGATAAAAAATTATAAATTTAATCGATACGAAATTTAAAATTATTTAATAAACGTTTACGTTAAAAATAATTAATGTTTCGATTTTTTTATATTTAAATAAAATTACGTTATAATATTAATTAAAGCGAAGCGTTTTAAATTTATATAAAATTAATAAACGTATAATTTATAAATATATTAAATATATAAAATTTATTTAATACGTTAAAATAACGTAAATATTTAAAATAAAGGTAATAAATATCGCTAGTTATAAAAAAATAACGATAAATAATTTATTTAATAAAAATAATATATTTTAAAATTTCGTAAAAAATATAATTAAAAGTAAAATATATAAAATTTATATAATTATATATAAAAATAAAATTTTAATTTTATAAAAAAAAATTAAAACGTTGTTTCGAACGTTTATAAATTTATTTTTCGATAAAAGGAATTGAAATACCCCCTTATTTAATTAACCTTTTTTTTTAAATTAAATAACTTTACTTTCGTTTAATTACTTTTTTTCGTTAAATTATATTTACCCGCTTAGTTAAAATTTTCCGTTAAATTAAATTTTTACGTTTAATATAATCATTAACTTTTAAATCAATCGTAATTTAACTTCGTTAATAAAATTATAATAAAAATAACTTTTAAAACTATTTAATCCGCCATTAAAAAAAATTATAAAAACGCGTCGAAATTTTATACTACCATTAAAATTTAAAGTTTATAATATAAATATAAATTTAATTAAAATTTTTATAATTATTATTAATATCGAATTAAAATAACCTTAACATCGATATTTTTAAATAAAATTTCATTTTTATAACGTTTAAAATTTCGAATATTATTATTAATTTTATTGAAAATTTAATTAATTTTATTAAAAATCCCACCGATAATAATATTTTACTTCTAAACGTTAATAAAATAATCGAATAAACGATACGAAAAAAAAAATTAAAATTAATTATATTACGAAATAAATAAGTTACGAATATATTAATTATCGAAAAAATAACTTCGTCGAAATAATTTAACATTTATTTATAATTAAAATTATTTAAAATATAAAAAAATATTAAATATAATTAATTTAACTTATTATTAATTAAAAAAATACCACTTTTATTAAATAATATTACGAAAACTTTTATTATTACATTAAATTTTATTAATAATAATTACTTTAAAATATTTATTAATTCGATTCGTTATATCGTTTTCGATATTAATCGTTTACTTTCGTTTAATATATAAAATAAAAAACGAAAACTTAATTAATTATCGATCGAATCTATTAAATTAATTAACGAAAACGAATTAATAACGCGTTTTAAAATTCATATTATTTAATTTATAAACATTTATATATACGATACGATTAAAATTAAAATACGATATATTATTACGAATGTAATTAATATAAAATTATATCGTAATTTATTTAAACTTTATTTAAATAAAAAAAAAATTAATTAATTATTTTTTATTATAATAAATATAAATCGAGAAATAAATTTTAAATATTATATAATTAAATTATTTAAAAATAATTAAATGTATTTTCATTATCGTCTTTTTATTTTATATAATATATATACGATATAAATTTATATAATTACATTTTAAATAAATTTTATTATTTTATTTAATAAAGTTTTTTATTTTTTATTAACGATTTCGTTATTATTTTCCTTTATAAACGATATTAGACGCGTTATTTCTTTCTTTTTTTTTTAACGTATATAAAACTATTAACTTATTTTCGAAATTTATTCGAATATTAATTCGTTCGAAAATCGTTATATATTTATATTATTTTTTATATTTTTTTTTATAATTACGTATTTTTTAATCGATAAAAAAAATTATAAAATTTATTAACGTAAATATAAAATTTAAAATAAAAATTAAGGTTAATATTAAAATTAACATTATTATATATTATTAATATAATCGTTTTAAATTTTTTTTTAAATATACGAACTTATAAATAAATAACGTAAATTTTCGTCGTTATAATAATAATAAATATACGCGTCGTTTATTAAATTCGTATTTCGATTTATAAATATAAAAGTAATTATATATATTTTTTATAAACTACATTTAATTATATATTAATTATACCGTTATTTATTAATACGTAAAAAATTATAAATTTAAATATATAAAATAAAAATATTTTTTAATAATATATTAATAATATATTATAAATAAATATAAATTTTAATTAACGATTACGTCGTCGATTTATTATCGAAAATAGTTTAATATAATCGATACGTTAATTATTTTTCGTCGATATACGTTTAAAACGTAAAATTAATAAAAATACGACGATATCGTAAATAAAAATAAATAGATTAATTATATAAAAATAAACGATTTAAACGATTTTTTATACGATTATAAAAATTATAAAATTATATTAATTATATAAATATCGTTATAATTAATTTATTTAATATATATACGAATAAACTTTTAATTTTCTTTTTTTAAAAAATTAAAATAAATATTATATAATATATTAATTATTAAAATCGTAATTATAAAAACATTTAATAAAAAATAATATAAAATACGTTAAATAAATTTATATTATTTTATAAAAAACGAAAAAAAAATATTAAAAAAATTTAAATTCGAATATAAATTTACCTTTATTAACGCGTATAAAAATAAAATTTATTATATATTTAAAGGTAGATATAATTTATATATAAAAGCGGTAAAATATCATTATATTTATTATCGGTTATTTAAATTTATTTATTATAATTCGATAATAAAATTTATTTAATAAAATTATAATATTATATTTATTTATTTAATTTAATTAACGAAACGAATAAAAATTTAAATTTAATTAAAATTACATTATTAATATTTTATTAATTATAAAATAAAAAATAAAATATAAATTACGATTCGTAAAATCGTTAAACTTTAATATATACTTTCTTTTTTTTTTTTTTTTATATATATATTACGACGACGTTATAATATTAATATAAACGCTTATTTACGACTTCGATAATTATAAAAACTTTTTTAAATTTTATTAATTTTATTTCGTTAAAATTTATATTTAAAATTTTTAAAATTTAATTTAATTCGAAATTTATTAAAAATAAATATATTAATTATAATTTAATTATATAAATACTTATTAAATAATTTCCGAATATTATCCATCGATTTACCTCGTAATATTTCGATAATAATATTATTTTTAATAAATTTAAATAATTCGAATATAACTTCGAAAGTCGTAATATAATTATTAATAAATTACGCGAAAAAATTATAATTTTTAAAGTAAAATTTTAATTAATATTAAAATATTTAAAAAATTAAATATAAAATATAAAAAAATAACTTATAATATTTAAAATCGAATTTTAAAACGAACGTTAAAAACGTTAAATTAAATATTTATACGCGTATTTATATTATTAAAACGCGCGTTTAAAATATTAAAACAAACGTTTATATAATTAAAATACGTTTTATACGTATTAATATTAATTTATAAGTAAAATATTTATATTACTTTAAATTTATTATAATATATGTAAAATTTATTAATTTTATTAAATAATCGAAAGATTTTTTAACTTAAAAAATTTTTCGTTAAATAAAATTATAAATTATATTATAAAATTAAAATCGAATTATAAATCGAATTATTTAACGTAATTAACGTTTATATTATTTATGTTAATTTAAATATATAATATTAAATTAATATTTAAATAATAAAAATATAATAAAATATTTAAAAAAAAAAAAATTAAAAATTAAAAAAATAAATTTAATGCGTTTAAATATATTTTTACTCTATTATTTAAATATACGTATTATATATACGTATTTATTAATATATTTAATATATATAAAATAATAATACGAAATAATATAAATAATATATATAATTAAAATTATAAATAATTTAAAATTCGAAATATTTATTATTTTAATTAATTAAAATATAACGTCGTTATAATTACGTAGTTATATAATAATTTATGTTTCGTTCGATTTTTATATTAATATTATAGTTATACGTAATCGATATGTAATTCGTATATATAACATCGTAAACTTAAAGCGAATTTTTTAAAATCGTTTAAAAAAATATATACGAATAAAATAAAAATTTTTAAAATAAAAATTTAAATCGAAATTACCGGTAAAATTTATAATATAATTAATCGATCGATTTAATAAAATCGATTAATAAAACGAATAATAATAATGAATTTATTACGTAATTAAATAAACACGATTATATTTTCGATAAAAATTATAATTTATAATCGATTTTCGATTATATTAATTAATTTTTTAATTAATAACGTTTATTATTACCCTTATTTTTATAATTTACGTTTAAAATTTAAATATATTTAATTTTATTTTTTAATTAATATTTTATATAATAAAAATTATAATAAATAATATTATATTATAACTTATTATAAAATAATTTAAAAATTAACCGTTTAACCCTACGTTATAAAACGAATTTTAAAAATTAAAAGTAAACTTTTATTAATATTATAAAAAAAAAATAAAAAAAATAAATTATAACTTTTTAAATTATAAAATTAATATAATATATTTATATTATATAAAACGATATAATTTAATTTATTAATTATTTTACACCGTTAAATAATCGTATAATATTATAATAATAAATTTAAATAAATAATTATTTAATTATTATAATATAATAATTTATAAAAAAGTTTAAATTAAATTATATTATATTAATTCAAGTATAAATATATTAAATAAAAGTTATAATTATATTTTTAATAATTATAAAAACGTAAAAAAAAGAAATTTTTATAAAATATATAAACGTATAAACTTTTTAAAATTACTTTTATAATTTTACATCGTAAATATATTTTTTTATATATATATATTATATATAAATATTTATGTAAAAAATATAGAAATAAATTATCGTTTTATTATATTAAATATTAAATTAATCGATTCGAAATTATTAATTTATTATTAAAAGTTTTAATTAAAAAGTTAATTTTTAAATAACTTTAAATAATATCCGTTATTATAAAATACTTAAATAAATAAATATATAAACGTTATTATTACGAAATTTTAATTATTTTAACATTAATTTAAACTTTAAATTAACTTTTTTTAAAATATTTTATTATTTTATCGTACCTCGTTTTATTATTTATTTAATATTTCGATTATTATAAATTTTTTAATATAATTTAATTCGTAACTTAATTTCGTTATAATAATCGAATATAATAATAAATTAATATAAAAATTATTAAAGTTTATAAATTTTTTTATAATTTATAAAGGTTAATAAATTTCGAATTTAATTAATACGATTAATACGTAATTAAATAATTTAAAAATTCGAATTATCGCATAATTAAATAATTTTAAAATTTAAATAAATAATCGATTCGAAACTTTAAAAACTCGATTAAATAAACGGTTTACTACCCTAAATATCCGTTTAAAAATTACGTAAAAAATTTCATTTATATTTATATTTAATTATTTATACATTTAAATATTAAAATTATATTATAAAAATATTAATACTTTTATACGATTCGTAAATAATAATATTACGTAAATAAATATTAAATTTAAATCGTTTTTATTTATATAAAATAACATCGTTATTAAAAAATTATAAAATAAATTAATAAACGATATAATAAAATTATTCGATAAAAAATTATATAATAAAATTATAATTAATATATTTACTTTTACTTTTAATAACTTTTAAATTAAAATAAATTTCATTAATTTTAAAATTTAATGTTAATAAGTTAAAAATAATTAAATTTAAAAAAATCTTATTAATAATCGATGTTATTAACGTATACATTTAAATAATCGAAGTTTAAATATAAAAAAAATAAATATAATAATGTAATTTTATATTAATATATTTATCGTAACGATAATAATAATAGATATAATTTTATTATATATTTTATCGTTTTACGTAATAAATAATTAAATTATAAATTTTAAATAAAAATATATTTTCGATTAATATAAATTTAATTTAATTTTTTTTTTTTATATTTATATAATTTAATTAATTTTTTTTTACTTTATATTATACGATCGTATAATATAAAATCGTTTATTATTTAATAAACTTTTATTATATTAATAATAAAAGAAATTACTTTTTAAATTAATTAATTTTTATAATTATTAAATTAAAAAAAAATGTATAATTACTTAATTTTAATATAATTTTTCACTTTAATATTTATAATAATATAATTTTATATTAACGTATTTATCGTAACGATAATAACGATAAATATACCTTTATTAAATACATCGTCGTTTTACGTAATAAACGATTAAAATATAACTTTTAAAAATAAATATATTTATCGATTAATACGAAATTAACCGATTCGTAACTTTTATATTTTTATAATTTAATTAATTTATTTATTTCGTTACTTTTTATTATACGATTATATATTAATTAATCGATTATAAATTAATAATTTTTTATTTATTTAATAATATTATATTTAATCTTTTAAATATTTTATTTTATAATATATAAATTTTACTTTAAATTTATAAAAACAGTCGAAAAAAAAAAATAATTATAATTTAAAAATTATAAATTTAATATATATCGTATAAAATAATAAAATTATTTTTAAATTCGCCGTCGATTATTTAAATTTATTAAATATTTATTTATTTTAAGTAAATAAGTAATAGATTATAAATTACGAATGTTATTTATGTTATAATAAATAATTTAAAATTTAAATTTTTATATAAATATTTTATAATTTTTTTTTTATTATTATATCGATAAAATAAATATTTTACTTAAAATACGAAATATTTCATTAATTAAATGACGAAATTAATATATTTAATTTAACCTTTAAATCGATATTAAATATTAATAAATAATAATTAATTCGAAAAATATTTAAATATAAAAACTTTTATTACCATTCGATTATTTATAAATTTATATGTATTTTATTATAGTAATTTTTACCTTTTTTACGTTTAATAAATTTTAAATTTTATATTTTAAAGCTTTCGATATATTAAGTTTTAAATAAAGATTAAATAACATTAATTTTTTAATAAAATTATATTTATCGACGTTAATAATTTTTTTATTAAAATAAAATTTAAGTTTTTTCATTAAATTTACGTAACGTTATTTATTAATATAAGTAATATTAATTACATTTATACCTTTTAAAATATATAATATAATATACTTTAAAAAAAATAAATTAATAAATTTATCGTACCTTTTTTTAAAATATATTTTAAACGTTATAATATATAAAAAATCGAAATATTTATAATTATTTTTCGATAACGTAATAATTTTTTCGAAATCGTAAATTACCGTTTTATATCGATTTAATTAAGTATTTTATATAATAATTATATTATACGGCGAAATATTTCGATATTAAAAATTTTATTTATATATAAAATTTAAAACGTTTAAAATATCGTAAAAAAACATTAATCGCATTAACGTTAAAAGTTTTATTATAATATAATATTTATAAAAAAAACATTTAATTAATAATATAACGATATAATACGTATCGTAAAATAATTAATAATAAAATAAATTTAAATTATAATTACACTACGTTTTTAAAATCGATACGAAATAAATATTAAAAAATAATTTATTAACGTAAATTTCGTTTCGTAAACCTTTTAAATAAAATATTTTATAATACTTTTTAATAATTACGTTTTTTATAATAATAAACTCCCCGTTAAATATTATTATATTTAATATAATAATATTAAATCTACTTACCATTATTAATCGATTATAAAAAATAATACTATTAATATAATATTAAATAACGTAAAAAATAAAATTTAATTTAAAATTTAACCGCGAAATTTTTTAAAATTATTTATAAAAAAAAAATTTATTTCGTTATTAAATAAAAACGCTTATATTTTTATTATAAATAAAAAAATTTAAAATAAATTTTATCGATTTAATATATATTTAATTATATCTTTTATAAAAAAAAACTTTTTAATTATACTTTAAAATTATATCGTTTTTATTAAACGTAATGTCGATATATTAAAGCGGGTAATTAAATAATATAATATATAATATAAAATATCTCGAATATTAATAAAATTAAAATAACGTTAAAATAATTAAAAACGTTAAATACGACCTTAATATTTTTAATAAAATATTCGCGTTTATATATAAACGATTAAAAAACCTTCCCTTAATTGTTTATTCGAAGTTAAATTAATTAACTTTTTATATAATATTTAAGTAAAAATAAAATTATAAAATTAATAATTTAAAATTTAAAATAAAAATTATTATTACATTTTATAAATAATAAATAAAGTTATTATAATATTAATATTAAAATATTTAATTTAAAAATTTAATAATTTAATTTATTAATCGACGAATTTTAAAATTATCGAAAATTATAATTAAAAACTTAACGAAAATAAATAAAAAAAAAAATTAATATATAAAGCGTTTTTTAAAATAATTATATCTAATAAATCGTAATTATTAAATTAACGAAAAATTATTACTTTAAAAAAAAAAATAAATAAAAAAAAGAAAAATATTATTACTTAAATAAAAAACATTAAAATTTTATATAAAATATTAAAAATACTTTTAAACAAATAATTATATATTAAAATATAAAATATTAAAAATATTTAAATATTTAAAAATACTTATAAATATTTATTCGATATTTATTTTAATAAAAAATTACGATATAAATTAATATTTTTATATAAATATATTAAATAAAAAAGTAATTTATTTTAAATTTATTTTAAAACATATTATTATTTACTTATCGAATAAAATTTTAAAATATATTAAAAAATAAAAAACGATAATTTAATTTATATAAATAAATATTAATAAAAATTATAATATATTATAACATTACATAATTTTTATATATAAATTATATATAAAATAAACCTTTTAATAAATTTAAATTAATTAAAACGTCGACGTTAAAAAAATCATTAATATTTTTTTATATATTTATTTAATTTTTTTACCCATTTTTTATAAATTTTAACTTATTTTTATAATAACTTAATTTAATAAAAAATACTTTAATTTAAAATTATAAATTTTTATACGTTATTAAATAAAAAAAATCTTTAAAAAATAACTCGAAAAAAAAAAAAAAACGAAAAATTTTAACATTATATTTATATTTATATTATTACCGTTAATTTCTTTCGTTAATAAATACTTTAAAAAAACTACCGACTTTAATAAACTTACTTTTAAAAAAACTTAACTAAATTATTATTATAATTTATTTACTTTTATACGTTATATTTTATTTAAATTTAAAAAAAAAATAAATTTAATTTTTAATTAATATATTATTAATTATATACTTTAATTACTTTATAATCGTAAATTAAATAATTTAAATTATAATAAACGTGTAAAATTATATTAAATTTATAACGTTTCTTTATTTAAATCATCGATATTTAATTTTAATAAACGATTTTTTACTTTTATTCGCTTAAATTTAACGTTAATTAAAAAATAATATCGCCGTTTACTTTTAAATATAACTATTTTATTAAATTCGAATACGTTAATTTTTTTTACACTTCCCCATCGATAATATTCTCGCTATTTACTTTTAAATACGATTATTTTATCGAATTTAAATACGTTAATTTTTATTACATTCCCCTATCGATAATATTTTCGCCGTATATAAACCCCCCCTTAATATTAAATATTTTACGAAATAATTTATAACATAATAAATTAAATAATAAAATAACTACGTTAATTACGAAATAATAAAATAAAAGTTTTAATTTTTCGAAATTTAATCGAAACAATATATTTTATCGTTTAAAATAAAACGTTATTAACCGATATAATAATAACATTTAAAACAATTTTATTATACGAAAAAACCTTAAACGAAAATAAATAAAAAATTATTAAAAAATAAAATAAAAAAAACGTTAAATTAAAAATACGATTATTATTATAACCGTTATTTCGTAACTTTAATAATAACTTATATAAATAAATTAAATTTACATAACGCACATTAAATTACCGGACTTTTATCTATATTTTAAATTAAAATTATTTTTTATATTTTTAAAAACTTTATTTATTAAATTACACGGTAATCGATTATTATTTTTTTTTTTAATATTATTTTTTATTAATTAATAAAATTAATTTTATTAATAATTTCGTATATATAATTCGAATCGATAATATAAATACATTTATTATATATAATTTATAAAATTTATTAATTTTATCGTATATTTTTTAATTCGCGACTTTTTAATATAAAACTATAAATTTATAATATAAATTAAAAAGAATCACTATAAAAAATTAATAATTATATATTACCGTTTTTTATTAAAATCATTATTTAATATTTATTTACTTACGTATAATAAATAATAAAAATTAAACGTCGATCGTTTAATTATTTATTAAAAAAAAAAAACCGATAAAATAAACTCGATAACGTTTTAAACCCTTCGAATTTTAAACTTATTTTTCGAAAACATTTTATATCGATCAAATAATTAAACGTTAATTTTATTTTAAAAAAAAACGTTAATCGATAAATTCGATCTTTTAAACGCTTAATAATTATATTTACTTATATTACGATTAATAATTAACTTTTTAAAATAAAAATAAATAATATTTATTATTTATATTAATAAAATTAACTCGTTAAAATATCGACTTATATTTTTAATATTAAAATATTTAAAAAAATTATATCGATATATAATACGTAAAATCGCAACGTTATATTAATATTATATTTACTTTTACCGACGTTTTATTTATCGATTATTTATAAAATAACGATTTTAATACGTTTTAATTAAATAATTAAATAAATTTAAAACATTATAAATCGACGATATATTAATAACTTTTTAATTTAATATTTAAATTTTAAATTCCTTTTAATATTATCGTAAAATATAATTAAAATAATATAAATTTCGTATCGATATAAATAAAAAAAATATTAATTCGAATAAATTATTAATAAAATAAATAATTTTAAAATAAATCTCTTAATATATGTTTAATATTATTAATAAAATATTATTATTTAAATAAATTATTCGATTAAAATATTTAAATGTAAAATTTCATAATATTATATTTTATTAAACCGTTTATTAATTCGAAGAACGATTAATTTAACGACATTATTTTTTTCATTCGATTTTTTATTCGTTAAATATTATATTATTAAATATTAAATTATACGTATATTATTTATCGTTTTTTTATCGTTTTTTTTATAATCGATAATATAATAATAATATTTTTAAAGAAATAATTAATATTCGAATTATATAAAAATAAAAAATATAATAATAATATTTTTTAAAAAATAATTAATATATATACTTAAATTATATTAAAATAAAAAAAAATATCGTTATTAAAAACGCAGATTATATATTTTTACAAATATATTTAATTAATAAAAATGTTATTACTATAAAAATAAACTTTATAAATATAATAAATTATTAATTTAATTTTTATATAAAATAATTAAATTCGAAAAAAAATTAATAATAAAAAAAAATAAATAATAAAAATTATTAATATTTATATTATTTAAATAATAATATAAATAAAATATTCGTTAAAACGTTATTTAATAAATTAAATATTTACTTAAATAAATAATTTTTTAATAAATATTAAAATAAATTAAATACTTCCCCGTTTTTTTATTTATAAAAATTATTACTTTTTACCTTTTTACGAATTTATATACACCGAAATTACTATAAATATTTATTATTATACGTAATTATTTTTTTATTAAATATTATTTATATTATACAATATTTAAATATATAAATAAATATTTAAAATTTTTAATGTTAATAAAATTATTATAAAATTATTTAACGTTTTATAAAGTAAAATTTTTAACGTCGTTTAAAACTTTTAAATCGATAAAATTAATAACTTTTCGTTTAAATAATAACTATATTTTATATTAACGAAAAATAATATCGTATTTAATATTATATTATTATTTATACGATTTATATAATATTAACGTTTTATTAACGATTTGTAATTTTTATTAATCTCTTTTTTACATTAATTTAAAAATGTTATAAATTATAAATTATTTTTTCGTAATTAAATTACCCCCCCCCCTTTTTTTTTTTATTTTTATTTTATTATATTTTTTAAAATTACATTTATAATTAATTTAAAATTTTTTTTTAAAAAGTTCGATAAAATTAAATATTAATTAATAAATATTTAAGTAATTTTTATTAATTCGATTAAAAAATATAAATATTTATTAAATTTTATAATCGTACGTAATATTAATCGAAAATTAATACGTAATTTTAAATTTTTTAAATAATTTAACTTTTTTTTTTAAAAGATATATTATTTTATATTAATATTTAATTAACGTTAAAAAATTTACGCGAATAAATATAACTTTAAAAATAAATTACGTAATTATTTTCCTTTAATATATATATATATATTAACTTCGATTATTAATATTAAACGTTTATTTTTATTTTTATAAAATTTTAACTTTATATATTATATTTATTTTTTAATTATTTTTTACAAATTATTAATTTTCGAATATTTTATTATACTCGTTTTTAAAAAGTTTTTAAATAAATTAAACCGATAATAAATTATTTTAACGTAAAATATCCGTTTTCGAAAATAAAATATTATTATTTTTAAATAAAATAACGAATTTATTAACTTCGTAATAATCGAATTAAAAATACCCGATTTTATTAATAAACGTAAGCTTAATTAAAATTAAATAAAATCCTTTAATTAAAATTCGAAAAAAAAAAAAAAATTTTCCTTTAAAATTTATATAATCGACTATTTTTTTTATCGACGACGATAATAAATAACCGGAAATAATCGATAATATTTTTTTAATCGATTTTATTATTTAAATTTTAACATAAATTAAAAAAACCTTCGTAAATAAAACGATAATAAAAATAATTCGAAATTCAAAAATATATTTAATTTCGTATAATTTTTACTTTTAAAATAATTTATTTATAATATTTTATTTATTAATTTAAATTAAAATAAATTATTATTTTTAATAGTTATAATTATAATCGAAGTCGTCGCTTTCGAAAATTAAAATTAATATAATTTTAATCGTTAATTATTAATTTCGAAGATAAATTTTTACGTTTTTTAAATTAAATATATTTATTAATAAACTTTAATTATATATATAATAATAATTAATATTATTTTACTATAAAAATATATTTACGTAAATTATAAAATAAATTAAAATTTTTTTTAACATTATATCGTTTTATTTAATTATTTTTACGATATTTACGTTAAATATTATTATAATTATAATAATAATAAATATTTATTTAAACGTAATATATATTAATTTATTAATATAAAATAATTATTTTAATTATTTATAATAAATAATAAAAAACGTATATAAATAAATAACGTATTTAAAATTATTTTTAATTTATTTTTAATATTTATACGCGTCGAAAAATCGTAATTTATTTCGAATTTTATTTTTTAAATAATTAAAAATATTAAAATTTAATTATTTAATATTATCGATTAAATTAAAAAATTTAAACATTAAAAATTAATCGTAAATATTTAACGTTATATTTATTTAAATTTATAAAATTATATTCGTAAAATATATATTTTTTATATATTTTTTATATATATTTAATTCGATAATTTAATTAATTATTTAAAAATCCCCGTATAATAAAAAAGTTATTTTTTACATTATATAAAATTTTAATTTATTAATTTCGTAAAAAATAAAAAAAAAAAAAAAACGTAAATTATAATTCGTAAAAACGAAATTTAATCTATATTAAATATATTTAATAAAACGGTAAAATTATTATATACTTTATTATTAATTATTTAACTTCGTTAAATAACCGTTTAATATTCGTAAAAATTATCTTTTTTATTTATAAATAAATATTTATAATAATTATATAATTAACATATATTTTATAATAATATAACTTTATATTAAAATATCTATTATAATAATAATAATAATAAATATACTTTTATTAAATATTTCGTCGTTTTATATAATAAACATTTAAAATATAATTTTTAAAAATAATATATTTATCGATTAATATAAAACTAAACCGTTTATAATTTTTACATATATATAATTTAATTTATTTTATTTATTTCGTATTTTTTATTATACGATCGTATAATAATTAATCGATTATTAATTAACGACTTTTTATTTATTTAATATATTTAATTATTTTTATTAAAATATCGAAATTAACTTAAAGTTAAAATTTATCGTAAATAAATAATTTTAAAATAATTAAATAATTTAAAATTATTCGCAATAATATACGCGGATAAATACCCGTTAAAAAAGTCCAGCTGGTTACAGTTGGCCATACACGGTATGTCGCATTATGTGTTAAACAGTACGGTAAAATAAAAATGAATGGCGGTTTGGCGGTTCTCTGGACTTCGACCAGGGTCGTATTTCCTATATTTCCTATTGTCGAGCTCCTGCCAACCGCCACGCCCTTAAAGGCAAGTTTTGTAGTATTAGGACCTTCTTCCTGATATACATGGTAAAAGTCAACACCCCTACGATAACGCAGAGGATATTCACCATATAGAACCCGTCGTGGAGGATCTCGCAAGTACCTCCACCGTGCTCGCACCGCTCTCTATCGGCTTGGATGGCGCACGAGAACTCCTGCGTTACCAGGGGTCCCTTCAATGCGGAGGTATCGAGTTTTGTCGTTGGGGGGTGGCATGTAGCTTCTGTAAACGCGTCTACCAAGCGTAGCACAAAATACTTCGGGAATGTTCCGCCGAGATTGGAAACCCTATTATCACGCGTTAGCGAAAGTGGATTGGTCACTGGAAGTCATACTCACGTTGCAAGCAATGTCATATAAGTTCCACCGATCACGGGATCGGCGACTCGAGCGTGGAATGCGGATATGGCAACGAACATTACGGTTGAAGTAAATGTCGAGAAGACGTGCTCGGCGATGACAAGAAGGAGGTACCATGGCTGAACACCATCGGCCGGAAAGATACTAACGGTGACCTGAGCGAAGATAGCAGCAATTAGACGGCCGATGAACCCCCAGCACCAAAGACGCATGGGCGTGTATTCCTGGGACCATTTTCCAGCATAATAGCCTAGGCCGATCTCGAAAGGAAAGTCGACGAGCACCGTTAATGCCATGTTCTCCTTGCCGAAGCCTTTTTCTAGTAGCTTGAGATTCGTCACCCCGTCGTTGGCTTGGAAACCGATCTTAGCAATGAGATGGACGATAATGATAGTCTGGATATTTTTCAACTTCAAAACTTCCCACATGATCTTATAAACATCCCAAATCCCGTCTTCGTTCTTCGTTTTCTCTTCCTTCTTCAGAAGCGCGAGCCCAATAGTGATGGCAACGTACGCCCAACCCCAGAAGGTCAAGTAGCCTCCGAGTGTCAGGAGCCCCTCCTCGGACGGTGTGGAGCGGAAGTATCGGTTGGCGAAATCACTAGAGTTGAAGGCTAGAAAGACTGTGTAGGACAAGAAGTGGCCGGCAGTCAGACCAACTGTCTGCGCCGTCGATGCGTACGAAACATTTCCGGGAGTGAGTAGGGTAAGAGCCCAGCCGTCAACGGCAATATCTTGAGTGGCGCACATGAAGACTAAGAAGAACCACCAGCCCGTGAAGTTCCAGACGGTTGGGCCACCTTCCTTGCCCGTCGTAGCCATCAAACTCTCAATCATGGAACCTAGATACAACATACTAAGCCCAGACATTAACTGGATTGGGAGAATCCAACTCTTCCGTCTTCCAAGCTTGGGGCTCCATACTGCATCCACTATGGGGCTCCAGAACAGCTTTAAAGAGTATGGGTACGATGCCAAGCTAAAGACACCGATTTCTCCAAACGAGAGATGTTCCTTGAGGAGGAATGGCACTGATCCAGTGGCAAGTCCCATAGGAACACCCTGTAGGAAGTATAGTAACACAAGCAGCAGGAAATTCCTTTGGTCTTGAAGCGGGAGCTCCCAGAAACCGTGGTTGTTCACCGTAGGCGTCTTCGGAACATGGTCATCGAGTGAGAAGGACTCCCTTGATATGATGTTCGCCGCGACCTGACTCGAATCCTGCTGCGTCGCGGGTTTCCGCCGTAACTCCATATTGTTATTCACGTCCCCGTTGGAATGACCATTTACACGGCCAGTCGTCGAGACCGACAACTTGTCTCGTTTCTGAGATTTCGACCGTCGAGTTTCGACACCCATTCGTAATTAAGCGTAGGGGCGTTATATACGATGGGTCGGCTGGAGAAGCTTGAGGATTGTGGTAGGTGGTAGGTCTCGGGAGAGTATCCGAGGATATAATAGAATGATAGTGAGGCTTGATTAATGGTAGGTGCGCTATTGGACTTGCGCAAATATGTCAATCATATAATAGATCTCGTATATAATTTGTGGAAATCCGTCAGGCTGGTCCAATTAGTCAACAATGAAATAAGAGAACAGCAACCGTGGCCTTTTAGGGCCGGCGTTTGAACGTGGCGAGGTGGAACCCTAGAATAGAGAAATATTGCAGGTAACGAATGGTTTGAATGGTTTAAATGGGCTGTAATGGTGAAAGAAGTCAAGGAACCTCCAAATAAGAAAGGACGATTCCCTTTTTAGTCCATCGTGGCTAAATGCGATGCTATGCTATCACTGCGTCTCAGATCGCAGGAGTAGGAAATAGGTGGACGTGTTCAAATAAAGCTGACCTGGGAGCTTTTCAGCTTTGGCCCAATGGTGAGAGAGGAAAAATCCAGGAGGATGGATGACTCAGCAGGGGAAAAGATCCCAGGTCTAGACTGCCCCCACTTCCATACATAGATCTATGTAATCCGTAAGGTACCAGGTACTTATTAGGCAGATCTCCCCACTCCCTTTTTCTTATCGCTCCTATCGCTCTTATCGTCCTTCTCTTATCTTATCACCGTCATCGTTTCTCAAACACGCGTCTTCGCGTAAACTGTTGAGAGTTGGATCAACACGTTAATCTTCGGTAACTCATCCAAACACCCCTAATCCCAAAGCACACAGCATCCCGGACAGACAAATCAGAATCAGGATGGCTACTGAAGAGGTGCCATCACAAGAGCTATCTACTGCAGAGAAATTAGACAACGAAATTGAAAGTCTAAGAGCCCAAGGTAACATATATTCGATTATTATATCCTCTAAGTTCTCGCAAACCGGTATTGATAATCTGTAGTGGAATCGTTAAAACGAGAGCTCAAGCTGCAAACCGCGACTCTGATAACGTCGGAATCCACGCGCCAGATACTGCAAACCAACTCTGCGAAGAGGTCGGGATCGAAGAAGTCGAATGGCGACTCCAGATTGCAGGAGCTATTGGCGAGAGCAGAAGAGCAAAACGCCCATAAGCAGCAATGTCTGTACAGGGCATGCGCCTCTATAACTACTTTTAAAATCCGTGACCCGGACCCTAACGCAGTAGATGGAGGCAATGTTCTGGGCCTGCGGTTTGAAGTCATGTCCAAATCTCGCTTCCTCCGACCGTACTATGTTATGTTGAACCGGCCTTACCCAAATTCCCGGTACGTTCGCGTTCACCGGCACACCGTTCCCCAATGTATACCGCTTTCGAGCCTGGCGGCTCGGCATCTCCCTCCGCCTACAGCCAGGGACGACTACGACGTGCCAAAGATACAGGATCTCTCGAGCTTTGCACGGGGATTAAGGCGAGAACTCGTTCGCTATCACAATCGCGCAGCCGTTATCGGCGATCTACGGAGCACGGCGGGCTTAGAGAACAAGAAAGGGAAGACCAAGGAGGTAGAGATCCCGATTACCGACATCAGTGCAGCTGATGCCCAAGCCAAGCAAATCCGTATCGAATGGAACGACGGGCGATCAGGACGCCTAGTCATAGGTGACGATGGTGACATTATCAAAATGGTCGTGCAAAGTGAGAATGGACAGGACCGCGAAACGGCGAGGGAATTTCTTGGGGGGAGCGCCCGGATCGAAGAGGTTGCCAAGAGACTTGAAAGTGCTTGATCATTTTACAGAACCAAGAACGAGGCAACAAACCATAGGCCTCCTCTCTGGGTACGATATATCAACTGTAACCTACTTCTACCACCGGTCAAGAGATCGAGGGTAGCATCAACCCAATCATGGACTTACATCTAAATAATCAGTATCACAGTAGCCTGGTCACATTTCGGTATCTAACACGAGCTGAATTTCGGAACGCCAGATTGGGATAATAGATGCATGATAAAGCGGTGCCTTACAGATGATTGGTCTAGAATTCGGGGAACCAACCAAAGCCATCTCATGCTTAGGCTCGACGGCTTCGGCTACGACGCTCCCTGACGTTGCCTTACATAGACATATGTAAGAGCACGACCGCCTGGAGTGGAGGGCGCAGACCCTTATCGCTCGGCGCGGCTCTTGGCTCTTGGCTTCTGGGATCCCGGCAATTTCTCTTCCGACCGGTATAGAGGCGTCCAACGCCTAAGTTCGGTCAGGTCTGGTTTCGAGAAGCTGCTTAATAGCAAGCTGGATCTGGGCACGCAGCATAGATCTGGATCTACGCCAAAGGCGCCTTCGTACGACCCCCACGTATCCGCCTAACCTGTGAATTCCTATTCTCTAGCAACAGATGCGCCAGCAACCAAAATCCGCAGTTGAAGGCACGTGTCTCCCCTTGTGTCTACGGCTCGAATGTGGATTACCCGGTGTTCGGTGTTGCCTCTGCGTTCGATGGATTTGGGAGAAGTCTTGGCCATGGTCAAACCCTGTTCATTGGGCTTGGCCGTGTTGCCATCCTAATTTTCTGCCTTCGCTTCCACCCCTCGGAACCTCGGAAGCGAGATATTTTACGGCTCAGGGCGTAGTAGAGATCCGCGGGTAATGGTTTACCCTTTGCTACCCGGCCGTCCTATAGATCGTCGATCCGAATAAGCACACTACGTCGTTCTCCCTTGGCCCAAAACTCCTATCGTCTTTGACGTCTTCGAGCACTTCTAATCGACTTTGGATGCCAAGGGTTCTTAGGCCGAGCCCCAAGACCCTAAAATACTGGACCACCCTGTCCGCGCATAGTATGTGAGCGTCAATGGATACCAATCATACGTGTAGCCTAGGAATAAGGTCTTTGCCAACAGCCATCGGTGTATGCCACGCCGCTATTTCCGCGTATGCAACTCAGCAAGTCGATTTAGTCGTATGTTGATCGCCGTAGAATCGTTTGCTTTCATAAGCACGTAGATTAGGTACCTAGGTAGGTAAGTTTGTGGGATCTATATCATCTATATCACGAACCCATATCTCCTTTCTCGAAAAGCTCTTCTTTCCCTTCGCCGCATTCTATAGTATTCGAACAAAAAAACCCAAGAGTTCATTTTACCTCGTACTATTCTTATATCTTTCCGCTCATCATGGCGGAAAGAAAGAGTAGTAGCTTTTCCAGAGTTCATCTCTCGGGGCAGGCTAATAAGCCTATGTCCCGACCCGCCCATGCATTGACTTCTGAGCAGCTGATTCTCGAGCTGGGATCGAATAGTATCAATGGCTTGTCAAGCAACGTCGCGAAGGAACGGCTCGCCGAGCTTGGCAGAAATGAACTGGGAGACTCCGAAGGTGTGTCTGCGTGGAAGATCATAGTTGCGCAAATCGCCAACGCGATGACCATGGTACGTATATCCGCCCATGTACATCCTCTACACTCGAACTTCGCTGGTGCTGAACGTCTTCGAGGTACTCATTATGGCGATGGCCGTCAGTTACGGGATCAAGTCGTATATTGAAGGAGCCGTCATTAGCGCCGTTATCCTTCTCAATATCATCGTTGGTTTTTTCCAGGAGTATTCCGCCGAGAAGACAATGGACTCCCTTCGCTCTCTCAGTTCGCCCACCGCCAATATCGTACGTGATGGGGATGCTAGTGTCGTCCCCACCGCCGAAGTGGTCATGGGTGATCTAGTCGAGATCAAGACTGGAGATACCGTTCCGGCCGACATTCGGTAGGTTGAGCATTGAAGGTCTTCGTGGTGGTTTTCTAACCAGAAGCAAGGATCATCGAGGCAGTGAATTTCGAGACCAATGAAGCACTCCTCACAGGAGAGTCGCTACCTGTTCGCAAAGACGAGAATGCAACGTTTGATGACGATACCGGACCTGGCGATAGATTGAATATTGCGTTTAGTTCTTCGACGGTGACGAAAGGCCGTGCTCGGGGCATAGTTTTTGCAACCGGGTCCTACACCGAAATTGGTGCTATTGCAGCGGCAATCCGACAGAGAGACCGCAAAATACGTCCCGTCAAGCGAAACGCAGATGGCTCCGCCAAACCCCATCGTTACTTAGAGGCCTATACTCTGACGCTCACCGATGCTGTCGGTCGTTTCCTGGGTGTTAGTGTAGGAACACCTCTTCAAAAGAAACTATCCAAGCTTGCCATTCTCCTTTTCGGTGTTGCTGTGCTCTGTGCCATTATCGTTCTTGCAGCCAACAAATTTGTCTCAAGACAAGCAGTCATCATCTATGCTGTCGCTACCGGACTATCAATGATCCCTGCCTCCCTGGTGGTCGTGCTCACGATCACTATGGCTGCTGGGACGAAGCGCATGGTACAGCGAAACGTCATAGTGCGGAATCTCAAATCCCTAGAGGCCCTTGGTGCTGTTACGGACATCTGTTCTGACAAGACTGGGACCCTGACGCAAGGTAAGATGGTAGCGAAGCGTGCGTGGATTCCCGCTATGGGCACGTTTACCGTTGACACATCATCGGAGCCCTTCAATCCTACAATTGGTGACATGACATTCGATGCGCGCCAACCATTGGAGATCGGCTTCGGAAAGGAAGGCTCCCAAAATGGCTCAGCCGGACTGCCGTCCCAATTCCTAGCTAACAGCAAGCAAGCGTTAGCGGACTTTTTGTACGTTGCTTCGCTCGCTAACCTTGCTACTGTGTCACCAAAGGACGGGGTATGGAACGCTCGAGGCGACCCAACTGAGATCGCAATTCAAGTCTTCGCCTCACGTTTTGATTGGAATAGACTCAAGTTCACACAGGGCGATGAAGCAGAATGGAGCCAGGTCGCCGAGCTACCCTTCGACTCCGACGTCAAGCGCATGTCCGTCATTTTCAAGAACAACCCAACCGGCCAACTTCACGTCTTCACCAAAGGCGCCGTTGAGCGAGTTATTGCTATCTGCACAAGGTATTGCGAGAGTGACGGCGGAAAGACCGTCCCGATGAGCCAAGAGTTTCGTTCGAATATCCTGAAGAATATGGAGGCCCTCGCCAGCACCGGTCTACGAGTATTGGCGCTTGCGAGCAAGAAATTCGAAGATCACCTGGAAAAGGGGGATGAGGTAGATAGGATCGACGTGGAATCAAACCTCACATTCCGTGGCCTAATCGGCCTGTACGATCCCCCGCGACCCGAATCAGCTCCCGCGGTTCGAAGTTGTCACGGAGCAGGCATAGCGGTGCACATGCTCACCGGCGACCATCCCGAGACGGCGAAAGCTATCGCAATGGAAGTTGGTATTCTTCCCAGCCGCATGGAACGGGTCAGGGCGGATATCGCAGACGCCATGGTGATGACTGCTAGCCAATTCGATTCTCTAACGGACGACCAAGTCGACCAGCTCCCGGTTCTCCCCTTAGTTATTGCCCGGTGTGCCCCGAACACTAAAGTCCGCATGATAGAAGCGCTTCATAGGCGCAAGAAGTTCTGCGCAATGGTGAGTTAATCGATGACTGGTTATACATAAACTAATGGTAGGACAGACGGGAGACGGAGTAAACGACTCCCCATCCCTTCGACGAGCCGACGTGGGTATCGCCATGGGACAATCCGGCAGCGACGTGGCCAAAGAAGCATCCGACGTCGTGCTTTCAGACGACAACTTCGCCAGCATCGTGGCCGCTATCGAGGAGGGCCGCCGCATCTTCGACAACATTCAGAAATTCGTCCTGCACGTGCTCGCGGAGAACATCGCGCAGGCCGGGACCTTGCTCGTCGGACTCGCTTTCAAAGACGCGCGCGGCCTCTCCGTCTTCCCCCTCGCGCCCGTCGAGATCGTCTGGATCATCATGGTGACGTCGGGGATGCCCGACATGGGCCTGGGGTTCGAGCGCGCCGTCCCGGATATCATGAGCCGGCCGCCGCAAAGTCTGAAAACCGGCATCTTCGACATGGAGTTCCTCGTGGACATGGTCGTCTACGGGCTCTGGATCACGGCGCTCTGCCTTTCGAGTTTTGTGCTAATCGTGTACCGGTTTGGCGGCGGGAATCTTGGCCACAATTGCAATGAGGAGTATAATGATAGCTGCAACGTCGTCTACCGAGCTCGTGCTACTACTTTCGCCTGTCTTACTTGGTTTGCGCTGTTCCTGGCTTGGGAGATGGTAGATCGTCGCCGATCGTTCTTCTGGACGCGGCCGCAGCCGGAGTCCGAAGGCTCGAGAAGTAGTACTCTCCCCATTGCGCGGTGGGCGCGCGACGTCAGCCGGAACAGGTTTCTCTTCTGGGCCATTGTTATTGGCTTCGTTACGCTTTTCCCTACTCTGTACATCCCAGGCCTCAACACCATCGTCTTCAAACACGTCGGCATCTCGTGGGAGTGGGCCGTGGTCTTCATCAGCGCAGGCCTGTTCTTCGCCGGCGTCGAGAGCTGGAAGTGGGCTAAGAGGGTGTACTTCCGACGCAGGCCATTCTTCGGTGGGACAAGGAAGAAAGGAGCCTTGGCTACTTGGAAGGATATGGATGTCGAACAGCGCGCTTTCGCCGAGTATCTGGATTTCTCTGTGCGCGATGATGGTAATAATGGCAACGATGGCCATAGAGAAAAACCCATGACCGAAGGTGTTAGTGAACGCCAATGACTAGGAAGGGGTGGGAAACCCCGGAACATAACGAACAGGAGGCTGGTGTGTGTAGCGGTTGTGGGGGGTCGATTTTCTAGGATCGAAACAGACAGAGATGAAGAAAAAGGGGGAGAAGGGGACGAAAGGGATGATACGAGGAGTGGTAGCAACAACATATCGCTCGCGTTGCCGTTCGTTTGCTCAACTACGTGGCTCTCTCATGAGAACCACTACAGTCGTTACTGGTCTCAATATAGGGGGTGGGCTGTTGCACGGAATAAGGCGTATCACCTACAGCCAATCGTACTTACTGCGGACGCAGTCGAACAACAAAAACTCAGGATAAAATCTGCTTCTATAGTCGCTCGCTTAGCTTATATTAGAGTAATTGAATTGTTTGGGGTAATGTTGAGTTCCATAACGGTAATTTATGAATCAAGGCATGTATTCGTCGTCGTCCCCTTGGGGGTAGCCATCCCCTCAAACCCCTTAACGCTATGCACGCAGAGGTAAGCTTCATCTATGAATCAGCATTCCCAACTTACTAAGTGATGCTGCAGGTACGTGTCAGAAGTCTAAGTCCTCGTAATAACTAAGCTACTATATTCATCTATATGTATTTTGACCATAATTTGGTCAACTAGCGTACCCAATGAAATCTGTATTTTCATCTGCTCTTGTATATTCCCGACTGCCCCGTCTAATGCCACATTTATATGTTAACACTCACCGCAAATTCTATATACCACCTGGCTAGACTAATGGCGCATTTGATACCGACCCCCGTTCTATATCCGAGTCCTTGCCGGTAGCCAAGATGGTGCTCGCCGCCGGCGCTTCGATACCCTCCACGCGTGGAAGGTCCTGGTTCAGCATATGGTGCTATTATTCTGTTAGGTATCGCTGAACAATACTATGATTGGGAGTGGAAGTAAGAAAAAGATCAGTCGGACATACCTCAATATTAATCTTAGGCCCCTTAAACCACTTATGAGCGTCGACGAAGAACCATATCACCACGAACAACATCGGCGCACCCTAGCTCGGAAGTTAGCATTGGATTCACTCCTGTTCCCTTTATTCCGCATTTCTTTTTGCCGCCAACGCGCTGCCCCAGTACCGTTAGGACGACTTTTAGGGGAGCAGGAATCTTACATAGACGAGCGCAGTCCAATTCATCTCCTCAAGAGTCAAGTTCTCGCCGCGCACACTAGGGAAGCACAAAATAGGCAGCATGACAACGACGAAGCAGCAAGCCGCGATACCCGAAGGTAAGCTCAGGGGACCGAGGTGCCAGGGCCCGCGACGGAAACGGTTGCCAACCAGCGCTATCTTGAGGAAGATAGGTATCGTAAAAGCGACGTACGCGGCGATAGCGCCAATACTAAAGATAGCATCGATGGCCGCGCCCCCGAAGATCAGGAGAAGCAACAGGATCCCGATCGTCGTGTTGAACCAGACGGCGTTCACCGGCGTCAGCGTGTGCCGGTTCACCTTCTTCAGCGGCCGGCTGACGACGCCGAAGCAGTCGTCCCGCGCGTACGCGAAGCACACCCGCGACGCGGCCACCATGCACCCCTGCCCCATGGAGTATGCGCACACGATCGTCATGGCGAGGACGGCCAGCGCCACGTTTTGCGGCAGGATTTGGACGAGGTACGCGGCGAACGGTTGGCCCTAGATAGGACAGATGAGATCCAGCGTGAGTTACGAATTCATGAATGTATGATGAACTAGTCGGGCATCTTATCTTACCAGGTCGCTCCCCATGACCTCCGCCACGTCCTTGATTGTATATGCGATCAGAGTGTTTAGAACGAAACCGAGAACGGACCCCGAGGCCGCGGTCATAACGATGGATCTTGGTGTCGCGATGGATGCGTTGGAGCACTCCTCCGAAAGGTGGAAGCTGGCGTCGTAGCCGGACATCGTCCATATGATCGATAGGAACGACATGAGCACGGCGACGCCGTCGGGCCAATCCGTGCCATTCTGTATCCCCCAAGCGAATTCGTTCGCCTGGAATTTCGGATCGCCCATTACTGCGGAGGGTATGATGATGATGGTGATCAGCAGACAGAGGAGGTTGATGGTGGTCCCAACGGAGTTGAAGTTCGCGATCCATAGCGTCGGCATGCTGCTTATGCAAGCGTGTGTCAACATGATGAGGACCGTTAGGAGAAACGTTTGGTAGTCTGTCGGTTTATAGTCTTTATTTACTATTGACGCCGCAGCTAGAATCATAGCGGCTTGGGAATGGAGTCAGGGGTTAGTTTCTAGAGTTCAGAGGCGATTCGATGGACCTGGGACTCACCGCATCCGTAATCAACGCTGGGAGCCCCAGTTGCTTGTACGAACCAATTGCTCCAGCCGGTCATCCAGGCCGCGAAAGGGCCGTATTTAGGACCAGCCAGCACCGCCGCCGCGTAATAAAGACCGCCGGATGTTGGCATGCTGCTTGCTAATTCCGCCATCGAAGCAGCGACCTAGAAGGAAGTTAGACCTCGTAAAAACGGGTACCTACCTATGTTACAAAGGCAGCTAAGTGAGGGCTTACACAAAGAATGAAGAATACGGACAAGAGCCAACCCCAGCTATTCGCCGCCGGTCCAGCTATATAGGCCTATCAGCTCTTGACCCCCTCCATGAATATCTCCATAGAATCCGCGAAGCTCACCATAGCCGAGTCCGTACCACATCGTCGTAGCGATACTAGGAAGCAGTCCCATCACGGCGAAGCTTACGGCGAAAGTCGTCCACGCTGAAAATTCGCGCTTGAATTCTTGCTTATATCCGAGGGCCGCCAGCGCAGCTTCATCCTCGGACATCTCTGCGATGTGGTCGGGCAAATCCCCCTCAGCAAACACGGTCGTCACCGCTGGGATATGCGACTCCGAACGCCGTCCTTCGTTCGCCGCCATTTTGCCTTCGAGTGCGCTACCCGTCATTGTAGCTCGGTTCCGGGGTCCGTATGATTGCTGGGCGGAGTCTCATGGGCTGATGATAGGTATCGCCGTGGCGTAAGTCGTACACGGCACAGTCGTAATTACTTCGGTTCGGCTGTATTCGCTTAACGAAACCAGATTGATAGCTACGGTTTCATGAAGGGAGCCACCGGAAACTACCTATACATACGGTAGAAGCTGGGAGAGAGGTAATTGACGATGCGCAAAGCTACCGTAGCCATGTTTATATTATACACCTGCATTGATAACGGTCCCAGATAAGTGCTGTCAGGATTATTTTTGCCTTGCTTTTTATCTCTGAATACAACGTTATCAACCTGTCGGAGTACCCCGGCCTGCCTATCACCCATAGCAGATCCTTGGAGCTGAGATAACACAAGCGCCTATTTGCCATCAACGACGCAGACTCAGCAGAGCTCCAGCGCCAATACCTAGCATGGGACCGCTCTTCCGGTAACAAGAAAATAACATGCGATTATGTCAGAAGGGTCAGCTTCAGGGCTGGGCATGTATGTCTCAGTTGACCCTCGCATACCTGAAAAGCATGTCCGCTGCGTGTGAGAAGGACGAAATCTTGGTCACGCCGGGGATTAGGGACTCAAGGGGGGCGGATATTATGTATAAAATAGGTGACCAAGGCCAATAGTATGAGGTATCCCCGATGATCTGATTGTCCTTACCTTGTAGTTGCATATGATACGCGAACCCTTATCCAATGTCGGGTGGTGATCAGGTCCGGAGCTTGACTGGACATAGCAGGTGCTTGTTCATCTTATCTTGTGGCGGCACCGAAGCCTACGATAGGACAACCATGCATTTACCAGGTATATCTAAAGTCCGTACACCAAATATGCGTTTTACGAGAAAACGCGGAGGGGGATCCCTCGCTCAGTGGGCGTTCGCTTCGGCTTCACAGAGCCCCTGAATGAATATCTACAATATAAAAGACATATATACCTAGGTAGGTAGGTAACCTGGCCTCCGCTCTCAGCGCCCAAGTTCCTTGCAAACGCCATCTAGTTCCGGAGCCTTCGTTCTTGCGTCTAGCAGCTTTGAAGCCGAGTTAACATAACTATTGTAACTAATCTGTTTGGGACGATGATGTTAGAATTGTTCCGTACCGATCTAGCCCTAGTTTCTATGCATTTTTGAGCTCGAGCCTCTGAAACCGCTGATGGCACAAAATTCTTGAACGCCAGCGTTGGAGAAGTCGATTGCTACCCAATGCTTAATAATAAGTAAACGCCGCATTGTACACCAAGGGAGGGTCGCCGGGAACGCAATACCCAGGGGTGTGTATATGCGATTCAGCTCTAATTTCGTGAGCAGGGAGCGTTTTGGTTTATAAACCGGTCTGAAAGCTCTTGCCCGTATTTGTAATTTTATGCAACATAATCACAAGTGCGTAGATTCGGTGGGCTGTATTTAGTCCAGAAGAAGAGTCGTTCGTAGATGTCTATAAGGAGCGTTGCAGGACTTGTGTCTTTGTCGGATAAGTTATACGGTTTCTGATTTCAATATTGTGCACGAGGAGAATCGCTGTGCTGACGGCCATATGGATATCGGCAGGTCCTAGAGGGGCGTTTAGGCCTTATAGATCTCCGTGCTGGGCATGGCGGCCAGGGCGGCCTCGAGAGCCGGCGGGGCAAAAGAAGGGCGAAAGTGGGATGGACAACGGCGACTACGGGGGTTTTAGAGGAAGATTTACATGTCCTCAAAGTTAACGCCGCTTCTAGATGGACCCGCGTGTTATCGGACGTGGTTCTTACTACGTAGAGCATCAATAGTCTTTCGAAGGGGGTTTCCTGGATACCCTAACCCCTAAGAACCAAGATTTCCATGAGCTGTCACGGTAAGAGATTGGCCGGAGATAATTATTGGTGAGAATATATAGCCATTGTTTGAATGGTCTCAACGAGGAATTATTAACATTTTAACACGGTAAGCACTAAGCTGCTGCTGGGGAAAGTGATAGGAGTAATATCGCTATGAAAATGACATTCTAGCGTAAAGATTAAATTTGAAAATTACCTACCTACCTTAGGTACCTTAGGTACATGCCCATATCTGAGTTGTGGAACTATGTAAGATATATTGATTCATAAAATAGGTAGTTACGCAGTATATGCAGATTAGAAGGTAGCTAGGTAGCTGACTCTTAAGTTGCTTGTCACGTAAATGTACCTGCATCTATCTAACTGCATGTGTATCTCGTACCTTACATGCCTAAGGTAACCTCGATGGCTGCTCTGTACTTGGTTTGTGCGAAGAAAATGGCAGGTTGTCGATACCTCTTTCTACCTAGATGTAAGTAGTTCTTGGGACGTGAGAGGCAACTGTATGTGTTAGGTACCTAACTCAAGATATAGGACCTGGGCCGGTACGCCAAGCAGCCCCGTAGATTGGAGACTTCCAAATCGATGTCGCTAGTGTGATTGTACCCGTAATTCTACGTGGGATATAAGAGTCCTTTAATCTTGGCGTTTATGGCTATGCACAATACCTAAGACAACCCAGGTAACCTTAGGCACATGTATCCGTATTGTACACGCATATTTAGGTACATGATATGGCCAAGGGTACCGCACCTTTTGATTGGTCCCCTCGCAGTTACTGCAGTATGGGACAGCGAACCGTAGTACTATGTAGATGTGGTAGGTGGAGGTTGGTCATTCCTCTGTCCGACCGAATGGGGATAACCAATATACGATGAAATAAGGCACCTTACCTACCTACCTAGGTACCTGCTGAACCTTTATGTACTATGCTTGATATTCCTTTTGGTATGACATTCATGAATAAAACTACATACTTACGACGAGGTAGGGCACTACACAGATCTCCAAAATGCAACGCGACACTGCATTAGCATATTTTGACGTTAACCGGGAGAGAAAGGAATGTTGATATATCTAGAATGCTCTCGGAAATCCGAGATCGTCCTCCGAGTTCAATTCCCCCGGGTGGTTGCGTCAGTCTTTGTTGAGGGGTTCTGTATCCTAGGCTGTACTTCGCACAATACACACATACCTGCACGTTACATACATGCAGTCGATCGGTTGAAGAGGCTTATTGACGGTTGAAAAATATTAAACTGTCTTGCGTTACCTACTTCTACAGACTACCTAGCTCTCGTGACTTTAGTAGACTAAACCCATGACCCGTCTGGGCACCCTATAGGCAAGACTATTAATATAGACTATTAATATAGATCATTGCCGTTCCATACCTCTACTTTAAAATATAGATGATTCTTTCTGCATTTCGTTGTGTTCTAGCGTATTAAATCCGTGGTCGATTAGAAAGAAACGAGGGCAGGGCGCTGGTACGCTTGCTAATACTATTCTAATACCCGTTCCGGTTAAGACCCTTGAAAACCCAGAACATGATGATCAGATACATGTACGCCTTATGACGCAGCCCACAGGTTGGTCAAGCCCCTATTAGTACTTGGCCGCCCTGGATGACGAAACAGAGAAGACTTCAACATACTTAGGTAAGATGCTCTTTACATATTTGTATAGCATACCTACCTAACCTATAGCAATATCCCGTATATTATGGCTTCCATTTAATTGTCCATTGATTTTTTTCTTCTTTTGAAAACTTCTCTTCTTTCGAACAAGGGGTGAGTTTAATAACTGTCACATAGTGGGGGCTTCTGGCCACTGAAGAGGTACGTCGGGTACCTAGGTAATAGGTAATTTTAGATACCCAGTCACGATAAGGCTCCCAGCAGATCCGCCTCAGCGATACAAGGTTACAAACCCCATGCACGGTACCTCAGTTCTTGGTTAAGTGGCAGGAGCCAGGCCCAAATTATTACGGTAATTTTCTTTCCCTGGCCGAGAACGACACGACGCAATGTCCATAATACAACATTACATACAATAGTACATACAGCAATACATACAATAGTACACCTCACCTCATCACATCAACTTTCTCGCCAACTTGGTTCGAACGCCAAAAAAAAACCACACATCCCACCTCCCCCGTACCCGCGATAAATACGCCTACACACGGCCACGCGACATCGATTTCCTATGACCAGTTAAATATAACCGTTACCATCCTTTCCCGTACTCGACGCATCGACCGTCCATCCCTTTTCCCCTGCTGGCTAAGCGGCTGCCTGTGCACTGACGGGCGCGATGAATGCTATACAGCAAAAATGTCGCCCCAAACACCAGGTCCTGGTTCTTAAGTGTTATCCTCGCACTACGAAGGGAGCCGTCGACGTTAAGCCGAATTCGAGCGAATTGAGCTATCTTTTATTCTACGCCACGTCGCGACGATCGAAGATCCAGAAAGTTGGCCAATTCCTCGAGAAGAAGACGGCTAGTGACGTGTGGAGGGTGCGCATTGGGTATGCTCCCAATTTCTTATCACAATGCAACAGGAAAAGGAAAAAGAAGACATAAAGTGAAACCTTGATTCGCATGGAATTGACAACCGTATCTAGTAATGTCCAGGTCACCCTGCAGATACTCGCCGCTCTGATCGAGAAGGCCCCCAAAGATCTTCCCCTATTCGCGCAGAATGTCCTTAGGATCCTCGACCTCGTTCTCCGATCGAACGATATTACTATGGTCGAGGCGTCGCTGCCTACCTTTCGGACGTTCTGTGAACACCAAGACGTCTCGTCGCTTTTTGCCGACCAAGCCTACCTCCACCAGTACGAACAAGTCGTCCGCGGTTATGCCACATTTGCGTCGACTCGGAAGGTCCCTGGTAAAGGCGTGCCTAGCAAGCCCGTCGCCCTTAGGTGGAGGAACGCGGGCTTGGAAGCTATCAAGAGCATCGCCGAATCGGACGCGCTATCGTCGTCTGTCGCCGGACGCCAACTCGACGTCATAGTGCCTATGATCCTAGAAAACCTGTGGACCGATGACGAGGAATTTCTTAGTGTTCTGTCACAGCGTGTCGAGATGGAGGAGAAGGTCGATTCGAACGCCCTGCTCCGACGGAGAACTAGTGTTTCCACTATCAAGACGGCAGATACCGGAGGCGATGCGAACCCTATAGCCATCTCCGGCACGTCCGTTGACATCGACAAGCTGGCCGAAGAAGATATCGGTGTTGTGGCTATGCAGTGCCTGAAGCAAATATTTGTTATACCAAATAGGGCACAGATAAATGGAGCGACGGCAGCGCTGCTGCGATTTATTAGAGAGCGAGTGGAGCAGAAGGAGGCAGTAATAACACAAGCTCAGGACAGCAGCGGGCGCGACCACGGCTGGGCGATCAAGATCTTTGAGCTTGCAACAAGATGGGCCCCCGTACAAGACCGCTACGTTATCATGATCACTACGACGGATACGCTTCTACGGACCACCCCGACCGACGAGAACGTTGCGTGTCAAATTGTGCTCACTGCCATTATCGGGTCGCTGCTGAGCTCCGATATCAACTTGATCGGCTTGAGTGTCATGGACGTGCTTTTGGGTTTGATACAACATATGAAACAAGCGTTGAAGCACTCGAAAAGCTCGAGAGGAAGTGGCACTTCTAGTGCAGCGTCGGCGGATGAGAAGCCCCCTTCTTTAGCCGACCTCTCCCAACATATCTCAGCACCGCATAGAGAACTCTTGACTCGGATTCAGCAGTCCATTGGGTATCTAGCCACTCATGTCTACTATGCGGATCAAATTTCCGACATGATTTCTACCATTCTTCTTCGACTTAAACCTCATCCGAGCACTATGAATTCGTCACCGAACCCGGAGAAAAACGAGGCTCCACCCGGGACCTCCGCGGGAAATATCTCGGATGACCAATCTCATCTTGATAGTTTCTTTTCGTTAGATTTGGCCAAGACGACCGCTCTTCAGGCCGTCAAATCTATCCTTCTCGTGGCTAACCCGAATACGAAGATTAGCGGAAACGTCAGCTTGACGAGGAACAAAGTTCCCATCCAGGTATGGGAGGGCACGCACTGGCTCCTGCGCGACCCTGACGGGCAGGTCCGGAAGGCATATGTTGATGCTTTCACCACTTGGCTTGATCGAGAAACAACAAGGTCTGACTTGGAGGCGCGGGAGGACATAGGCCAAAAACCGCGAGTAAACCGAGAAGTGCCTCCGGCGAGCGTTGCTCGTCGAGCCGTGTCGAGTGCCTCGAACCGAGAGAGACCCATCAGGACTAGCCGATGCCATTTCTTACAGCTCCTCCACCTCGCCATCTACGACAATGCTCTACAGTTTATCGAATACGAGACAGATATCGCTCTCCTCCACGTTTTGTTGGCCAAACTGGTCAGCAAACTTGGCGTCAACGCTGCTAGATATGGTATTCCAATGATTTTCCGACTTCAAGAGGATATTCTAGAGGTGGAAACTCCAGTAGCGAAATTTTACCTCGGATGCCTCTGCCACGGGTATTTCTGGGCCTTGAGTGAGCATTTCGAATTTGAGGCGTCGCCCGTCGGTCGCGCAATCCACAACGAAATTGTTCGGAGGAGAAGCAAACATTTCTGGGTCGAAGGCGTCCACGTTCCAACGCCGCCGTTAGAGGTTCTCGGCACCCCTGGTTTGGGCAAATCGCAACCAAAGATGTCGACGCAAGAATTGGAATCGGAAGCTCTATTGCCCTTTGATGACCGCCTAGGTATGGTGGATTGCATCTGCGCAAACTACAAGCAGAGAGCGGTCTCCCCACCGACTAGCCCCTCTGCATCTCCCAGTCGCACATTTTCACATCCGATCCTAAGCTCTGCCCTAAGCGCCATTCCGCAGGTGAATGGTGAGCATGAATTGCCTAATAAGTTTAGAGAGGAAATGCTAGCAGAATGGAATCGAGAGGCTATCATTGCAGCGCTCCAAGCAGAGAGCAAATCCGCTTCCCTTAGCGGGTCTAAGACTGGGACAACGGCGACCAAGGCGAACCATCTTACCGTCAACGGACCCTCCAACGGTCACCCCCCAAGCAGACCCGAATCGGCTTATGCTCGCCAGAATAACTTGCGGCCTACTTCACATGCCAGCCATCTTGCCGCTTTACGAAACTCTAGCGCGCAGAGCCACGGCTCCGGGAAGACGGCCTCCAGTCGGGGCTTCGTCGCCTCGGTCGATCAGCTGAAATCCGTACTAACCGGAGACCCAGCCAGACCAGCTACGTTTCAGACGTTACAAGAAGACGGCGATAGCAGTGATAGCATGGCGAGTTATGACTTCAGTCCATCTGAACTTTCATTCAACCACCAAGCCGACGGTATCGAATCCCACGACGCTGCCCTAACACGGTCGAGATCAAAATCTCGGGAACGAAAGGCATCCGCGGACTCGGGGGGTCCTCTGACATCTCACCCTACGGAGGGCGATAATGAAAGTGAGGACGTGCCGCCGGTGCCCCCGTTACCAGCGTCTTTGGTAGGCAAGTCAGCCACTCCTGAGATAGGTCTTGACCGTCTTACCAAGGTTGCGAGCCAAGACCATGCGGTCAAGGCTCCGCAGAGGAACCTTAGGAGTCGAGGAGGCGATAGCATCCTCTCAAACAGCTTCTCAAACGCAGGCGCCGCGAGCATGGACCTACAAGCGATGCTCAAGAATATCGACAGCAAATCCAAACAGAACACAATTGGAAACCTAACTAAACCCCCTTACTGACAGTTCACACTGTACCAACGCTCATATGTATTATCGAAGCAGAGTTTTATAAGGTAACAGAATTAAAATTCGTCCATACCTAATAGCGAGTTCGAGGTGAAGGGGGCCGTCTATCCCGACGGAGTTTATTGTATACTATTAATGCCAGGGAAAATATAAGGAAGGCTTTACCGCGTAAGGCGAAAAGAGGAGGAAAACGGGAACACCAAAAGAAAGAATATTACGCGGGGCAACTCTATTACCTGGTACTTTAGATAAATGTGCGTTTGTATATGTTTACCCGTCCGTTTCTTGCGTCAGTCTCTTGCTCCCAAGACAGTCGGAGCTTTGTTTTGTTGGAATTTGTTGACCGATCAGTACGGGTATCTAGGGAATTTAGCGATAGAAAGGAATAGCATATCAATCGAAGAGAAAGAGAAAAAAGAAAGGCAAAAACGTGAATTTGGATAGTAGTATCTCCCCGTCGTTTTTTGCGAGTTTGGATTTGCGCTTTGACTGCCTTCGCCTGGTTCGAGTCGTCGTTAATATCAATGCTGTATCTATAAACCCAAGTACGTACGCTAAGGATAGCCATGACACTTTAGTGGGTAGACCCTGGGACTTTCGGCGCTTAGGCTATGATTGGCCCGTATAACCCCTCCAAGATGCTTTAGGTATTGCATAATCGATAAGCGAGCCAAACTTAAATTTATACAGCCAATATTCCACTGTTCAGAGTCAACCTCAACCTCAAACCCATCTATCCGCCCATTCCCCCAGCAAGATCCTAGCTGAAAGGTATCGAGATACATACCCCGACGATGAAACCTCCAACACGAATAGCATTGCGATCGGCAATTCGCCAACAAATCCGATACACGCATCCGACCCCAGCGACCCTTCCCATAACAGCCCGCCAACGACAAATCCACACCACGCCCGCCACACCCGCAACCGTCTCGCCAATTCACGGCACCGGGCCTCCGCCCGAGCCTCCCCAACCCGCGGCCGACAGCGCCAACTCGCGATTAGAGCGGCGGCGGAAGCAAGCCGAGCTCCTCGAAAAAGCGCAAGCGATCCGACAATCCGAATCGGCACCGAAATCCTCCTCCACCTCCTCTTCAAAGAAAGCCAGGGATAGTGCGTTGCGCAAGCGGTTCTGGAAGGACGTTCATGTGCGCGAGGTGGACGGGGCTTGGGAGGTACATCTAGACACGCGCCCGCTCCGGAGACCCAATACCAAGGAAATCATCCGCCTACCCCTCAGCAAACCCTTGCTGGCCAGCGCCCTAGCTATCGAGTGGGACATGCTAGTCTCGGCGCAGCAGGCCACGCGGCAACACCTGATCCCATTGACGAGCCTGGTATGCCGGGCGCTAGACATCGCAGACGACGATAACAAGCCGCGATCGGGCAGCGGCGAGGAGTCCCTACGCGCGGGCATCGCCCGGATGCTGATGCGGTACCTGGACACGGACTCGCTGCTATGCTGGGCGCCGCCGCCGCGGGCGGAGGACGCGCCGGCCCCCGGGGCGGACTCGCTGCGCGACGTGCAGCGGCGCGCGGCGGAGGAGGTCGTGGGCTTCCTGACGAGCCGCGTGTGGCCGGGCGTGCGCATCGAGCCCGTGCTCGACGGCGAGAGCATCCTGCCCCGCAGCCACCCGGAGCCCACGCGCCAGATCGTCCGGGGCTGGGTCGCGGGCCTGGGCGCCTGGGAGCTGGCGGCGCTGGAGCGCGCCGCGCTCGCGGGCAAGGGCCTCCTGGGCGCCGTCAGGCTGCTCGTCGAGTGGAGCGAGGGCCCGGTCGGCGCGGGCGCGAGCGCGGCGCCGGGGGAGAAGAGGTTCGGCGTCGAGGAGGCGGCGAGGTTGGCGAGTATCGAGGTCGATTGGCAGACGGGGCGCTGGGGAGAGGTCGAGGATACGCATGATGTGGAGAAGGAGGATCTGCGCCGCCAGCTGGGGAGCGTGGTGTTGCTTGTGAGTGGTACGGGGGCGAGGTAACTTACCTACCTACCTAGGTAGGTACCTACATAAGAGGTTTGGAGTTTATATGGGGTTGAGTAAGATATCTATGTTGTGATGTATATTATCGCTAACCACGCGGTTAGTTACCTGTACCCTTGAACACTAGGTGATTAAGGCCTCGGTGTACCGCCTCAATATAGTAAGAGGTTCCCGAAAAGTAACCAAGGTATTATAGACAATACCTAGGTATGAACTCATAGCCTGGAGAGAAATGCTTCTCATTAAAGCCCTCTTCCAAGGTGTACCTTAGCTATAACTTTATACGACATTGAGAGATACCTCGCATAGAGTCGTAGGGGCTAATTTAGGCGGGCACCTACCTATAAATGACATACAGGTACCATACGGTACCTAATGATTAGGTTCTGGAGTGTCTCAGGTAGGTCTTCCTTCCCTAAGCATACCTAGGTACCTACGCATCGAGAGTTCGAGTAACCAGCCCTACTGCTAGGCGACGTCGACGTCCCAAACTTTCATCTTTATTATGCGACATGATTATTCCACAACTCTCCTATTAAATATTCCTTTCCCACCAAAATTTTTTCTTCCCCTTCTTCCTCTCTTTTTCCTATTATACGATCTTCAAATTACAATCTTTACTCTTCTGCTTTACCATTGATATTCATCTCTACCAATACCATCAACTCATTCTACTCATACGGTGGAGCACTCGACATTCGATAGCTTCACAATATAACCGCTTGCACTTCCCTTCCTATATATAAACAACCACACAAGGCCAAGGTTTTTACTCCGATAACAATCATCTTAGGTGAGCTTCTTTTACTTCTCAGTCCGCACAAAGTTAAGATGAGCCCAAGAGCGGCTTTTCCGCCATTGGTCATCTACGTATATTGTACCTTCAAGCCGGCTAGTGTCGTGCCCAAATGCCATGCGTAGACAGCAAGGTATGGGCGATTTACTTCTGTGGGCAACTTCAACTCGCAAAATAAAGAATGCTTAGGAGGATTACAGTGGCCAAGATCCGGAATTCTTATCAAGCTTCTGGGTGTAATATCTTGGCGTGCCTTGCTAACTACGCAGTATATCTTTCCAGGGTTATCCTACCTCAATCTCAGCATCCATTAAGTTGTGATGAATGACAACCCTCAACATCCACTTTCAACCAACCTCAACATTCACCTCATACTATGACGTTTCCTTGTAAAGCGAAGGCGGGGAATGAGGGCGAGCGACATTCTGGTCGTACCCCTCCTCCCCAAACACATTCCGAAAGCTCAGATAACTGCCTATCATGAGTTCAGCCTTATGGCAAGGAAGGGCCCTGTTGTTGCACGGGTTACCAAAATTGATTAAGTTGAAGGTTGTCACCCCGAAGATGCAGCCGTCCGCAATTCGCTCCTGAGGCATCCGACATTGCTCGCTGATTGTCATATTCTCGGGCAAGCCTTTGAACGGCCTGCTCAAGTCGACTCTGCAATTCTAGTCTTCCGAACCAGTACTGGATATTTTCTTATACCCTCATATCGCTGCTACTACTGCTGCGAGCTACCTTGATTACTATTACTCGAGTCTGTCGCAGATACACGCGCATAACCACCGACCCTATGGGTCAATAAAACACATACACCCAGTGAACTTCTTAGCTAGCTTCTTCCAATCATCACCTTACACTCTTTTTGGTAAGAGCTGCAGGATTCGAACCTGCGCGGTTTCCCGTCGCGGCCCAAACACGAAGAAGTTAGTCTGGTTCGAGGCATCGCATGCCGATGACCGGAGACGATGTGTTCAGGGAGATCGGTTTGACCTTCCGAGCGATGCGGGAGCATGTAGATAACACAGGCGACCGGACAGCACCAACATTCTGAAGTTGGTATCCGAATGCAAGGATGCTATCTCAACGATAGGTAGCCCTAAACAGTTGTTAGGGGTGAACTTAGTGTGCAAGATGATTGTAGGATTGTTGAGTTGGGGCAATGGGGAATGTTAGTAGCACACGTCTAGTTTCGCACAACTACATACATGTACCTCGGCCTAATGTTGTGTTGAAAATCTCTCGAGGGCTGACTTGGCTAAGGTAGACTTGGAGCCTCATGTCTTTAGTCCGAACACCCTTGAGGCTGTACATCAATGGAGGATAATTGAGGATGAGAGAGAAACCAATAGAAGGTGAATATAACCTCTAAAACCGCCGTAAAGAGTAGCCGGTCTATGTAAAATTATCAATGTTCAAAAGTGCTTAAGTTCAAGAAAAAATAGGTACTTACCTGGGTACCTAATTATACCGCCAGTTTTCTTAATTTAGGATCGTACTTAATGGAATGCGTAGTGCCCGGTGGGCGTAAGGATGCAGAGCTAGTGCTAGTATAGGTATATTCGGGTGGAGTGGAAGGGGAGGGATAACTCAACCCTTGACTTCACATTAAGTATTCATGGTAATGATGCTTCCAACTGTTAGTCGCCGAATATATTAGAGAGAATAGGTAGGTACCTAGGTAAGTAATATGTTCAATAGAATAGTCGGTCGAACGAAGTTGTTGAAATTTTCTTTAAGAAAATGTCTTAATCTAGAGCATGGAAACGAACTCCAGGCAGGTAGGTAGGTACCTACTTTAATAAGTGTAATACCTTCGTAAGCTGGCTTGAATCCATGGAATTCATGTATTAACCATTGGATGATAGACCAGCATTGATATTATGATTGAATATGGGGCTTTGTTTGATTACGCGGCTTAGCTGGCGATACTTGGGCCGAATAGGAATATATGGGTTAAGTGTGTTTTCTTAAGGGAATGCTTGCCCAGTTCAGTGATACAGAAAGGCAGTTATCAGCAGTCTGAGTTGTAGACTACGGATGTAGCTTTCAAAAGTTATGTCCAGAATAAGAAATATCAACCAGTCGTTACATTTGTTTTTACAGGTGTGTACCAGTTGTCGCTTTTTGAGACGACGGCCCCTATATTATATGCGCTGAATTTTAGGTAATATCCGCTATAACTCAGCGTATATCCACTAAAACTTAGTTGACATGCATCCTTGGAAGTGTAGCGTCGGATAATGGCTCCGGCATTTTTTTTTTTTTTTAAGAACTCGCCAACCGACGCTACACTGGCAAAACTATGTGCCAGCTGGCAGGGTTTTCTGCTATAGACAAAACTTTTGAAAGCTACATCCGTACCTAGGAAGCGTTTGACTTTTGACAAGGAGTGGATGAGTACCACCTACTTACTGTAAGTACCCCCTAGGTACCACCTGACAGGGTGGTAGCACAGGTTATCTAGGATTAGGGTTAGGTGCCTGCTACCACCTAAGGAGATGATTCATATGGGTCTCATTCCAGTGTAATAACAGCCCGGAAGTACTGTGTTGAAATGCTACAGCTCGAAATGACTAGGGGAGACACGGGCGTTGTGAAGAACCCCAGGAAGGGCAAATAGAGATATGACTACATACAGATATCTACCACGAATGTAAAACAAAGGACGAAGCAAAAGACTGCCGGCAAAGGTGCACCTCCCTCGTGTGAAGTTACGTGCATTAATGGATCTACATGTAGGTAATGTTCCAGCCCCAAGGTCAAGGTACTGTATTGTACAACACTGAAGTGGACGTTTGCAGTTCACATAAGGGAAGAACAAATTGACCCCGCCACTGTAGCTGCAATAATCTGAGAAACCACATCACAACCATTGCAGTTGCGACATCGCTACTGCCGTTTACTTCTCACCCACAGCTCAAGTTTCAGTCTCATATAAACTTAAACCTCTCCGATTACACATAACTACCTACCTAGGTACTAACCTTCGTGGTTCCCCCTTCCTCTCACCTCCAGGTAGAACTCTGGCATACGTCATTAATCATGTCGACGCCCGGAAGCTACGTTCCTCCTTTTCGTCGCGGCCAGGGGCAGGCGACTGGCGCAACTTCTAGCAAATCAGATCTCAACGATCTTCCCCCTGGCAGTCCACGTTCTGGTCGGCGTTTCAATGATACAAATAATAATACAGATGGTCAGGGCAACATGAACGGTCGAGGATTCCGCGGGGGTCGTGGAGACTGGGCGGGTCCCGGTCGCGCCGGTGGCCGAGGCCGTAATCGTGATCGCGACAGAGGTAACTACAACAATCAGTTCTTCCGGGCTCGCAACAACGGCCAGCAACAGGAGCAACCTGAAGATGCGGACCTCTTCACCCTACGAGAGATCGAATACCACTACTGGGGTGAACGAGAGGGCATAGATTACACAAACGCTGGCTCGAGTACCTTCCACGACTCCGAGGCTCGTCCGGATGAACTCTCTTATATGCTGCTCTTCTACCAAGCTAACCCCCGTTGGGCCGACGATCATATCGTTTTCGCCAAGTCCAGGCTTGCCTTGCTGCCCGACTACCGCGCGAAGAAAGCAGAACATGGTGACTGGCAGACCCCTGAGCCAAGTCATGGCGCGGACACTCAGGCCCTTACTGATACTGCCGACACCAAATCCAACCACGAAGAAGGAGTGTCTCAATCTACTACCGAGGATAGCAACGCTGATCCACTTACGAAAGAAATTGGTTCCTTATCTGTTGCCGACAAGGAGAGTATCGAAGCTGTTGCTCCCCGGGTCGCCGGCGAGAATGACGAAGTAACTACCGCAGAGGCACCGTCTGGCTCTACTAGCCACATGAAGTACTCCGACGTCCGTAACCTGCCACCCGAAGAGCAGCAGCGTCTCGAAGAGGAACAGAAACAGCGGTGGGTCAAGCTACAAGAGCATCAAATTCCTTCATTCCCTAGCGTCAAACCTATTGACTATGTCCCATCCACTCATCGCCCCATTGCCGCCTTCGAGGAATGCCGTCAATATAGCCCTGGACGAAGCCACACGCAATTTGTATTCATCGGCTGGTATAAAATTGGCCGTATCAATTTGCTAGCCCCCAACTCGGCCGAACTGGTGCGCATGCAACTACAGAAGTGGGAGCGTCGCGACCGCTACGGCAACCCGATTCCTACCAGGACTCGCGATGCCTCCGCGTGGAACCTGGCGCTTAGCAAGGAATGGGCCGTCGTCAAATTTGAGAAGCTCGGAGAGGAGGAGGCACCCGCTCCTCCCGCCATTCAGAGGCTGCCTCGGCCCAACTACAAGAATGTCACTCGGACTGCCGGTGGAAGCGAGGGTGAGACGAAGGGAGAGAAGAGACCAGATACAGATACTCAGAAGGAGAGTGCAGACGCGGACGCCAGTATGAAGCCGGACGCGGCGACGACTGTGCCGGAAGAGGACAAGAAGGGACTCGAAGCAGAATCGGGTTCAGCCGTAGAAGTGGAAAAGTAGTCAGACGCTACGGAGGAAGGAGTTCAAGAAGGAAAACCCCGTCAAGACAAGGGGGGACAGAGAAATGCTCTTATCGAAGCTGGAATGGCCAATGCGTAAGAGGAGACTAATTTGCTCTTAACTTTCGAGCATCGCGAGCTTCGAATCCCTCGTAGCACTATCGCGTATATGGGCGTTAGCCCAGAGGGTAGCATCGCAAAGGATGTATTATAACATTGCAAATGACTTTACGATTAAAAATAGCTAGATAATCCGTTCTATTAGAACGATGAAAATCGAGAGCTGAATATCGACATGACCCTGGTCTATATACTGTGCTTGGGATAATTCGTTTTTATACGGCCAAGTCCATATCTACTCTCAAAAGGGGGGAAGGGTGTCCGTCCTATCGTCATTACACTTGAATTTGAGAGTAATTCATGCGTATCTTCGTTGTAAAATTTTTCTTCATTATGCCCTTTTTACCTAGGTAGATAACCATCCACATCGTACCATACCCCCCAACTTCACACGTGCTTCGACAAGAACTTCAGCACGGTCTCGTAGCCGCGGACGTACTCGGCCCTCACGCGCTCGTTCTCGAGGTCCGACCGCGCCGCCATCCAGCCGTGGATCTGGTCGCCGAACGTCTCGACGTACTTCTCGCCCTTCAGGTTCTGCTCGAACTTCTTGACGTCCTCGGCCGACTCGTCCTTGGACGCTAGGAGGGCCAGGGGCACCTTGATGCCCGCGGCGTCGGCCGGGTCGACCATCGCCGGGTGGCATTCTACGCCCGCTTTGAACGCTACGTCCGGCTGCGAGGTCACGAGGGAGACGACTTTGCCGCCCCAGCAGAACTGTAAGGTGGGGAAGTGTATGTTAGTCGTGGCGTGTGGGAAGTTGTATATGGATCGAGCAATATAGGGGGCGTGAAATATTTGGGGGGGAGAGAAAAGAAGGAAAGGAAAGGAAAACAAAAAGGAGAAAGAAGAAGGTTCTTACCCCTAGAATGGCCCAGCTCTTAATCCCGGGGTACTTGTCCTGGACGGCCTTGAGATAGGCGGGGACCTTGGCGGCGACGCTCTGGGGGGAGTTCTTCTGGAAGAAGGCGCCGAGGTTCTTCTGCTTCTCGGGCGTGTCGGGCGGGAACCAGTCGATCGGGCAGGGCTCGCCGTTGAACCAGTCCGGGATGAAGACCCGGTACGCTTGCGAGTGGTCCGACGTCGCGAGGATGTCCGCCCCCTGCAGCGTCTGCGGGTAGAACCCGAAGATGTCGAAGATGGTGATGATCCCCTTCGTCGCGTCCGCGGGCCCGGTGACGTCTGCGGGGGCCGGGGAAGATGGTGTGGTTAGTTGGTGGGTTCCTTTGCGTGGTGATGATGATAATAATGCGTAGGTAGGTAGCTAAGAAGGGGGAAGATAGAAGGCGTAATAAGGGTGGATGAGTAGATAGGTAAGTAGGTAGGTGGTTACGACTTACAAGACTTGTACCCGCCGAGCTCTTCGTAGGTGCCCTTCGCGGTGTAGCCCTTGGAGACCACGGGTGGGATGTTGCAGCAGGCCTCGGAGTGGCCGTGCTGGGCTGGCATGGTCGACATCTTGCACGTTTGCTTAGGGGTCGATTGTTTGGAGAGGTCGTGATTTCGTGGTTGCGAAGAAAAGTTTCTGGCGTGTGCGAGCGGTTGGGAAACTGGAGGGGTTGGAGAGTTGGAAATGGGATTGGGATTGGGATTGGGATTGGGGATGGAGGGTTGCAGATAAGCTTGAGAAATAACCGGCGGCGGAGATACGAGGTTCGAAACAGCTACAGCTACTCTTCGGGATCCGGGTAAGTGTCGAGAGAGCGACATGTGTATAAAGGGGGCTGGCTACCTAAGTAAGAAGTAGATGCTACGAAATGTCACTGCGAGTAAATTACCTGGGGTATAGCTTAGATGTAGAGCTATATGAATATTGGGTATGCCTATCCTATCTTCCCTTGGCAAGGTATACGCTACTTCGGTTGGATATTAGCACATAATTCCTCAAGGTTTACAAACCTGGGTACCTAGGGTAGGTAGGTAGTTAAGTGTCGATGATCTCAACATTGAATGAGTCGGATGTTTTCTTTTAGACGAGTGAGGGGTAGCTCCCCAGAGATGATGCTAGAAGATGTGGGGTAAGAGGCCTACCCAAGTCGTGGTGCCGGCTATGATGTCATGCCTACTGGTACCTTGGGGCCAATCGGATATCCCCGAAGGCTGGATATTTGTGGTCCGAGATTGGATTAGCGGGACTTCCTTTTCGGGCATTACGCTTCTCGGGCAGTCGGGGTGCGCCAGGTTTAGGTTCTCACCTTTGACGACCCGAAGAGTTATAGGGCTGACGGCCCCCCTTTTTTCCCTCGACTTTCTGGCGGACCCGTCGGCTTTAGGTGCTTTCCTTCAACAGTCTGTACTACATATATACCTAGTTGTACCTAACCTATATCACGACAACCTTCGTTTTGTATGTGCCGGTACTAACACATTACATCATTTTCGCATTTACTATGCGTCCCAGGTCCCTGCCTAGGTACACGTAGATAAACCCCGTTTATACACCTACATGCAATACAACGGCACACGAATTTGGCGAATTGTCCTACCTGCTACTATTGCCGTGTCGATTTGACCGCTGGTTTGGGGGTCTAGTTTTCATCGCCATACCAACTACGGCTGAGGCCCTATACGAATCATACTCCGTGTTTATTAAGAAATCTGTCTACGCTTCGCATCCAAATATTCCAGCCTGATCCCCGTATATACTCTTACCCCGCCTGCTGGTTGCTGCTTCGTTTTACTTGCTCATTTCCCCTATTCTCTACTACTTGCCCAGTCGCTCGCCGCCATATCACGGAGGTATGCGAACGCGATTTGAACCACTATACGGCGACATAAGTAGGTAAGTATGCTACTTGTTCGACGCTCGAGTACGTTGAAGAATGGGGGTTGAAATAGCAGTAGCGTGGCTGCTACTGGGACAGGATAAAAGGAGCAATAAATGGGGCTTACTTACTGAACTTCTCGTCCTCTAGTTTAAGAAGAGGAATCGCGTCCGTATAGGAGAACCAGAAAGTCGAAAACTTATTTCGGTCCTCCTCCTCCGTCATTAGACTTTCGTTGCGTTTGGTGTCTCCTAAGGGTTTCGCTGCGAACCAGTATATATGTCTCCAAGCCCCGGTAGCAGGATCTGGATCTAATTTGCGTGGATATTCTGCTTCAGAATACAAAGAAAAAATAACTATAATCATGGAGAGCGCAAGGGGGGTTAGGAACGGGTTTCTGATGACATACTGCTCGTGGCACTGTTAGAAATGAAGCTGACGAGGTGCAGCGGAGACATAAATGTCAAGCTGGTGGAAGAAAGATGCCGGATAACGCACCATTCGCTAGTACCGATACTCTCGTTGCTAAGCCCTTCTGTGATACCTGTGGAACTATCCTCGAAGCCATACTTGCTTTCTCTGGTCTGGGTCGGGACCAGGGCGCCCAGCTTCGGTGGCGTCGATCTCGACCCAAATTTTAGCTGCAGCGGTTCGACGGCCACTCCGGTTTCTTCACCCGTTTCACGCAGAGCTGCATGAAGATATTCCTCACCGAAATTCTTGCGCCCTTTAGGTAATTGGTATATGCCGATGTTCTTGTTGTAGACCAATAGTACCATTGGCTGCGGCGAGTCTGCCCTGTCGATCGTGACCGTTCCACAACTGACCATCATCTCGTCCGCTCGATGATAGCAGCCCTCGTTCCTGATCTTCTCCCAGACTCGATGATCGCTCCAATCCACCTGGTGGTCCGGATCATCCTTGGCCCATACCTCCCGTCTGACTAGATCCTTGAATTTCCTCACAAGCTTGGACGCCTTTTCCGGTTCTACTTTCACTAGCCGGGTCGCGCTATTCTTTTTGGCTGTTAACCGGTAGGGCTTCTCATGAGGTCCGCGGGCCATTCTTGACTGGGGGTATAGAAGGTGAGCTGTTTTCTATAAGAAAGCTTGTGCAGCAGGTCCAGAGGTACCTATCATCTATATCTGAAGAGGCCACCGGGTCTACTGAAGGGTCCCCGGTAAACCGCGAAGCCGGACGGGGATCCATTGGTATTTAATCTCTGCGGAACGGCCTACCATGTTAGCCAAATCCCGCTCGTTTCAAATCAATTGGCCATGGTCTATATGGTTCGCGCACCGAATCCATGATCCAGGGGCTCTGTATTGCTGTCGAGGCGTCTGAGTTCGTATCTTGCGCTTGATTGGGACGCTAGACTTTGTGTCCCCTATGGATTCCTATCAAATGGATCTGCAAAATCGGTCAAGGAATTAGACAGATCGCCTTCTAACCCCGTGGGGCCAACCAAAACGGTGATTTAGATCTGAAAGCAGGAATCTACCCGTTCGTCGAGGCTATTTCGGGCGAGAATACCCGGGGCCGTAGGATAAGACTTCGTGCTCATTCGCGGAGACCGAAGCCTCTAAGTGCGCGCCAGCCAACCTAATCTCGAGGACCGTCTTTTCGAAGTGGGATCCATGCCATAAACGTCATGCATGCTTTTTTTCCTGCACAGTAAGGCGAGGCTTTCAAGTGAGTCAAGCCTACGATCACCGGTCATAATGGGGTGCTCCGCGGGAACCCGCCGCCGTTACCCACTCCTCCTCACGTAAGGGGAAAGCAACGCGGGAGATAGAGCCCTCCCCCCTAAGGCGTGTATGTACTTTCTTTTTTTCGACTAGCCTTTCCCATGTTCCTGGGACCCCCGTGATGCAGGGGACGAGAAGGCGCCCGTGACCGCCGGGGCTTCTGGAGTGTGTCCGCACCGACTCCCTGACCGGCTTAGTAGATAAGAAGCGCGAACCCCCATTCGACGCCGTCTAGCCTGCAAGGAGATCAGCCGTCCCGTTCTCGATAAGCCGAGTTGTACAAAGGTGAGGATGACAGTGTTGCTGAAACGTCGACCATTGGGCTGCTACGGGCACTGACACTAGGGCGGGATCAACGGTAATATGGAAATGTAAGAAATTTCCATCCCATATTTCTAGCTCGCTGTCGTGCGAGGCAGTTAACTCCATTTGGCAGGGGTGTCTTGAAAGCATGGCAGCTCAAGGCACGTTTATATTAGCCCGTTCCATTCAACAGCATCCACTTTACCGCTTCGTCAGGAGACCGTCATGCCTCGAATTGATGTAAAAATGGTTTGCATGAGGTACCAGACGAATCCTTACTCCGGCTTATGCCCCGACGATCTCTTTCGGTTTCTTACTCTTTTACGGCACGGTACCATAAACATAGGTAGGTAGGTACATAGTAGAAACCGCTTGTGACTGCCACCTAGGTACCTACCATGTAGGTACGAATGAGATCGTCTCTAATTACATGCAGCAATAGCGTACCATGACACGTACCCTGGTGGTCAGCATATCCTTGAGCTCTTACTTGATGCCCTATATGCTGGGGCTTTGTCTTTTACTGCCTAACCCCGACACCCAGCACGTACTGCATAGCCAGACGTGAGGCTCTGGTTTCCAACCCTCTCCCAGATGTAACGAGGAAGAGAGATCGAACACCTTGGGACGTTAGCTATGTTGATTACCAGTCGTCAGGATAGGTACTTATTTAGGTTATAACTGGGGATCCGCGGCCTAGGACCAATCCCTTATATAACGGAGCCGGGTCCGGCTCCAATCCCAGGTCCCGGCAAGAAAAAAAAACAAAAAAAAAGTAAATCGTACAAAGGCAGCCTGGCGTTCAACCCCCGGTTCGCGACTTGTTGTGATGTATCGCAATGGTTGGAGCCATGGTTCTTCATGTCAGCTACGACCAACACCGCGAACGTCTACACCGGTTAGCGATGCGGCTAGAATGAGTTCCCCATTTGGCGTGGCACAGCATCGTGAGAGCCGGTGTGAACAAGGCCTCTAGATCTAAGCTCCCCCATCGTTTGATTTCGTGCTCATGCAAACAATACGTAGGTAGGTAGTCTGGCAAACTGACGATCGTCCTCACCGTCTCCCTGCTCTAGTCATTCTGCCGCCGACCGATCTACGTCGGCAGTGAGAAGGACTTATCGCCGACAGGTCGCGATTCGGGTTGCCGTGGACTTGGGATGCGCAGACCGTTCTAGGTAGAATCGGCGACTTTCTCGTCGTCATCCCATCAGTCAGCCTCCAAGTCCGGTCAGCAGGAAACGTTCCCACTGGCGGTTTGGGGTAGATTGACTCTCGAATAGGCCACCGCGGTGGTTGAAGACGGCCAATCCGTCCTCAGCACGTTTCCAGCGTAGGATCCCTTGTAATCCCTTACACCCATCAAACCTTGGGCAAACCGAAGAACCAGCCTCAGATATTGGCGGGCCCAGACTGCCAACGTAGCACTGTAGGTAGTCTATGAATCGGCAGGGGATTCCGAGCCCAATTGCCTCATAGTAACAGCGATAAACTTGTAGATGGAAATGATCTACACAGACAAACAGGAAGCGCAATAGTCCGTACATGGTAATATGATCTCAAAATGGCTCTCTTCCAGGGGGCGATGAAGGCAATATATGTATTCTGATAAGCGCATAGACGGCGTAATCTAATAGGTAGACACTTATACGATATAAATAATGCATCGTAATGTATGATACGAATATGCAAGTATTGAGTGGTGTTCCAGATCACATGACAACCCCCCCTACCGTGCACAATCCGCCTCCATTGCTTCGAACGCCACCGGCACAACCTTGCTATCATTTTCACCACTTTCATCATTCCCATCGTTTCCATCGTTCCCCCGTTCCCATGTATGCACCACTTGACGGGCGAATCCTGTATGCAGGAATCATCCGATGGTGGCTAAATAAATGTCAATTTTACGGCTATAATAAGCATTTATTGTGACATCACTTCCATTTCTGTACCTACGACCTCCTATTCATCCCACTCTTCTATTGTATTTTCTACTCCTCAGCTTCCTGACCGAAGCCGATTCACTATGCTTTAGCATTCCAAAATATGGCTTGAGCACCTAAATAGGCTGGGGCCTTTAATTTCCTCAGCCGTCCGCCATTCCTAAGTATTTCAGCCATCCACAGTAAACCGGCTCCGTCCGCACATACGGGGTGGCGCCAGTTTACACGATATGTCTCATTACTTAAATCTAGAAAGTCTGTGCGACCTCATTCATCTAAACCCCATTAACGGGCCATTGGCTCTAAACTGCGGGGTTGGCGATTAGTCAGATGTATGGGCGTTGGGCCTGAATTCTAATGGGCGTCGAGATGGCCGGTAAGGCTGTCGTGACTAGTTTCCCGTTCGACGCCTTCCCCTATTGTACGGCCTTAGGACGCCGCGGCGATGCGCTTGCTGGACGTTAGCTCCCTCGAGCGGGACTCTCTTGAAATCTATGAGTTCCTAGGCAGCGATATTCCGAAGTATGCCATCCTTTCGCATACCTGGGCCGAGGGCGAGGTGAGTCTCCAAGACTTGCAAGCCGGGAGAGGCCCTTCCAAACAGGGTTACGAGAAGATCGTCCTCACTTGCAAGCAAGCGAAACGCGACGGATTAGGATGGGCTTGGGTGGACACTTGCTGCATCGACAAAACTAGCAGTGCCGAACTCAGCGAAGCGATTAATTCGATGTATCGGTGGTATAAGGAATCCGAGAAGTGTTACGCCTATCTTACCGACGTGGTTGACAAGGTACCGTATGAACCGGAACGAGTTAATACGTCGACCAGTGGCTCATGACTCTAGTTTCCATATACCTCCACATCAGATAGCGATAGCGAACCTCAAGTTTCTAGATGGTTCACTAGGGCCTGGACATTGCAAGAGTTAATCGCGCCGGGAGATATCACCTTCTACGGCTGCGGGTGGACGAAGATAGGCACACAATTTGATTCACACATATCAAGGGCAATCGCCGAGATTACGCCGATTCCAGAGCATATCGTACATCGTCGCAGTTCAAACCTATCCTACTATAGCGTCGCCCAGAGAATGTCTTGGGCAGCCGGGAGGTCGTGCACCCGTGTTGAAGACACAGCTTACTCTCTTATGGGGCTTTTCGATATCAACATGCCGCTCCTGTACGGCGAAGGCACTAAGGCTTTTGTACGATTACAAGAAGAAATTCTCAGAAGCACAGAAGACCAAACGCTGTTGTGTTGGACCGTTCCTAAATCGAGCCCTAGAGCATGGACTCTGGAAGGCGTATTCGCAAAATCTCCCGATGACTTCCAAGAATCTGGAACTGTTGTGATTGGCGACTTCGACACCGGCTATCCGTCTGCAATGACCAACAGAGGGCTTCAAATTCATGTTTCCCTCACGGAGCGACGTTACAGCGAACACTCCCATCTCTACGCCGGATGCCGTACAGTTCTTACTTATAATGCTGCGTTGAATGCGAGTCATCGCAGCTCACGCTACAAAGAGAGTCAAGTATCAATTATATTAGTTAAGTCGCCGCCCGATTCATTGGTACCTCATGGCGCACTAGGTACTAGGTATGCCAGATTGGCTATACCCACACTCAATTTCGCCTCCCTAACAACGATCGACTCGGAGAAACACTGGACTGGGCAAATATACATTCACAAAACACCCCCAGTCTCTGAACGCGAACGCTTTGCTTTAGGAGGCATTCATCTACAAAATATTCCTATCCGAGATGACCTAACGGTATTATCCCAAACGAGAATTGACCGTCGTTTGTTTGGTGACAGCGAAGTTGTGAGAGTGGATGTTTCCACGATATCCACCCTCTGGCCTGTCACAGAGTGGTGTAACACCTACGGATTTGTCAAATTCACGTCTGACCCCAGATCAATGACAAAACATTCGTACTCTGCTTTATTCGAAGTAAAGCCTAGTGCCGGAGAGTCGTTCTACATTGTGTTCTATTGGAATGCGACGTATTTTCACTTCGGTATTCATCTAGGTGATGATAGCTTCGGTTTATTCGGTAACCTACCCCAAAAATATATCCACCGCATATCAGATCCGTCCAACCCCTCAACAAAACAAGGGAATTGCACAACAATGTATGGTGAGATAGCTAGGACGAGTACATCGATGAATCTAAAATCAGGTATGATGCCCGTTGAAGTAGATTTCATTTTGGAACGGGAGAAGCCCCTCAATGACTACTTGGAACCGATTGGCGACCGATTACACTTCTTGGTTCGCGCGGAAAAGAAGGAAGTAGCCTAGGTAGAATGAATACACTCCGAACGCCAGCACAGATGCATTACTCCTGTGTCGCATATCATGCTCCAAGATGAGAATATTCCCTATTGAACGCTCTTCCAATGACCATGCGGCGTATCTCTGACGTACCAGCCCCTATCTCGTATAATTTGGCGCTAGCACAATGGTGAGTAGCGTAACGAGAAGGATAGGAGTGAAAAGCGATGAACTTACTCTCTTAGTAACCTTGAAGCTGGCATCTCCTCCACGTAGCCCATGCCGCCGAGCAACTGGATGCAATCTAGCGAGGACTCCGTGGCCCGCTCGGCCGCGTACAGGATGGCGCCGGCGCAGTCCTGCGTCCTGATCACCCCATCCTCGTCGACGGACTTGGCGGTGGCGTAGGTGTACGCCCGGGAGGCCTGCAGCTTCGTGTACATGTCGGCCAGCTTCCCCTGGACGAACTGGTTGTGCGCGATGGGGGCGCCGAACTGCTTCCGCTGGTGCGTGAACGGCAGCGCCACGTCGAGGGCCGCCTGCATGATGCCCAGCGGGCCGGCGCTGAGGACCAGGCGCTCGAGGTCCAGGCCCTCCATCAGCACGCGCACGCCGCCGTTGACCCGGCCCAGCACGTTCTCCTCCGGCACGAAGACGTTGTCGAACACCAGCTCGCCCGTGTTGCTCCCGCGCATGCCCATCTTGTCCAGCTTCCGGGCGCAGCTGAACCCCTGCGCGCTCGTCTCCACGATGAAGGCCGTGATGCCCTTGGACCCCTTGTCGGGCTCCGTCTTCGCGTACACGACGACGACGTCGGCGTCGGGCCCGTTGGTGATCCACATCTTGGTGCCGTTGAGCAGGAACCCGCCGTCGACCTTCTTGGCCGCGGTGCGCATGCTGACGACGTCGCTGCCGGCGCCGGACTCCGACATGGCGAGGGCGCCGACCCGGGTCCCCGCGATCAGGCCCGGCAGGTACTTGGCCTTCTGCGCGGGCGTCCCGTTGAGCTGCAGCTGGTTGACGCACAGCTGGGAGTGCGCGGCGTAGCTGAGCCCGATGCTGCCGCTGGCGCGCGAGATCTCCTCCATCACCACGCAGTGCGCCTGGTACCCCATGCCCAGGCCGCCGACGTCCTCGTCCGCCGTCATGCCCAGGAACCCGGCCTCGCCCAGCTTCGGCCACATGTCAGCCGGGAAAGCGTTGCTCTTGTCCGTGCGCGCGGCCACTTCCTCCGTGATCTCGCGACGCGTGAACTCCTGCACGCGCTCGCGCAGCTCGGCCAGGTCCGCGGCCGTGGGCGGGGTGAAGCCCTGCGGGTGCTTCGACGAAGCATATCGCCGGCTATGGGACGACGAGAGCGCTAAAGGATGCGGGAGTGGGACTCTGGGGGTGGATGCTAGCGAGTGCCGCGCGGGGCGGCTGAGTGCCCTGAATGCCTTCATGCTTGACATAATGAAGTATATCAATGCCTATCATCTATATAGAAAAATAAACTGGGAGAAATGAAAAGGGGGAAAGAGTCACGGGTTATACACGGAATACGATGCTGACGGTACCTATTCGGCATAACGTTCCTTCTCTAGGTGAACTCGTAAGGAGAAGCCGCAGGTGAACTACGGCCAGCCTCGGTATTGTGCCAATTCAGCGGCTATTGGCGGCGTTCGTGCGGTGGCTTTCCCAGTTCCCAGTTCCCCAACCTCGACTTCCTCGGCTTTCCCTTAGCTTCCTCTATTGATCAAAGGTAGCTGCCAAGTACCACGAGGAGTCTGTACGGGGGAATATGTACGGGGATTATCGCTAAAATCGAGCGAACCCCACTACGTAGCTACATTGATTCTACCTCGCTTACAACTTCCCTCCAGCTCATTACTTCAACTCATACATCTTATTTCCTTTCTAAAACAACAACAAGAACAACAACAATAACAACACGACAACCTATCTTACCAGTATGTAGCAGGGCGCGAACCGCTATACAAGATGTCTATACCACGATGCTCGAGGGATCTCCTAGGCTTCTCACGCCAATTGACCCAGCAATACGTTAAGCGCACCCGCCGACTTCCTCACGTCCGTCTATCCACTCGAGCCATCGCGTCTTACACGGCCCCGTACCAAGCGAATGCCATATCAGTAATACGGAGTAACGTGGACTCGACATCGGAGGAGTACAAGGAGAATGAACGGCTTATGAATGAAGCCATGGCCCGCCTGGAGCAGCTGACGCGCTCGGCGCAGCAGGGCGGGCCCGCGAAGGCTAGGGAGAAGCACATTGCGAGGAAGAAGATGCTGCCCCGGGATCGAGTTACAGCATTGATTGACCCTGGGACGTCTTTCATGGAACTGTCGCCTCTGGCTGGCCACGAGCTCTACCCTGAGGCAGATGTGCCGGCCGGAGGCATCATTACTGGGGTCGGCGTGGTCGAGGGCGTTACGTGCGTGATTGTAGCAAATGACAGCACAGTCAAGGGCGGCACATATTACCCAATTACCGTAAAGAAGCATCTAAGAGCCCAGGCCATAGCTCAGGAGAATAAGTTGCCGTAAGTTGAATTATCGCCAACGGCGACCTGATCTGGCAATATCTAGTCTAAGTCTAGTCTAACAATGATGCAGTTGCATATACTTGGTGGATTCCGGCGGCGCAAACTTACCTCACCAGTCAGACGTCTTCCCGGACCGTGAACATTTCGGTCGCATCTTTTACAACCAGGCCAGGATGAGCTCCCAGGGAATTCCCCAGATCTCCGTGGTCATGGGTCTATGTACAGCAGGCGGGGCCTACGTCCCCGCCATGAGCGACGAGAATATCATCGTCGAGGGACAGGGGCACATCTTCCTTGCCGGCCCACCTCTTGTTAAGGCCGCTACGGGCGAGGAAGTATCAGCCGAAGAACTCGGTGGCGGTGCCATGCACACCTCCGTGTCGGGCGTGTCGGATTACCTGGCCGTGGACGACGCGCATGCCATTGTGCTCGCAAGGAGATGTATCAGCAACCTGAACTGGCCGCACAAGGCTTCTCCGCCCCCAAAAAGCTATTCGGAACCGTTATACCCAGCCTCGGAACTCCTCGGCATAGCGTCGACGAACCTCCGCAAACCCTTGCCGATCCACGAGGTCATCGCGCGAATCGTCGATGGCTCGCACTTCGCCGAGTTCAAGCGCGGTTTCGGTACCACGCTGGTGACAGGCTTCGCAAGCATCTACGGATATCGTGTAGGTATCGTGGCTAACAACGGAATCCTATTCGGAACGTCATCACAGAAAGGCGCGCACTTCATCGAGCTGTGCGCGCAACGCGGCATCCCGTTAGTCTTCCTACAAAACATTAGCGGGTTCATGGTCGGCGCCCAAGCAGAGCGCGACGGAATCGCTAAGCACGGCGCCAAACTGGTAACAGCTGTCGCGTGTGCCGACGTCCCCAAGTTCACTGTCGTTGTGGGCGGTAGCTACGGCGCCGGAAACTATGGCATGTGCGGGCGTGCGTACGGTCCCCGGTTCCTGTGGATGTGGCCTAATGCGCGAATCGGCGTTATGGGTGGGGAGCAGCTCGCCAGCGTTATGGAGACGGTAGGCCAGAAGGCGGATCCGGAACTAAGGAATCGAATCGAGCGTGAGAGCGACGCCGTGTATTCCTCTGCTAGGCTATGGGTGAGTGACGATGAAGAGGCCATGCGACTGCCCTCCTCTCCCGTCTCGTCGTTGTTTGCCTAACTTACTAACTAATCCGGACGCCTATTAGGATGACGGTGTAATCCCACCTCAGCACACTCGGCATTATCTCGGTTTGGGTCTAAGAGCCGCGCTGTCGGGTAGAAATGATGTCCAGCCTGGTGATACCAGATTTGGGGTCTTCCGGATGTAACCACCACACCCGATGGGCTCTAATCTATGCGCTTGGCTAAGGTAGGGGTGGTGAAGTATACGATTCACGGTTTACTTACCCGTCACAGATGATGGGGTGGCTGCGAGCTGAAGCGGTGAAGATGCTTCGAAAAACCTGACCGCTCCCACCCCTGAATAGGGGGTCGAGGCTAATAGCGACGCTCCCGGGTCCTATTAGGACTCTGCTTGCTCATCAAGGTTCGTCCTTGTAACGGGACGGATGAGGTCCAAGTCATAGCCAATAAGCTTTAATAAACCAAGATCGGAATTGAATGTTGATGAATCTGTCCTCTTCGTTGTAACCGCCATTACGTGTTGTTAGGCTAACAGGACGTTTCCTGTCGAATCATCTCGATATCCAAGAACAACTTACGGCAGGGTACCTAGACCTCGTCCATACCTACGCTCTACTCTCCTACGCCTACGCTTCCCCATATTGCGATGGGAGGGCTTAGGCACCCCGCGGGATCCTACAGATTTGGAGATTTGGGGTCTTTCCTGCCCGGTACGCATAGACGCCCGCATATGTGCGTAGCCGTCGAAGGCGCGGGCTGCGAGAGAGCTGAGCCAACCAGCCCCTCTCTTGGTCATCCGGGACCGTCGGGTCCCCATCAGCTGAAGGATTGGCGACGGAGAAGAGTTTTTCATCATCTGCTAAGACACGAGGACGCCGTCGCGCCTCTAACCTTACGGCTTTAGTAGGTTGTTGCCTTCCCGGCCGGCCGCATACCCGTACTTACGTGTGTAGGTACGTAGGGTATATATGCATGCGTAGGTATTTATATCTCTAGGCGCATCATAGAGACTTAACCACCTTGATATAAACATATTTATATTTTTGTTTGTTAACTTATATTTATGTAAAAGCTGGCACGGTACTTAGTAAGGAATGCTCTAGACGTAAAGTGGTATACACCATCTATGTGCATGCATATATACCTTGTAAATGGGTGTAGAAGGGCGTGTTGCACGAGTTTAAATTACGTGGGGTTGGATGCGGCCCTTCCCGCAACGACGAATACTTGAGGTAGATAAAACATACACATACTCTAAAATAAGGCGTCGACTACTAACACTACATGTATGTACCTAGGTAATGTACTGCGCATACACATGCATATCTGCCTCTCCATCGTATACAGGACTTATAGCACAAGCCGATGGTGTCATATCTCATCTGCCTTCCGTTACGGATCTTACATAAAAGCAACCCGGGATCTCCACCAGGCAACGTCGCGCTACCTATCCTTTACCTGCTCGGCAGCTGTCCTCGTACACGCACACATCATACGGGTGTAGCGGTATGCGGTGTAAGCTGACAGCGTGGCAGGCACCGGATCCGAAGCGCGCGTGCCTGGAGGAGGGGGGAGGAAAGGAAAAGAAGGAAAAGAAGGAATGCATACATGGAATATACTAGATTATCCTGTCGTATTGTAAACATACCTACCTACCTATCAGCATGACCCGGCCGAACGTTCCCGCCGCGATCCTTCAGACCAACCATTATCCTCGCACACATCACATCACCACTACCACAGCCAGCCTCTCTTCCAAATATCTCATCTCTTTTCCAAGAGCAAAAAAAAAAAAAAAAAAAAAAACTCGCGCTCCGACGAATCCCGTCCCGGCAACCTGGTATAGAGCATCGCCCCCTCGGCCCCTGGATCTTGTAAGATGGTAGGATCCCGCCCTACTGGCCCCCGCAAACTCGCGGGTTACTGGGCTTTGGCAGAAGGCGGGAGGAGAAAAGGGCAGATCTGCATCTGCCGTTTGCGTAGGTATGTACGTACGTATGCGTATAGAGAAGAAGGTTAAAATTTCTACATCAATTACATATATGCGGTAGGTAAGTAGATAGGTGTATAGATACATGGGTATATATGAAGTCATGCCAATTCGACCGAGAAAAATAAGAGATTTTTTTTTTTTATGCTTGCGAGGTGGTTTAGTTAACCTTCCAGGTCAGGCACCTAAGTACCCAGGTCGGTAGGTATCGTATCGTACCTATTCCCTTACCCCTACCCCGGCCCGCAGCGGCGGGATCGCCAACCCCGACCCCTCGCCTCGTTACCTATGTCATCATCCCATCGAGCTACCTACTTAGGAACTCTTTTTTTTTTTTTTTTTTACCCTGCGCCGTACGTATTCACCTTACGCGAGACGAGCCCAGCTTTTGCGCGCCGCATACTGAACCTAGGGCCTAGCACCAACGGATATGATATATGTACCTACCTACCTACCACTTAATCATAACAACGATAGCAATATTTAAAGTTAGGCTACAGCGCCTCTTTCTCGGCCCCCTGCGCTTCTCCCGCCAACGGGACGTCGGGTCGTGTACCCCGTGATGAGCGTGTCGATCGGGGAGCGAGAAATAAGGTCCGGTGTTGGCTTTTAGATATGCGCACTTATACACATGCCTCTGCAGGTGAGTACGTACTTACCTAGGTACGTATGAAAACCGGTAGAGTATATAGGTAGGCTAGCCATGTAAGTACCTACTTAGGCAAGTTAGTTAGGTAGGTAGGTATATATTACGAGAAGGCGAGTCGTGGCATATGTGTGTATATCGGCATGCCCGGCCCCGCTGTAAACAAGTTTTTAGCTTAGACAGGCAGGCCAACTAGATCGTGGCGTACGCGTCTTGTGACGAGCAGAGGAAGTGGTGGGCTGCGGGTTATGAAGCCAGAGTCCGGATATTTGAAGAAAAAAACGGGACGGTTAAGTTCTCTGGCTGCTGTTAATATGCCATGCTTTTAATATGTCATGTCTAACGTCTGTTGCGTCCTGCTCACATGATATAGATACAGTACCTAATTATCGTAGCAACCGGCCTATCTCCAGTTCGCATCTATGCATTGCATGGTAAGTGAACACAACACAACGTATCTATATTATATGTGGGGTGCCTGCCACGGTAGCTATCGCCGTCGTTGTCGAACAGCGAGCGACTCGACAAAGGTGCCTGACATCACGTTGCGCGGCTCCGGGCTGGGGTAGGTTCTCTTGCGCCAGGGGCCTGGTATGTGGATGGGGGCGGGAACACCGTAAGAGCCCGCCGCGCGTGGGGTGACATCGCCTTTTCCTTTAGTTCTGGAAGGACTTGGCGGCTGTTGATGGGATGGGGTGCTAAATAGTAGCGCCTGTAAAAATGCCCCGACCCCTACATCTCATACGTAACCGCTATGTAAATAGATTGCGGTTCCAGACACCTTAGTTCAAGGGGTTCCGGTACCTTTGCTGCATTCTGGTGCCGTAGCTTCGGGTTGTGACCAGGAATACGACGGGTCTTAGGAGCAAAATAAGTGGGAAGCGCTGCATTCTCTTTCCTTTCGGAACCATCATCTCTCGCTGATCTACCAACCTAATTGTCTTGCGTTCGCTTTCCATTACCTCATTACATACGCTTTAGTCCGTGTGAAGAGATCGCCGGCCTACTCGGGATAATTGCCTTTCTGGGAGGTATATCGGTGAGAGATTCGTTTCCTTTGTGCACGTTAGACTCTTTGCCCATGGTACCACTTACCTACCTACATACCTATGCCTATCTAGCTGGGGAAGTTTATGTTCTTTTAATTGCTCTGCATTGTTTCGACCTAGTTGTGGCATCATTCGCCCTTGCAGGCCCGCTAACGCCTATTACAGGTATTATATAAGGCATATAGACCAATACCGTTCGATGGCCTAGGCTATTGGCTCTCCAATGGGTTCTAGACCATGCAAGGGTTTTCGAGGATGATGTCGAACTCATTCACAATTCGGTTTTCCCCCTTGTTTCCTATGGACCCTGCCTCATCGGTACCAGCGTCCGAGGCAGTACTATGTGAAGCAAGTTCAATGGGGGGGAACAGGCCTCTTGGGCTCCCCTTCTCAAAGTCTTGCCTGGATACCTGGGCATTATACTGTAACCGGCGCTGGAGCCTTATACATGCTGATAGCTATCTGAAATTCCCCAGAGATTCTCTCACTAAACGCCATGTCAAACAGAATAACAACAGGTAGACAGCGTCTAGCTAGCTAAATGGCCCTGAGTATGAACATGAATTCTGGTGGCATATACATTCCTATTCCGCGGTTCCAACTATTGCGACCGTTGAGAAGAGACAAGCTAAAACAAAACGCTTCCGTCACGCTAATTCAAATAATACTTATATAACGCCGATACAATGCATTGTATGTAGATGCCAATGCTTCTGTAGTCCTGGAACTCCCCCTCCCCCTTTATTACCTCTAGAGACATGGTTTTTATATCAATATACACTCGTGTTTGAGACACTTTTTTTTTTCTAGGCGGCCCATTATAATCATATTGCAATGCTCTTTTGAGGTGAAAGCGACATTTGCGGATTATTAAGAAGGCATAGTAAGGTCATCATCGGCGAGGCTTCTTATCGGCAGTCCGTTCGAGTAACAGAGTAAGTTGACTCTTGGATCGCCCGAGAGGCACGGCCGGTGTCGGGTTTGGTTGCGTGGGAGTGAACCGCGTATTGAGCACGGAGCTCCCGGACTTTCGTGAGCCAGTCTCGGCGTCATCTTCGTGCCTCTCCATCGCGGTCTTCGCGAGTTCGACTGGTGGATTCTCGTCAAATTCAATAATAGTCCCTTGAGCTGTCGTGTTCGAGACCGTCGTCGTGCTTGGCGATATCAAGCTTTGAGGCGGGAGGAAGCCACCGGCCAAGTCCTGCGAGGTACGCCGTGAAGACCCCATGTCCGATCTCGATCGAGCCATAAGCGGGGAGATATCCGGACGCGGCCGTTCTTGTGTATCGCTCCGTCTATGAGTTGTCCCACTCCGGCTCGCTTTCGCAAGGTTAACATCGTCTACGACCGTATTTTTTACCCTATCCGGCGCAGACACCGACTCCTTCTTCTTAGCAGACTCATCCTGGACCACTGGAGGCTGACTGTCGGCACTCCTTGTCTGCGGGTTACCGGGTTTCGAAATGCTCTCGGGTGGCGCGCGCGTTGTCGGTCGTTTCCCTGCTGCTTTCGTACTCAACCGCCCTCCACCCTCTTTCGCCAACACAGGCGTCATATTACTGGATTTTCCTGGAATCGTTGCGGTTGAGCTTTGCGATCCCGATTGCCTCGAACTAAGAGAAGAGCCCCCCTCCTTGGATCCAGCCTCGGCTCCACTAACAGTGCTGGAAGATTGAGAGCTAATGCGTCGGGGCATACCGGGTCTTCGCCTCGAAGTCGTAGAAGCTACAAACGCAGTCGTCTTCTTCTTCGGTGTATTGCTCGCCTTCCTCTTTTCTTCCTTAGCTGTTGAACTGGTAGAGCCTTTAGAATCGCTATGATTCATCGCAGTGCTCCCTGACGAAGCAGGTTCACTGCCCTTGCCATCATTACCCTCGCCGTCGGATCCTGGTGGCGAGACAAATCGAGCCGTGGGCCGCGGTCCAGAATTTGAGGGCCCCCTAGGTTTCTTTAAGATTGGATGCGGCTGCTTCGCCGAAGAAGATGGCCCCGCTTTCGTTGCTTTTGCCTTCTCTTTTGGCCCCGGCTCAGAGGCCGCTCCCACAGATGCCTCGGGGTTAGTTTTGGTTTGTGCAGGCGATTCGGGCTTCGAGTCAGGCGAAGGCTTTTATGCGCTTGTGGTTAGTATAAGCCGACATCCAATATCACAGAACTCACTGGCTCATATCGATTTGGCGGCCCCCGGAGCTTCACGAAGCTCTCTTCCTCGGATATACTTTTAAAAAGGCGCGCAATGACTCTGCCGGAGAGATAGCGGCGATCACCGCCTAAGACACGAGTCCAGAAATTCTCGAGCCGCCTTGCGGTAGGATCTACGAGTTCCCGGGATGTCGTGGTGAAGACTGTGGTTCGATTAGTATTAATTACACCAGGGGTGGTTAGGAACTATCTTGACCATGGCAAGCCGCAAGTATCTTCTCTAGTGGAACAACGTCGTACTTTGCTATCTCCTCGTAAATAGTGTTTCTATTGAACACAATGCCCTTGGGCAGAATCATGTCCGCCATCCTGACCGGATACGGTTGCGGCGGGTATCGTCGACCTGGAAGCTCACCTTGACCGCGAACTTCCGGCAGCGACGGATATTAAAAATTATACTGCCTGTAGTCTTTCGGAGTCTATGATTCATAGCTGACACGTCAAAAATTCAGGCAGTTAGGGCTGATTCGATCGCCTCATCAGCTTAGAGCCTCCGTGGGAGTTGCCGCCAACGCTCGCGAAGCTAATCCACGCTGAGAGCTCAGCTTGCCCGAGGATGGATCCTGCTCCACACAAAAATGGTCTCACTCTAATGCATCGAGTAGCCTAGAACAGCAACGGTACACCGGGTCCGTCGAGGGGGGCCTAAAGCCAGCAAACACGCTGGGACCCTGGGGAGTTCTGAGACACGAAAAAGGGCGGCCGGGAAGCGGTCATCTGTTTGCCTGTCCGAGGTAACACATCGACACCTCCGGTAGCAATTGGATACGGGAAGCTCAAGTTGATCCGCGCAGCTACAAAGCCAATTAAGGGTCCGGCAAATAATAATAATAGATTTTGGGTAGCAGGAAGGTCGTCAAAACCCGGGCATAAACTATAGAGCAGCTGGATTAGAGATCGGACAAGCGAACGACAGCGAGTAGATTTCGTCGGTTGGTGATGCGCTCTAGACAAAGTCGATTCCAAAGAGCAAAGGGGGGGAAATATCGAAACCCCGGATAATAGGTCGACAGGTCAAAAGAGCTTAGAAGACGAAAAGAAAAATAAAAGATGTGGACTACCTAGGTAGCTATTGTTGGTATTCAAAATAAGCGTAAGTAGACTGCCGTCGACCTTGTCCGGTTGAAGCCAGGAAACCGGGGTTGTGTTGTTTGGGCAAAGAAAATAAGGATGTGGATGTATTGGAAGCGCAGAAGAAGGGGCGTGATTTTCACAAGCTTTGATGGGAAAATTGAGCAAAGATCAGGTAAGGCGCTATGGGAGGGACCTAGTAGGTATTGTATTGTACAATACAGACAGGTAGGTACCTACCTATGTATGAACCTACCTACATGTGTGGTAGGTATCGACGTACCTGCCTCTCAAGGGATAGCGATGGGGACATGAACGTACCCGTTGTGGTGCTACCTAGCGTATACCTAGCCTGCCCTCTCTGTTACTCCTCTCTTGTCTGGAGCCGCGAAGCGCCTTCCACCTTGGGTCAGTGGTATGTATTATTAACCTAAAACCGCCCAGGCACGTAATGTATTGTAGGTACAGCAGGTACGCTGAAAGCCGCCCTGGAAGGTGCAGCAGGAACAGATTTTAGCAGTTTCGGTAGAAATCAAGCACTAACGCTTTAGGGGTCTACGGTGGGTACGACCCGCTAAAGATCAAGGACCCCAGCAGACCCTACGAAGGTTTTAGCATCCTCGGCCTTTTTTCGCCTTTGCTTCTTCATTCCCATCTTTCGTCCGTTCCTCCTACACTCTTCCTCACGAATCCTCTCAACCCTTTCTCCCTCAGGTGGGTGCGTATCCGCGTATGTATTGACGTATGCCTGTGCGTGTACACATGGCGAGCCCTCGAATTATACTATTTAGGAGGTACATGTCCTGAGAACGGTTCCCAAGCGGGCTTCAGATTTACCTAGCCCGGGAGACTATCGTGGCGTAGGTCCAGCCTAGCCTTTTACCCAACGAATTTAGTCGACTTGGAGGCCCCAGGAACTCGGACTGGACTTTAAACCTTTTTTTTTCTCCTTTTCTTTCCCACCGCCCACCTTATGCTTAGCCTTTAAGACTGAACTATCAGGAATAACATCACTGGTGGACCGGCTTCGCGGAACCCGGGTTCGCTCACATATCCGTACAAATGGGCAAGTCTCATTAGTCTGCGAGGAGCTCACAAGACCTCTGGAGATAAGAATGCAGTACGGAGTATACCTGCGTACATTCGTTCCCTAGCGCACTTTGGTCGGGTTGGCCGTGAGTCACGGTTGGTATTATCAAATTGGAAAGTCTTCCTGTGGCCTCGGTCAGGTACCCGTGCGGCTATGGCTCGCACAAATGCCTCGAATACATGTCGCCCCTCTAATTTGGAAGGATTTGTATCTCTTCTTTTCCCTTCGTATGGTACCTAGTTTTTCTCTCAAGCTAAGAACAAGGGCCATTCGACGTCAACTCATCATCCCCCACGTTTTTTTGGCGGACCCAGTTGCTTTTGCTGGAACTGCCCAGGGTTCTAGAATGCTCAGGGTGTGTTGCCTAGGCACGGGGCCCTTCCATCTAACTTCTCATTCTAACCTGGCAGAGACAGGGCCCTCTCTCTGCACTCACTTTATGTGAAATTAAGCGGAAATAGTCGTCCTAGAAGAAGGTAATGATGCAACAACGACAATAGGACGCGCAGCCAACTCCTCTCAGCTAGCATCACCGATCATAACCACGTCGCCCTGTCACTTGACACTGATGTCGTCACTAACTTGTAAAGTCTACACATAGCCGCATTCGCGCTCAGGTCTAAGTCGGTCCTTCATTATCGTCCGATCTCATCTTCACAATAGAAAAATGGATTCGGGGAGACTACTACTATTACTACTAGAAGCCAGAGTTCCCGCATCATCCGAATTGAAATATTTATATGGTATCAATTTGGACTCTTGAGTGGATTAATACGGGCACCATGAACGTCGCACTTCGTCTCCCGCTATCCTTCAGCTACTTTTCGCACACCGCTATCTCAGACGAAGTAATTTGCCAATTGTTTGGAGCGATGGGCTATGCTACTGCGGTCGTTGGTCCACTAGGAGTCCGACTATGCCATATTTCAAGAAAGATTGAAAAAGCATCAAATCCGAGGCGCCTAGTCTGCGACCATACGGGAGATTCCCCGTTGCAAGTGTTTGTGTTGTGTTGTGCTGTGCTGTGCTGTGCTGTGGGATCAGAGCTGCTTACCTCGTTTAGTTGGCTATCCCGCCAAACGAGCTGCCGTTTTCTGTCTACGCGCGGTCAAGTTCTTTCTGTTCCCCATTGCGCCATCGATAACCTTCGTTTCATGTCACTTCGTAGGGCTTTCCTCATCTCCGGTTTTGAGATCTGCTCTCTTGCGGGGGAATGTGGAAGGTCGTGTGACCTGCTCAACTACGACGCTTCTCTTATACCCAAGCATCAGCCATTGGCCAGAATACAGCGCGCAAGCATCACCACAGCGATCCCCGTGATCTCGCAGCGAAGAGAACAGAGCTAGCGGCAATAGGGACCATCTCTGCCTTAGTGCCATGAAGGTCCTGATGCAGTCTAAAGTCCGGATCCGAGCTAAGCATCCTTCATAGAGGGGTCGCATCCGGCTTGAAGGTTAATAAGTCCCCCATTCCCCGCCCCTTTCTCGCGCGAAAGTCTTCACCGATCCACAGCACGCTACAAGGTTCACTCAATGAGAAACCCCAAGAATACTACAACCGCCGGCGCGGAGCTTGTCGCCCTTTTTCGGCAGCAGCCATGTGCAATATGCGCGAGCGCTCACACCGACTACCTTGCCCTGCCTACTTCAAAGGAGGAGCTGAGCCATCATGTGATACTCGGGGCTTTGTCTACTAGTCGCGAAGTCCCGACCCAAGAAAAAATAGAATGAAAAAAAAAAAAAAAAAACATTTCAATTTTTCTTTTCCGGACCTAAAGCGAGTTGTACAAATCGAAGCAAGTCGGCGCCTTTCTGGCTTATATCCCTTACCACAGCTAACCAAATGGCCGCATTTTCTTATACAGCAATTGAATACAACAATTGAAATGTTCCTCCACGCTTGCTCCCCAGGCTTAATTGACTGGTGGATTTCAGGTTCACGTGGGTAGGCCTCTTGTCATTTTTTTTCTCAGTTTTCCAGACCGAATGCTGTTTTTGAGGCTTCCTCTTTAGGAAATCGCCGCTTTCCCCTCTCCCGATTGGTTCAAGCGAATCGGAGTCCGGCCACGAGGCTCTCGGTGGTAGCATGCTCTTCGTCATTTACGAGCTTCATTCGAGTCTCGTTCGGCGGCTTTCAAATTCTCATTTACATTCGCAGAAATTTTGCAATACAATCACGTTTCGAAATTCTAACCGATTTCTTTCTTTTTTTTTTTCTCGCAAGAGGCTTGATACCTGCCCGAAATTTCTTCTAGTGCTCACAAGCTGAGCTGCGCCAATAGCGGTAGGCTTCTAGGCTTCTCCCGCGCCTTCAATTGCCGTACATTCAGACCCCGATCGACCTGCAGAACGTATGCGCGTTCTGTTCTGCCAGGCCAATCTCTTGTAAATTCACACACATCTGATTCACCGGTGAGCGGGATGTCGTCGGAGAATCTCTTTCGTGACTGACCACACGAATCCTTTCGGAAGCGCCGCAGCGGCTCGGGTTGGTTATATCTTGTCTTATCATCTTCCCCAAAGGGGATGCAACTGCAACCTTGATGCTAGTGGCATTTTCGATATTACATTCCCCAGTCTAAACATATACAGCGTGGGCAGCCTTGCCAGAGTGGCTAGTATCCCGGCGTTTCGACGCTTTACTCGGACGAGGCTGATGCCGTAACGGTTACATTCGGCCTCTATAGACGAAAAGGCAGTCATCTACAACCAGCTGCTATGGGAGGGTTGCAGTCCCAGTCAAAACTCTTCCCCATCCTTATCGTTAACCGCAAATAATACCGACATGGATGATTAATGATTATGCCCTCCAATGCCTTCCCCATGGGAGCCACGTACCGTAAAGTAAGCAATTGCCATAGGAAATCTCCCTAGGGACATTGTTTCTTACCGTCTCCCCTTACCTAGCATATCCCATCTCGTGCTATTCCAACACACTTCTAATAGACACCGACACTTGCTGGATGGGCCCTATCAACTTGGCGACAAAAAGGTACCTATTACTGATGGATATGAAAAGCTTTTGTCATCCGACACTGGCGTTTAATTACTCGACGAGGAGGAAACAGAAACAAGATGCCTCGCAATTATTCTCCCCGTAGTCACAAGTTGAGTACGGCTACCATGTAATATACCCCCGCTTAGTCAGCCGTGGGTATCACGGCGTTGGTCATCTCTATGTACGAGCCATTTAGCGACATCAAGACTGATGCAAGCTTGGTGGATTCCGCCGTTCTTACTCCTCATCAAACGCCACGCGGCGCTTGTTCCGTTCCCTGTCTCGGAGAACTATCCTTAAACGAGACGCGTTGCGCGATAGGCCTCCCCTTGCTAGTTTGAGCCTAGAAGATCGATCGAAGTTCATTTATTAATCAGACGCACATAACACGCAAGAAGTCTCCTATCCCCTTACGAAATAATACTGCTGCATAGATACTACCCATAGGGACTTGTATGGCATAATGGAACACCTAAAGCCAAGAATAATCTGTCTCACATACTGGATATATCTAAATATGAAAGACGTATAAAATTATCTACGCCTACGTGTTCGCCTTTAAACCTGACATTGTATATGCTGTCGTACATTTCTTTCGCCAAGGAAGTTGAACGGGGAAACCACTAAAGTGTTGTACATTTACTTAGGTTTCTTCTTGTCGTATAAGCTTGTAATGAAAGGATTCTCCATGAAAATTTTCCTTTTTACATTTTTTTTTGCAATGTAACGTAAGTTGATAATGATTAGGTATAATTAGAATGGAATTATCCAACTACCTATATATGGTGTGTAATTATCAAGTAAGCAGGTACGAAGCAAGTTTTGAAAAAAGGTGAATGCGACTCTATAAAACCCTATTAATAAAGTATATAAAACAGTATCTATCCAATGTAATAACTTTATATTGTGATGCTTGAACCCAGCCAAGTTAAGTCCATTAAAATCAGAGAGGTGAAGTAGAACGAACTTCCGCTTTGTGCCATGGGTTCAACATCGTGGGTTCGACGGGGTGCCGTAACGACGTATGGCATCGTGTGCTTGGAATTGTATCGTCACTATTAACCTCCTAGGGGTTCTCTTCTTTTACCTGAGACAGAAAACCTTTCGGATGTCTAACCAAGCCATTAATGCTTATCGACAGACATTAAGTTGCTACTTTCCCATGAGGTCAAATTAACATGTCAGATGGGACGGTAGAGAATCTCTACGGGTTTGCCCTCCCCTTACTCGAAACCGCCTATCCGACTCTAGGAACTGGTTAGAAATTCTGCCATGCGTTAAGAATACATATGCCCCTATCCAATTATCCCGAAACAAGTTTCATCCTTCAAGGGCGCGTGGCATAGCTTGTCGAAAATACCAAGCAGGTGGTACGGTAGAGTAGCGTAGCACGGTCGTTAGAAGGGAGCCCGGTGCTAGGAAGCCTGGTCCCCCAAACCGGGGCTCATACGGACGAACTGACTCCTGATGAAACGAGGCAACTAAAGCAAACATGTACCTAATCATTCGATGTCGGATGAGGGCTGTGAACACGCACGTAGTCATAACGTAATCTTAACCTCAAAGCTGACAACGATGGCACAGGCTACTCCATGAGTCAAGCTAAGAGCATCTACAGCTGGCCCGAGCAGAGAATCAACGTAGGCAAGGGGCGGTCCGGAGTACTGTTACGGTGCTGATGTGGAATGTATACATCCGGAGAATTTTCGTTGACTTAGCGTATTAACTTGGGTACGACCGAGGATAAAAGTAAAACTCGGAGGTATTAGGGTATAATGGAAAGGAAAATTGGGTTGACAAATGTAAATATTGGTTCTTCCGAGCTGATATGTTCGGTGGATTATCGACCCGTACATTATAGGGAAATTAGTTGGGGGCTATCCCCTATACTCAGGCCGCCACCGCCGCATACTCTCAGTGTGACCCCATATATACTCGGATCAGTAAGATTCGTATATATATAGATCTGACGACAGACGGTGGTACAAACACATTGCAAGTGAAGATCGGTGTGAGATATACAATGATCATTAAACTGGTAGTAAGGGATTGAATGTGACGAACGAATGCTTACAATCCATGAGAGTACGGTTGGGATTTTATACACTACCAATATGAGGATGGTTCCTGATATACCATTGGGCATCTGCCTAACTTATAGTATTAAAAACCACACGATCATTAAATATTTATTCCAATAATAGAAAATAATATACGTGATGATCTTTTACCGGGCGATCAGTATATCCTATTAAACGAGCCAACCCGTCGGGTCTGTTCACCTTGCCTCGTTTGGTTACATATCTTCCGAGGGGAGGGTTCAGCGATATGGACTCGGGCGTTTAGATACTAGTGTGAGCTGTGCCAAGTACTTTCAGGCGCGTAACTAGGATAAGATCCCGCTAGTGAGCGCTGTTCGCCTTGTTTTTCTCCCTCTTACCGTCTGTGCGGATGGACGGTCAGGCAATAGGCAAACAAACAGGGTCATCACAGGCCATCTCAGAAGCTCCCTAAAGCTGAGCACGGTGCCGCGCCTGTACCGTTTCTAAGCACATGGCCCATTTTATAAGACGTTTTTATAAGAAACATTAGAAGGTTGCAATTACGAATCCTTGAGGAGCAGGGTGAGCAAAGTTGGTAATACTAGGTTACCTCGCTGACCGGCGATCGAAGGTAGGTGAAGCTTGTGACACCGCAAAGGATGTTCGGCGCTTCTGAGTAGAGGTTCATGATCGATCACGCGTGGTTGCCTCTTCCCGTTCGAGGGGGTTTGGAGCGAGCTGTGCTACGCAGAGCACATATTAACAAAGCGGTATTGGCTCACGGATACGACGTGCTTTTCTCCCCCGAGGCAACTGGTTCGAGAGAGATAAAAGTTTTCCTACTGCGTCTTAGCAATACGTCGCCCTATGTCGCTCAGACCCTCCTCTAGTCGATCCGACTTCCAACGAGCCCAACCCCGAGCCCCCCGAGAGCACACCTCGATTCACGATATACAAGGATCCTTTCGCTGCATGACATGCTCTCCGTAAAGCGTATCGACTTACACACCCCTCTCCGCCCTCGTCATGCTGACTGAATAAGAGTTGGGGAACGCGGGATGTAGCGGCACGTTGAAGGCCGTGGGGGTATCATGCGCGAGAGAATCGCGAGGAAGCCGATGCTTGCGTCCGTTACGCCACCTAGGACGTAGGTGATATCGTGCCGCTCCCAAAAGTTAACGATAGCCTTGTCTTCTCTCCGAGCACGCCGCCTCTGACGCGGAGCTCCTGATCAAGACCGTAGGATGAATCGCTGCCGAGGGTACCCGCCATCCCCCATGCCATATCCGACCTCACGCGCCCATCCCTCTCGAAGTTTCCGCCGTATCTATTCTAACTTCCCTTCTCTTCTAGTATTGCCGGTCAATAGAGCGGATATATAGGGACGTCGACAACGGAAGCGGGAAAAGAGAAGATGATGTTATGGTATGTGGAATTGTGGATTCCAACCCTGCTCTGCCCCTGAATGCCGAATATTCGCCAACGCGAGAGCGGGTAGCCGAAGCCGACCCGACTCATTATACTGAAGAATAGGCTCGGTTACCAGTTTTCCGTGAGGTGACTTCGATATGTTAATAGTCTGTAGTGGAACTCGAAGTCCTTGGTGTAGAGGGATGATGGTTCAGGGCTATTTGAGCATGATTAGTAGATGGGTTAGCGCATAAGACCCCTATCAAGTCGTCGTAGGTCCAGATTTAGCGAACTGTTGGGTGGATTCCCTGTTCCAAAGTAAACTGGGTAACAGCTATCTACCAGAGATATGGGATTCGGTCGGGGTAATGAGTCTCAAGGGGGATTACCATATCGATCGACGGGATCCTCGCTGCGCCGACACATTGGTAAACAAGCTCATATCAACGCCGCAACTCTTTTAACTGTGGTACTCCCAGTTAGACAACTTGCTGTTGTAGAATTTCCCCTCCCTTACGTCTTCACGATAGTGTTGCCGGGACTCGCCTCAGTAGACATCGCGTCTACGTTCTCAGATCGCGGAAAACTCTCACGCTTTATCGTAACCGATTGGTCATTTCTCATTCATAAGCTCCTAGTGTCCTTATAGATTCCTTCGCAACGTGATCGATCTGGTTTTACCCCCCCTTCTTTGTATCATAATAAATCTCGGCAATCTTCGGGGCCCCTCGCATCGAAGACAGCTTCGCATTAATTTGACTATGATTATATTTCCATTCTCCGTGGGTATAGTGAACCCATAAATTGCTGTGTTAGTAGATGTAGGGCCAGCAAGGCGAACGATTCGGAAATTCGTCTGTGTCGGCCACGAATCTGGGGTAGTTGTAGTCTAATTGACCGGCCTCTAGGACTTATTAGAGTAGTTCCCCAGGTAATTGATTGCACGTTTATCTTCACATATATAGGTATGTAAGTGTTCTGCTACATATGGCGGCTTGTTATTACCACGCCATCGTCATACGAGTTGTCGTGACCTCTATACCCAATGTTCATCTCACCACATGTCTTAGGTACTTAGGTACCCCTGAAAGTGTGCATCATTCGGTTCTACATGTAGAGTTAATATAATAGACATCAATGCTACAATATTGTTGTATTTCGTTAACCGTGTTCTGACCCATTGTCAGCGGGCGCATTACAAGCGTACTTTATCGTAAGTATGGCCTCGACCCATTTACTGCTAGAATCTCCTTGAAACACAACTCCTTATGGAAAGCTAAGCTTGTAGCTCCTCAAGGGGGCAGATGTGGTTTTTGAAGAGCAAGCTCACTAGACTCCCCTTCTCCTCCAAACTATTTAAAAAAGCTCCCGGTCTCTGCGTTTGTGGGTAGCTGTACCACCTCGGTAGCGCTGTTTGTTTAGCTACCTACCTACCTACCGAGAATATGGTGGGCCATTCCCCTTAAACCGCTAACCCGTTAAAACAACTGAAAATTGATGACATAAGCCGTAATGGGATTTTCTTAGGAAGATGACATAATCAAATATTGCTTTTAAAGAGATAATATAATATAATATAAACATTTAATCGGTTTTTTTTTATATTTAAATTTATATTAATTCGAATATAAATTATTTAAATAAATATTTAAATATTTATTTATTTATTTTTATTTATTAATTTATTTAAATATTTATTTATTTAAATATTTTAAAATTTTTATTTTTATTTTTTATTATTTTAATAATATTTTTATTACGAAATTAATACGTTATAACGTTTAAACGACTTTTTTCGTTTATTAAATTTTTTATTAATAAAAATAAATATATTTTTTTTAAATATTTTAACGTTTATTATTTTATTTATTTCGATTTAAATTCGTTATTTAATTTTTAAATATTTAATAATAAAAGTATTTTTTATAAAATCGTATATTATATTTATTATATTATAATTAAAAACGTTTAAATAAATAACGAAAAAAAAATCGCGTATATAAATTTCGTTTATTAAATAATTAATTATTTTTATTAATATTTTATAATTTCGAAAACGTAACGATAAATATATTCGACGACGATATTTTATTTTATAAAAAATATTATTTTTATATTTTAAATTAAAACGACGGTAAATTTATTTTTATTTTAACGTAATTAATATTAATTTAATAAATTATTACGTTATAATTTTAAATTTTTATTATTAAATATTTTCGAAATAAATTTTAAAATTTTAAATATTTTTTAATTTTTTAAACGTTAATAAATTATTTAACGATATTTTTAATAATGTCGTTAAATCGCCGTTTAACGAATCGAAATTATTAAATTAATTAATTCGATAAAATTTTTTTTCGATTATTTATTATTATAATAAATTTTATTATATTACGGATATATTATATAAATTATAAATTTATTATATAATATTAAAAAAAATAAATAAATAATTTATTAAAAATTATATACGTAAATACGTAAAAATTTTATATCGAAAAAATAATTTTTTAAATAATTATTATAATATATTATTTTTTCGAATAAATTTTTATATATTTTTTAATGTAAATTATTTAATTTTTTTTTAAAAAAAAATTCGATTTTTATAATCGTAATAAATATAAATTAAATATATATATATTAATAACATCGAATAAATCGAACGAAAATAACTTCGAAATAATTTTTCGATATTATAATTAATTTTATTTTTTTTTAAAAGATTTTACGGAAATATTTTTTCGCGTATTTTATATAATTATTTTTTATTAATATTATTATATTATTTTTAAATTAAAAAAAAAAACTTTTAAATTTTATTTCGTTTAAAATATATAAAAAAACGATTATAAAATAACGACGACTTTTATAACGAAATTATTTTTTACGTTACGAAATATAAAACGTAAATATAAAAAAAACATTAATAAACGCGATTACGATAAATTCGAAAAAAATAATAATAAAATTTATTATTTTTACGATAATATTTTATTAAATTCCTTTAATTTTAATTATTACGATAATATTTTCGAAAATATATATAATTAATATAACGACGATAACGATTTAAATTAATCGAAAAAACGACGTTTTTTTTTTATAAATTATATTAAAATTAATATTATTTCGAAAAATAATAAAAAACGAAAATTTTATTTTTTAATTAATATTAATAAATTCGTAATTAATTTTTTTTATACGTTAAATATTAAAAATAATTAATATAAAATAATTAATATTAATATATTTAAAAATTTAATTATATTTTTAAAAATTAATAAAATAAATATAAAAATTTTAATTAATATTACGAAGTAATATTATATATTATATATACATTAAAATTAAAAAAATTAATAATCGATTTTAATAAAAATTTATTAATTATTAATTTTTTTTTTATTACGATTCGATACGATAATTTAATTTTATTAAATAATCGATATTAAAATTTCGGTTAATTTCGCTATTAAAACGTATATTTAAAACCGCGATTTATCGAAAGCGTAATAAAAGATATAAATTAAAAAATAAAAGTTAAAAAAAATTAAAATTAAATAAAACGAAAATTAAAAAAAAACGAAAATTAAAAAAGGTAAAAACGAAAAAAAATAAAAATTTAAAAACGAAAACGAAAAACGATATAAATTACGAAATAAAAGCGAAAAAAAATAAAAATAAAAAAAATAAAAATAAAAAAAATAAAAATAAAAAAAATAAAAATAAAAAAAAAAAAAAAAAAAAAATAAAAAAAAAAAAAATAAAAAAAAAAAATAAAAATAAAAAAATATAAAGATAAAAATAAATAAAATAAAAATAAATAAAAATAAAATAAAAATAAAAGGATTTTTTTTTAATTATAACGAATTATTTTTTATTTATAATAAAAAATAATAAACTTATAAAAAAAAAACATATTTAATACGACGCGTAATATTAAAAATTAAAAATTAAATTTTATTAATATTATAAAAAAAAAAAATTAAATCGCGGTTTTATATATAAGTTTCGAAAGCGTAATTAATCGAAACTTCGATGTCGATTATTTAATAAAATTAAATTAATTATATCGAATCGTAATAATATTAAAATAATTTTCGTAATTTTTAAAATTATAAAATTTAATGTATTTATTTAAATAAAATTATAAAGTTATTTTAATTTTATTATTAATTATTTAACGTTATTAAACGATCGTATAATATCGTAATAAAAATTATATATACGACGTATATTTTTCGTAATAAATAAAATAAAACGAAAAATAATTATTATAAAATAAATTATATAATACGAAAATAATTACATTAATATACGAATATTTAATTAATTAAACTTTCGATTTAAATATATATTAAATAAAAAAAATATATGTTTTATTTATTTATAATATAATAATAATTAAATTTATAAAATTTTTATAAAAATATAAAATTTTAAATATTTTTTATATATTTAATTATAATTATTTATTTATATATTTAATTATATATTATATTTATTTTCATTTATTTTTTTTTTATTTTTAATATATTAAATAAATATTTTTATAAGTTTTATAATTATCGACGATATTATAATAAATTATTTCGTAAAAATTTATTATAATTTAATTTAAATTATTTCGTTTTTTTTTCGTATATTTTTAAAAAGTTTTTTAAGTTTTTATAAATATCGAAGTATAGTTATATTCGATTATTTTAAAAATTTTCGAATAAATGTTAAATTAATTATTCGTTATAAAAACGTTACGTTTTCGATAATAAAAAATTATCGAAATTATAATAATTAATTAATTTTAAAAGTTTATATATTTTAATTAATAATAATAAATTATTTAATATTTTTACATTTTAATTTTAAATATTAATTTAATTATAATTTTTTTATAATATTTCGATATAATTAAAAATCGTATAATTTTTACGTAGTTAATATTTAATTTTATAATTATTTTATTATTTTACGAATTTTTTAATATCGTATCGTATAATTTTTTTATATATAATATATAAAGTAATTTAATTAATTATATTTTTTTTAATAAATTAATTCGAAAATTTTAAATTTTTAAAATATAATTATATAAAATTAATATTAAATTAATAAATTAAATTTTTATATACGTATAATTTATCGATTTATTATATTTTTACGTAATTATCGTTATTATTATTCGATTTTTTTATTTTTTTTATTCGTTTTTTAAATATAAAAATTCGAAATATAATAACTTTATTTTTATATACGTCGAATATTATTTAAATATATTATTTTTATTATAAATTTAATAATTTTAATTAAATTAAATTAAATTTAAATTATAAAAAATAATTTAATTTTATAATTTATTCGAATATATTAAAGTCGAAATTTTAATTCGATTATAATAATAAAATATTATTTTAAAATATTTATTAATAAAAAAATAAACCGATATATTTTATATTATATAATACGTCGAAAAAATATATCGATTACGACGTATATTTCGAAGTTAACGAATCGAAATTTTTAATAATTATTTATAAATTATATATAATTCGACTTAAAAACGATAAATTTTTTTTTTTTTTACGTATAATTTAATTTTTTTTTATTATTATATTATTTTTAAATATTATCAATAATATATTTTTTAAATTATTTATTTTAATATAATAAATTTTACGCTTTTATAAATAAATTTATAAATATAATTTTTATTATAATTATTTAATATATTCGAATATTTTTAATATTTATTAAAAAATGTTTTTAATAAATTTATAAGTTTAATTCGATTTTTTTTAATTAAAATTTTTTTATTTATATTATTTTCGAAATAAATTCGAATTAAAAAAACGTAAAATATATTAATTTTATATTAATATCGTAATCGAATTAATATTTCGTTATTTTTTAAATATTTCGTAAAAAAATAATATTATATAAATAATAATAATATAAAGGTATATATTATATAATTATAACGATATAATTTTTATTATTTAATTTAACGTTTAATAAATCGTAATTTTATTTTAATTTCGAATCGTTTTATTTTAAAATAATAAATTATAATAATTATTTATAATTTATTTTCGAATAAAACGCGAAATTTTATTTTAATAATATTAATATATTATTTATTTTTATAAAAATGTTAACTTTTAATAACTCGTTAAAAAAATCGCTTTAATATTTAAAAGTTAAATATTTTTTAAAGTTTATTAATAATTTATTTTTAAGAAAATTTATTATATAAATATTAATAAATAATTTTAACTTTATAAATTTTTATATTACCCCGTAGTTATAATATAATAAATTAAAATTATAACGTATTTAATTTTAAATTATTATATTAATTTATAATATAAAAGTTAAAAAAAATAAAATATATAAAAATATTAAAATAAAGTAAATTTTTTAATTTTTATTTTATTTTTTTATAATATTTACGTTAATATTTATTATTAAAATATTTAAGTAAAAAATATTTATTTATTTCGAAAATTTTTAAATTTAATTATTCGTTTATAAAAATAAATAAAAATTTTTTATAAAAATAACGTTTTTAAACGAATAGATTAAATGTAAAAATATATATAATTAAGTAGATATTTAATATTTTTATTAAAATTTAAAATTATACGTTTATTTATTTTATAAATAAATATTTAACCGTTTATAATAAACGTTTATATATTTTAAAAATAATAAAAGTTTTCGTTTTTTTTTATATTCGAAGTAATTAATATTTTTTTTTAATATTTATATTAATTAAATAATATAAATAAACGTTTATACGTAAAATTATTTTTTTTTTAATTTTTTTTATTTAACTTTTTTAATTAATTAAAAAACTTCGAAATTATTTAAAAATTTTTTATAATTTATTATAACTTTTTTATAATAAACGTAAAAATATAAAAAAAAATATTCGAATGCGTTTAATTAATTAAAAAATTTTTAAAAAGTTATAAAAAAAATTTCGTAATTATTTCAAATATTAAAAAGGTAAAATAAAAAAATTAATTTTTAATATAAATTTTTTTTACGTATTTACGCGTAAATAATAAATTTTAATCGATTTCGATATAATTAATATTAAAAAAATAATATAAATTTATATTAATTACGCGAATAAAATTAATACGTTTACGAAATAATACGTTAATTTTTTATAAATTTATAAAAAAAGTTTCGAAATTTATAATAAAAGTTTTAAAATTTAAATTTTTTTAAATAAATTTATCGATTAAATAAAATAAAAAAATATATTACGCGATTTTTAAAAAATTAAAATTCGGGTTTTTTATTTTTAAATTATTTTTTTTATTTTTACCGATTATTTCCGTATTATTATAAATATAATTTAAGAATTAAACGAATAAAAAGCGAAATATTTTTATTAATTATTATTTCGAATTAAAAAAAATTTTTTCGTGTTTTTTTATTAACGAATTTAAATGGTAAATCCGTCGTTTTAATTATTAATAATCGAAATAATATTAAAATTAAAAATTTTTAAAATTAAAATAGGTACGATATTTAATTTATTTTCGAGTAGGTAATAAATAATGTTTTATTTATAAAAAAATAAAATTTCGAAGCGTATATAAACGCGTATTTAATTAAAAAAATCGGGGTTAAATTCGTTTTAATTATAATTAATCGATTTATAATAATAATAAAAATAATCGTAAACGTAAACGTAATAATAAATAAAAATAAATTTAAATTTTAATTATAAATTTTATATCGATGCGAATTATTTTTTTTATATTTTTAAGTTTTAAATAAATTAAATTAAATATTATTTTAAATATATAATTTTATATAAATTAATTAATTAATTAATATTATTACGTTAATTTAAATAATTTTTTTTAATTATATTTAAAATTAAATATTTAAATAAATATTATTAATATTATTATAAATTTAATTTCGATATTTTAAATTATAAAAACGTAAAAAATTTATAAAATTATTATTAATATATAATATAAGTATTTTTTATATAAATATATTTATAAAAATTCGAATATTAACGTTAAAACGTTTTTTTATCGATTTTTAATTATTTTAAATTAATAATTTATTTATATAATTTGTAATTTATTAAAATAAAAACGATTAAAAATATAATTTAATTTTAAATATTTAATAACGAAATAAAAAATAAAAAAATAAAATTATTTAAATTATAAAAATTCGATTTTAAAACGTTTAATATAATTAACGTAATTAATAAATAAAAAATATTATATTTAAAAAAAATAAATCGTTTATATTTAAAAAAATATAAATTTATTTTTTATTTTAAATATTATTTTTCTTTAAATAATCTTTAAAATTTATTCGATTAAAAAAAGTTTTTTTCATTTTATAATTATGTAATTTTATATTAAAAAATCTACCGTAACGATAATAACGGTAAATATACTTTTATTAAATACCTCGTCGTTTTAAATAATAAAAACGTAAAATATACATTTTAAAACGATATATAAATATCGATTAATGTAAAATTAATTAATTACACTTCTACATAAATAAACATAATAAATATAATTTTTTTTCGTAATTTTTATATTAAATAATCGTTTAATATTTTCCTTTCGATTTATTAATTAATAACTTTTTATCATTTAATATTAATTAATATTTAATTAATAAATTAAATATAAATAATAAAGTTTTCATTAAAAAAAAATTTATAAATTTAAAAAAATTTAAAATATAAAAAAACCGTTTATTTTATTATAATTTAATTTAAAAAAACATTAAAATTCGATCGAATAAATAAATTTTAATAAAAAAAAACGATTAATTATTAAATTATTTTTAAAAATTCGAAGCGTTTTACGTTAATAACTTTTAAAAACGTAAAATTAACCGTGTTATTTTAAAAATTTCGAAGCGTAATATATTATACGTAATATATTAAATAATATTCGCATACGATATATAAAAAAACGTTAATAAATTTACATTTATTACGTATAAAAAACCTTATTATCGTATTTAATTAATTATTCGAAGCGTTTTACGTTAATAATAATTAATTAAATACGAAAATAATTATTTTAACTTTTATAAATTTTTATTTTTAATTAATTAAACTCGAAGCGTATATATATTAACGATTCGATTATTCGTAAAAAAACCTTTAAATTAATTTACTTATTATTTTTTTTTATTTTATTTTATTCCTTTTATATCGATTATCGTTATTAAATAATTATAATTAAAAAAATTTTTTTTTATATAAATAAAAAAAAATTTTTTTACTTTCGATAAAATATTATAATATTAAACTTATTAATTAATTAAAATTTATTTATATAATGTTAAAAATAAATAAAATTTAAAAAAATTTCGTTAATTTAAATTATACGAATTTAAATTTTAAAAAATTTAACTTCGATAAAATAAAATTAAAAACTTTAAATATTTACTTTACGAAGTATTTTTAAATATATAATAATAATTTTTTTAACGTTTAATTATAACGATAATTTAAAAAAAACTTCGATAATTAAAACGAAAAATAATTTTAATATATAATTAAATAATTACGTATTAAAAAAACTAATTATTTATAAAAATATAACGTATATATTAAAAACGTTTACATTTACGTTAAAAAATTAACGAAAATAATTAAAGTTATTAAATTTTTATTATTTCTAAAAAATATCGTTAAAAAAATAATTAAAAAATAATTTAACGAATTTATTAATAAAAGTAATTTTATTTTCTTACGAAAATTTTAATAAAAACATATCTTTTTAATTAATTAAAAACTTTTAAATTAATCGTAATTAAAATAATTAATAACCTTTAAAATTATCGTAATAATACTTATAATATTTAACGATATAAAAAATATTATAATATAATCATTAAAATAACTTTAAAACTTTATAATATAATAATTAATTTAATAATAATTTAATTAATAATAATTTATTATTTTTATTTATTAATAATAAATCGATTAATAATATAATATTATTTTTTAATAATAATCGATATAATAATTAATATAATTATAATTATAATATTAACTTAATTAATAACGTTATATTATTTTATAATAATAACGAAATTTATAATTATTATATCGTTTATAATTAATTTAATAAATATATTAATATTCGATAAATTTTAATTTATTACGTATTTTTATTAACTTCGTTAAAATGTATAATAACGACGATTATAAATTTAAAAATAATAAATACAATATTATAAATAAAAAAATTAAAATTTTTAAAAACTTATACTATAAAATTAAAATTAAAAAATATATATACATTAATATATATTTAATAATATTAAAAAAATAAATATAATAATATTATTATAATTAATTAACCGATATAAATTATACCTTTTAAAATATAATTAAATATATAAAAACGTATTTTTATTTACTAAAAAATCAATAAATATATATAATTAAATAATATTAAACGATAATATTTTTAATTATAAAAAAAAACTTTAATAAAAACTTACTTATTTAAATAAAATTATTAATCGAAAAAATTTAACATATCTAAAAAAAATTAATTATTAATTATATAACCGATTATAACCTTAAAAAAAACATCATAATTATCGTATAAAAATATTTTACTTTTTACGTTATAATTTTTCGATAATTAAATACATTCGATAATATTTATTTAAATTTTCGAATTATCATTAATATAATACATCGTATTAAATTACATAATATAAATTACAATTAAAAAACATCGAATTAATATTAAATTAATCGAATTTATTATAATAATAAAAGTTAATTTCGACTACGTAATAAAATTTTATAACGTATTAAAAAATTATAACGTTAAAAAAAATATTTTATATACGATAAAATAAAATATTAATTTATAAAACACCTTATTTTAAAACAATAAAATAAACATATAAATTAATAACGTTACGTATAAAAATAAAACTTCGATTTTAAAAATATTAACGAAAATTATAATTAATTTTTACTCGATTATAAAAAAATCGACATACGAAAAAATAATAATAATAATAATAAATAAAATTATAATATTTAATATATTTAAAAAAATAATAAAAACGACGAAAAACCATCGATTATTACTTTAAATTATTATTTTATTATTTACGATAAAATTAACGATTAAAATATAATAAATATACTTATAAATTAAATAACGTTTTACGTAATAATCGTAATTAACGTTTTTAACTTTACGATTTACGATATTTTATATAATATTACATTTTATTTTAATAATCGATACGTTAATATATTTTAAAATATTATATCGAATATAAAAATAATCGAAATTTCATTTAATAACGAACTTTAATTTAAAATTTTATAACGATTATATTTATATATACTTTTAAATATCGAAATAATAAAACGTTATATTATTCGATTTAATAATAATATAAAATAATAAAACTTAAACATTATTTACGTATTTATACCGTTTAAATTTATTATATTTTAAATTATATTATTAAATATATCGTTTTTATTATATTTTAAAAATATAAATCGTTTTAATATATATCTTAATAATATTAAAAATATATTTACATATAAAAATAAAAAATATTTTATCGTTTATAAATAAAAACATTTATAATTTTTATTTAACGATCGTAATTTTATAATTATTTATTATTACTTTATAAAAATTAAATTTCGTTAAATTTATTAATAATTCGACTACTTTATAATAAATAAATTATATCGTTTATTTATTAAAATAAATTATAATAATTTCGATAAAATTTTAATCGATAAAATTAATAAATATTACCATTAATATTAAATATATAATAATTAATCGAAACGATTTAAATTTATTATTAAAAATAACGCCGATTTTAATTATAATATATTCGTCGACGTAATATATATTAATATAAAACTAATATTTTATATTATTAATTAAATTACGATATATTAAATTATAAAATTTTTAAAAAATATAATAATAAAATACATTTAAAATATATTATAAATAATATAAATTAATACTTATTTAAATCCATTCGACGGTATTATTTATAATATCGAAAAAAACTTTATTATTAACGAATTTATAACTAATATTAAAATTTTAAACATTATAATTAAAAAAATACCCGTTAAATTTTATAACTTAATAAATAAATTAAAACGATATTATAAACCGTTATAACGAACTTTTAAAATTATATTTAAAAATTTACTTAATATAAAACTCGAATATATATTATAAATAACCGTAAAAACTATTAACGACATTATAAAATTTAATAAATTAATACCTACGTTATTAATATTTAACACGTATTTACGATTAATCGATAACTTATTTATAATATTATCTTTAAAAATTAAAAAAATAATAATTAAAAAAATTATAATTAAAATAAATAAAATTAAAACGAAAAAATAAATAATCGATACTTTTAATATAAAAAATAATTCGAATATATTTAACACATTAAATTTATTATTATAATTAAAAATATATATTTACCGTAAAAAAAACGATTAAAAAAACCTATATACGTTAATCGCTAAAAACGGTAAAACGTATACCGTTAAAATAAATAATAAACCCGTTAACTTTCATATAATAATCGTTAAACCATATAATCGTAACATAATAATTAACGTATTAAAATTCATTTCGATCGTAAAACTCGATTTTAATCTTAATTAATAAAAAAACGACGATAATAAAACATATATATTATTAAAAAACCCACTTAAAACTTAAAAATAAAAACGTAAAAAACCATTCGATAATAAAAATAAATTAAAAATTATTATTATTTATATAATTATAAAAAAACGTAAAAATTAATTTCTAACCGTTTAATTACGTAAAAAAAAAAAAATCATAACCTTTAAAAAACCTTTTAAAAAATTAAATATAAAAAAAATTAAAAAATTTATCGATAAAAATATATTTTCGTTTAAAAAATATAATCCCGTTAAATTCCACGATATTTAATTATTTAACTTTTATATCGTTCGAAAAATTAAAAAAAAAAAACACTTTATACCTTTTCGAAAAATCTAAATTTATTATTTAAAATTATAACAATAAAAGTAAAAAAATAATATTAATATAATCATCGATTATTTAACGATTAAACTAACGAATAATTATAATATTAACACCTACTTTTTTAAAAAAAAAAAAATAAAAATTTAATTACGTAATATTATATAAACTTATATATAATTAAAATTAAAATTAAATCGTACCGTTTTAACTCGATTACTTTTTACTTTTATATCTAAATACCCTTTTAATACGATTATAATAATCGTAAAACTTTTATATAATATAATAAAAATTAATATACATTAATAAACTATATACTTTAAACATTATAAAAAAAAACTTTAAATAATTATATTTATATATAATTTATATTTATTAATATTAAAATCGATTAATCGTTTCAAATTAATAAAAATATAAATTAACGATACCTTCGAATTATTTAATAAAATATTCAATTAAATAAAAAATTAAAAACGAAAAAAAATAAAACTTTTAATTAAATTAAAAAAATATTTAATTATAAATTACCCGATTATTTTTAACGAATATATTATCATTATAAAAATTAACGAAATAATTTATTTACGTTAAAAAAATTAAAAAAAAAAAATTACCTCTATTAAATTTAATATTAATAATATAATACATTAATACGTATAATAACATACCTATAAAACATATATTACATTAATTTATTAATTTAAAATTACATATAATATATCCGAAATAACTTAATATTATAAACCCGAAATTATTAAAATTACGAAACTTAATAAACGATTTAATTAATAAAAAATAAATATTAATCGAAAATTACAATCTATACTTTTAAATTTAAAAATTATTAAATTATTCGTTTTTATTAACGAATTATTTACAAATAATAAAAATTTAAATTCCCAAATCAAATATATTATATTCATCGTAAATAAAACGTTTTCGAAATCATCTTTTAATATTAAAAGTAATATTATTTATTAAAATTCGATTAAATTAAAACGCGTTATACGAAACGTCCTAATAAACGAAATTTACGTTATAATATATAACGTAAATATAATAATAATTTTTAAAACGACGATTTCGTTAATTAATAAAAAATTAAATCATTTAAATTTTTTTATTATTATTTATATTAACTTTTATTTACTTTATAAATATTTAATCAAATTAAACACTACGAAAAAAAAAAAACTTATAATTAATATTATATTACTTCGATAATTATATAAAAAACGAAAAATAACGAAAATTAAATAAATTTATAAAAAAAATAATCTTATCGACGTTATAACGAAAAATAACGTTAATAAAACATTAAAAACATTTATTAATATAAATAATATTATAATAAAATTATAAAAATAAGTAAAAAAATAAAAAAAAAAATTTACTATTAATTAAAAAAAAAAGAAAATTACGAAAAGAAAAAATTATTAATGTAATTATATAATTTTATATTAAAAAATTTATCGTAACGATAATAATAATAAATATATTTTTATTAAATGTTTTATTACTTTAAATAATAAAAACGTAAAACATATATTTTAAAATAATATATAAATATCGATTAATGTAAAATTAATTAATTATACTTTTATATAAATAAATATAATAAATATAACTTTTTTTCGTAACTTTTATATTAAACGATCGCTTAATATTTTCTTTTCGATTTATTAATTAATAACTTCTTATTATTTAATATATTTTTTTTTTATTTTATTACGTAATTATAAATAAATATTTAAAAAATTAAAAATTTACGTTTTCGAAAAAATATTTTTATATTAAAAAATTAATATTTTTATATAAAAATATTTATTAAAAAATAATAATAAATATTATAATTATTATAATAAATTATTTTTTAATATTATTATACGTTATATTAAACGGAAAAAACAAATATTATAAAATCGAAAAATATAATTATAAAAAATAAAATAAACGTAATAAATATAATATATATAATAAATATTATAAAATTATTAAAAAAATATTATATATATAATAAACTTTAATTTAAAAAATCCTCGATAAATATTTTAACTTTTAATTAATTTTATCGATAATAAATTTATTATATAAAAATCGAATATAATTATATTTATATAAAATAAAAATTTTTTTAATCGATAATAATAAAAATTTAAATTTAAATTAATCGAATTCGAATTTAATAATTTTTATTTTAACGTTTATAATTTAAATTTAATAAATATAAAAACTTTAAATAAATATTAATAAACGAAATAAAAATATATTAAAATACGAATATTAAATTTTTTTTTTCGATTAATTTAATAATTTAAAATATTTTAAATTATTTATTATTATTTATAAATTTTATTTCGTAAACGAATTAAACGAAAAAATATATAAATTAATTAAAAAAATTTTTAAATATACGTATTAATTATATATATTTATTTAAATATTTATTAAATAAAATTAATTTATATATAATAACGATTTTATTTATTTAAATTTTTATAAATTTTTATATTTTTTTTTATAATAATTTTTCGTCGAATATATTATTAAAAAATGTTAATATAATTTACGAAAAATTTTCGAAAAAATTCGTTTTTATAAATTTATTTAATATATTCGAAAAATAAAAACTTTTATTAACGTAATTAATATTAAATTTTATAAATTATTAACGGTTAATAATTTTTATAATTTTAAAATATTTTAATAAAAAACGAAAATTATTACGTTACGTAAAACGTATAAAATCTACGTAATAATTTATCGATATAAAGTTAATAATTTAATATTAATAATATCGATAAAAAAAATATTTATATTTTTATTTTTTATTATATCGATATCGCGAAAAATAATCGATTTTTTTTTACGACGTTTTTATAAATAAAAACTTTTTTTTTTAAAATACCTCCGTTAATAAAAAATTATCTTTTTATAAATTTTTTATTAATAAAAATACTTATTTTTTTTTTTACGATATTTTTACTTATAAAAACATTTGTTTTTTTTTTTCGCGGTATTTTTATTTATAAAAATATTCGCTTTTTTTTTTTACGGCGTTTTTATTTATAAAAACGCGTTTTTTTTTTTCGTAACGTCTACTTCGTAAATTTCGATTAATAAATAATTTATAAATATAAATAATAATGTTTAATTTTACGATTTATCGTTTTTTAAATTTTAAATAATATTACGTATATTAATAAATTTTTTTATTACGTATAAATTTCGGGAAAAATCGTTAAAATATTTCGCGTCGAAAATATTTATTTTTTTTTCGAAGGGATATATTATACGTTTTAATAATATAAAAAATAATACATTAAAAAAATAAATAAAAATTTCGTATTTTTATATTATTTAAATATAATTTAATATAATTTAAAAAAATATCGTATTTATTTAATATTTAATTATATTAACATTAAACGACGACGTAAACTTTAAAAAAATTAAATAAAATAATAACGACTTTTTTTTTATTAAAAAAGTTATTTTTTTAAAATCGAATTAAACGTATTTAAAAAATAATTAATTAACGTTTTTATCGTCGTAATCGAATTCGATTATAATTTAAAAAATTTTTTATTTATATTTAACGTTTTTATTTACGAATCGATTAAATCGTCGATATCGTTTATCGTAACGTTTTCGTTCGAATTTAACGGGTAAAATATAAATATAATAAAACTTATTTTTATTTTTTTATTTTATTCGAATTATAACGTTTTATAAAAAATTATAAATTAAAAAACGTAAAATAAAAATTTAATTTTTTTAACGTAATTATAATTATTTTAAAAAAACTTAATATTAAATATTAAAAAAAATATATCGTTAATTATAACGATAAATATCGAAAGTAAATAATTAACGATATTTAAAAATAATTTTTTTAACGTAAAAACTTTTTTAAAATTTTAATTAAAACGCGTATTTTATATTATTATTAAAAAACGTAAAATTAAATAAATATTAAATAAATATAATATTTTCGATTTATTTATTAATATTAATTTTATAATTTAAAATAAAATTAAAATTATTTATTTTATTTAATATATTTAAATACGTACGCGTATATTTAATTTATTAAAAATATAATTTTAATTTTTATTTTTAAAAAATACATTAATCGGAAATTTATTTATTATAATATATAAAAACTTATTAAAATATATTATTTTTCGATTATTTATTTAATAATTAATTATTTTACGTGTTATTTTATAAATAATTTTTAAAAATATATTATTTAAAATAATTATTTACTTTTAACGAATTAATTTATTATTAAATTATAAAAATAAATAATTTAAATATCGATTTATTTACCGTTTTTAATTTTTTATAAATTTTTAATAATATTACTTTTATTACGATAAATAATTTAAATTAAATAAATTATTTTATTATTTTATATATTATTATTTTATATATTATTATTTTATATATTATTATTTTATATATTATTATTTTATATATTATTATTTTATATATTATTATTTTATATATTATTATTTTATATATTATTATTTTATATATTATTATTAAACGATTTAACGGACGTTATTTAATTAATTTTAAATACGTAATTTTCGAAGAAAATTTATCGAATTTAACTTTTTTAATATCGTAAATATATTTACGTATAATTTATAAACGTTATTATTATAAATATAAAAATTTTTTTTATTTTAAACGTAATTAATATATTTATTTTTATATTATTTTTTTAAGTTAATATATTCGAAAAACGATTATATAATCGAAGTAAAAAAGTTAAAATTTAATTTATTTACCGTATTACGATATCGTTTATTATATTTTTAATATAAAATTACGTTACGTCGTTTATTATTTACGATTAATAAATTTTAAAAACGATAAAAATTATATAATAATTAATATATATAATAATTAAACGGATAATTTCGAATCGTTTCGACGTATATTTAACGTATTTATTTCGAATATTTTAATAAAACGTTTTTTATTTTCGGATTTAAATTAATTACTTTTTAAAACGTATTTTTTCGATTTAAGTCGATTTTTTATTCGTAATATATATTTTAAGTTTTTTTTTCGAATTTATATACGTAAATAACGTAATAAAATTTTTTATTTAACGATATATAATTATAAAATAATTAATAAAAAAACTTATAACGATTTAAATTATATTAAATTCGAATTTATAATTTTTAAACTTTAAAATTTTTTAATTTAATTAAATCGAAAATTAATTCGTTAACGCGTTTTTCGAAAATTATTTATATAAAAAAAATACGTATTTTTTTTATTTAAATAATTAAAACGACGTTATATTAATAAAATAAATAATATATTAAATTAATTTTAATTTTATTATAAATTCGAATAAAATAAAAATTATAAAAAATTATTAACTTTTTTTAATATAATTATTTATTTAATTTATTTTTTTTTAATACGTATAATAAATAAATATTCGAAATATTTAAATATTTAATTTACGTATTTATATATAATTTTTAATTTATTTATATACGTAATATTTTTAATTATTTTAATATTTTAAATAATTAATAATTTACGTCGATACGATTTAATTAACCGTTATTTTAAATATAATTTAATTTTAATAAAATATTCGATATATATATATATAAAATATATAAGTTTAAATTATAATCGTATTAACGAAAACTTTAAAAAAATACATTAATAAAAAAAAAAATTTTTTAATTAAAATATAAATTATTAAATAACCATCGTAAATTAAATTAACCGTTTAATAAAACATCGTTATTACGCGAAATAATATCGTAATAATTATATTAAAAATTAAAAATTATATTATATTTTTTACTTTTATATTTTAAAAATATATCGCGAATTACGCGTAATAAATTAAATAATATTATATTATATTAAAAATATTCGAATTTTTAATAATTATATATATAATATTTATATTATAATTAATTAAAACGTTAATATATATTAATTAATTTTTTTTAATTAATATAAATAATTAAATATTTATATATATAAAAAATATTTAAATTTTTATATTATCGTTTTATATTAATATTATTTAATTTATTCGTTTATTATTAATATAAATTAAATTTATCTTCGTTTTAATTAATTAAATTTATATTTTATTTTTTATTTTTTATTTATTATAATAAAAAGTATAATTAATTTTTTAAAAAAAACTTAAAAAATAAATTTATATAAATATTTATTTATTTATAATGTAGTAAATATAAACGATATATATTTCGATTCGAAATTTTATTTAAAAATTTATATAACGAATAAAAAATAAAATTTATTTTACGATATAATATTAAATTTAACGGTTTTTATATAAATTTAATAATAAATTAAAAGAAATTATTTAATAATAAAATAAATTTTAACGCGATGCGAAGAAAAAAATTTAAATTTTTTTTATTATAATTATTTCGAACGTTATTTTTTTTATAAAGTAAATTATATAACGTTTATTATTCGAAATATTTTATTTTTTTATAAACGTTTTTCGATATTTTAAAATAAAAGTCGATCGTATAATTCGATTATTTTATACGTAATAGTTTAACGTTTTTTTTTTTCGATAATATAAATTATATTAAAATACGAAAATATTTTTTATTAAATAAATTTAAATTACGTTCGAATATATTATTAAAAACGTAATAAAATCGTTTAATAATTTATTATAATATAATAAAAAAATTAATAAAAAAAATATTTATTCGATTTTAATTTTCGATTATTTTTTTAAATAATTTAAAAAAATATATAATATTAATATAATTTTTTTAAACTTTAAATTACGTTATATTTAATCGAAACGTCGTATCGTTTTTATTTAAAAAAAATAAAAATACGATATTAAACGTAAAATTAATAATATATTTAATTTAATTTACGAATATAAATAATTATTTTATAATTTTAATTTATAATTATTACCGTTAACGTTAAATTTTCGCCGATTTATAATTTTATAATTACGAAATTTAATTTAACGTCGCGTTTTAACGTTTATAACGATAATTAATCGAAAATAAATTAATTTTATTTATAATTAATAATAAAAACGTTCGAAAGTATAATATTTTTTATTATATTATAAAATAATCGAATTTTTAAATTTATAATTTAATAATTATTAATTTCGTTTAAACGTTTATAAAAAAAAACTTAACGATTAAATTAATTAAAATAATAATATAAATATAAAAAAAATATAATTTAACGGTAATTAAATTAATTACGTAACGAATTAAACTATATATTTAATATAAATATATGTATTTTATAAATTTTAAAGTTATTTTATTATAATTTTATTCGAAAAAAATAATCGTATATAAAAATATTATTATTATTCGATAATTAATTAAATAAATTTCGATATATTTTAATAAAATTATTATCTTCGATTTTATTTTAATTTATAAAAATTTAAAATATATTAATTAAATTATCGAACGATTTATAATAATTATAATTTTTTATAAAAAAATTTCGAAATATAATAAAAGGTTTATTAAATCGACGGATTCGAATCGAAATTTTTAACGAAATAATTAATTTATTAAATATTAAATCGGTTAAATTTTCGAAGTATAACGAAAATAAATATATTAATTAACGCGGCGAACGCGTTAATATTTTAAAATTAAATGTCGATTAAATAATATTTTCGGTCGATTTCGAATTATAAAATACGTTTTATCGACATTTTATAACGTTGAAATTTTAAATTTATATCGATTTACGAAATCGTTTATTATCGTCGTATTTTTTAAATTAACGAAATTAAAATATAAAAAAAAAATAACGGGTTTAACGTCGATAATAAAAGTTTAAAAATTTTTTTATAAAATAAAAATTTATTAAAAAATAAAAAATTATATAATTTATAATATATTTTATATCGTTATATCGAATAAAAAATAAATAAATTTATAATTTTAATTTAAAAAAAATATTAAAATTAAAACGAAAATATAAATATTTTTATTTTAAGTTATAATTTTAATTAAATTCGAATTTATAATTATTTTTTTATTAAATATAATTTCGTAAATTTTATATAAATTTTTAAAGTTATTATATTTTATTAATTTATTTAAAAACGCGATAACTTTTTATTATTAATTTTACGTTTTTATATTTTATTATTTTTTAAACGAAATACACCGTTTAAAAAATATATAAATCGTATTAAAAATTTAAAATAACGTAACGATATATTTAAAATTAATCGTTTTAAATTTAATAAATTTTTTAAATTTATTATATTATTATCGTTTAAAATTAATTATTTTAAATTCGAAGAACTTTTCGAATTTATTACGTTATTATCGTTTAAAATTAATTATTTCAAATTCGACGAATTTTTCGAATTTATTACGTTATCGTTATTTATATTTATTATTTTTATTATCGTATTTAAAAATAAATTAAAGTAAAATAATATAATTATAACATTTAATATATATATATATATATATTTTTTTTTATTTATATAAATATATTAATAATATATATACGTAATCGTTTATATTATTTTATTTTCGATAATATAAAAATGTCGACGAAGTAAATAATAAAATATTTATTACGAATTTTATTCGAATTTCGTTAAAATATATAAAATCGCGTTTTCGTATTATTCGATATAATATTAAAAATAATAATAATAAATAATAAAAAATAACGGTTTTTTTTTATATATTAATATAATTTTTAAATAATATTAAAATAAATAATATATTTTAAAATAATTTAATTTTAAACGATTAATAAAAATTAAAAAATATTAATATCGAAATTTTTATATTTAATAATTAAAAATAAAAAATTAATAATAATATAAATTTTAATTATTTTATTTATATATTTAAAAAATTAAAGTTATTCGAATTATATAAATATATTATTTTAAAACGTATCGAACTTCGAATAAAAAAATTTTATCGATGTTAATAATTTTAAAAAAACGGCTTTATAATAAATAAATGTTTCGTTAAAACGTTTAAATTAACGATTTATAAACCTTTATATTTTTTCGAATAAATAATCGTCGAAAGTTTTTTTTATTTTTTTTTCCGTTAATATAATATTAAATATAAATTTCGACGATATTTTCGTTAACCGCGATATTTTTATATAATTTTCGTTTAATTTAATCGTTTAAAAATAAAACTTTTTTTATTTCGATTTATTCGAAGGTTTATTTTTTATCGGATTTTTTAAATCGATTAATAATAATTATAAAAATTAAATTTTTTTTTATAACGACGAAAAATAAAAATGTTTTTTTTTTTAATTTTATTAACGATCGTAATAATATTAATTAAAATATTACGAAATATATTATTAAAAAAAATATTATTAAATTTAAAATAAAAAATATAAAATTTTAAATTCGAAATAATTTATATATATTTTTTTAATTTTATTTACGTTATTATAATTCGAACGAATTTTTAAAATTTAATAATTTTATTTATTTCGTATATTAACGGCGTAAACGTTTTATTAATAAAATTTATAAACGATATCTTTAAAATTTTATAATCGTTCGAAGTTTTTTTAAATTTTTTCGATAAAAATAAGTCGAGGTTTAAATAATAATTTATAAAATTAAAACGATCGATATTAAAGTTTTCGATTAAAACGAAAGGATTTTTTAATTTTTTTTAATTAATATTAAAACGCGTAAATTATATAAAAACGATTTAAAAAATTAATTTAAAAATATCGTTAAAAACGCGGTTTTATAATAATAAAACGAAAATATATTTAAATGTAATTAAAGTTAATTATTATTAAATATTTTATATAAATATATAAAATTAAATTTTAAATTATAACGGTTTTATTATTTATTATATTTTAATTAATAATTTCGTTTTTTAAAACGTAATATATTTATAATTAAAATTAAAATTTTCGACGTCGAATCGTAACGAATCGAATTTAAATTTAATTAATTAAAACTTTTTTATAAAAATCGAATAAATTTTATCGATTAAATCGCGTCGTTTTTTCGAAAATAAACGTTTTATAAATAATAAAAAAACTTTAATTTATAAATATTTTATAAAAATAAAAAAAAGTTTTTCGCGATTATTAAATAAATCGAAAAATATATTTATATTTATATAAATATATATATAAAAAAAACGATATTTTAAATTAAATATTAAATAAAATAAATCGTAATAAAATAATAAATACTTTTTTTTATAATATTTATTATCGTTATAATATAAATTTAATAATTTCGAAAAATCGATTTCGAAAAATTATTTATTATATATAAACGATATATTATAAATTATATTAAAAAACGTTAATAACATTATATATTAAAAAAAATATAAATATTTCGAAAGTTTTATTAAAAAACGTTTTTAATATTTTCGAATTAATTAAAAATTAATAATTAAATTAAAAATAAAATAAAATTATAAATCGAAATATAAAAAAATAAAAAAAGAAATACGAAATAAAATAAACGCGTTAAAAATAATAAATTAAACGAATAACGTTAAAAAAATAAAATAAAATTTAATGAAAATATTTAATTAATTATTTTATAAATTATATAAAATTAAATAAAAACGAAAAATAAATTTTAATAAAATAATCGTATAATAAAATTACGTATCGACGATTAAACGTAAAATTTTATTATTATTAATCGAAATTTATTATAAAATTATATCGTTAATACGTTATTAATACGAGTCGATATTTAAAAAATTATAAATAAAATATAAAAAATCGTAGTTTAAAAAATAATATAACAAATAAAATAATAAAATCGTTTTAAATTTTATTATCGAATATTTAAACGATTAAATAATCGTATAATATTAAAGTTAAAAAAATTAATATTAAAAAAATTAATAATAAAATAAAATTTTATTTTATATCGTTTCGCGTTTATAATAATTTTATTAATTTATAAAAATATATAAATTTTAAAAAATCGATAATAATAATAAATATTTAAATATATAATAACGTTTTTTATAATTAAAATTATAAAACGTTATAATAAAATATAATACGTAACGCGATAAATTATAATTAAATTTTATTAATATTATAAAAAAAAAATTAAAACGAAGTTTTTCGAATTACGGTTTTATAAAAACGTATCGACGATAAAAACGTTCGATATTTCGATATTTATTAAACGAATAAAAAGTCGTTAATTAATAATCGATTAATTATTATACGATTATATAATAAAAAATATAAAATAAATAAAATAAATTAAATTATATATATATAAAAATTATAAACGATTTAATTTTATATTAATCGATAAATATATTATTTTTAAAAATTATATTTTAAATATTCGTTACGTAAAATAACGAAATATTTAATAAAAATATATTTATTATTATTATTATTATAATAAATATTTTAATATAAAATTATATTATTATAATATCGATTATTTAATAAAATTAAATTATTATATTAATTTAAATATTTTTAATATTATATCATTTTTTTTCGTATTATATTAATTATATTAATTTAAATATACGATTATATTATTTTTTTTTTAGTCGTTTATTATATATATAATTTATATTATTTTTTTTTAACGTTTTAACGAATTAACGGTTTTATAATAAATAATTAACCGTCGAAAAAATAATATTTTTTTACATTTATTATTTTACATAACTTCGTATTTAATTATATACGTTAAATTTATTACGCTATTTTTATAAATTTTAATATATTAAATTAAATTACCGTAAAAACCGTACGTTTATTATAAAAATATAAATTTAATGCTTAATTTTAAAATGTCTTCTTTTCCTTTCGAAAAACAACATAAAATCATCGTATTATAAAAAAAATATTTCTAGGTATGATTTAAATATGTGCTTAAATAATGACGAACCGAATGTATCTCTTTCTGCGCGACCTTTAGTGGCTCTTTTAATTATCACGTCGACAAGCACGTAACCCACCTCTTATCCACACTAGATACTTCGACAGGATGGCAATAAATAATCCATCCCAAGCCTAGGTGACTTAGACACATCCTTCAGTGACTTGAAGTTAGAAGATGGGATGAGGAAGGATAAGACACACGAGCCGTTCGGGGAAGGGTCCATGCATACCACTACGGCAAGGTGGGTAGCAAGCGAGCTACTTCCTACAGTACAATGGTTTAATAAGGGTACTATATGCGACGGTGCTGGTGTATCTTTCCCTTGAATACTTACATACGTACAAATTTTAACGCTTGATGTGGTAGCGAGCCTCGTCTTATACATTCCAAATCATGTGACATTGTCAACGTTAATGCTTCGGAACGGGAAAGCCGCTGACTACCTATGAATTCTATTATACAGTTCATTGATAATCTCTAAGATTATCCTCTATACCTCACCGTCAGTTCCAACGGTAGGTAGTGTTAGTTCGATGCCTGTACTTTCCTTACCTTTGGATGGTGGAGCATTGATTGGACGCGTGCTTCGCGAGGATGTTAGTAGCATTCCAACCCGTCTTCTTTTATACGTTAATTATACACTCCTAAGTGAAGCTTGTAGATGAGTAGGACCAATGGCTTATCATAGCTGCAGAGTTGTCTTCTCTGGATAATCTTGCTCATTCGTATCATTACTCGGGTAAATACCTCCAGTCACTATCATATGTGCCTAGGGCGAAAATAATGGCGACTTTATGTCAAGCTTTATAAGTAGGTAGATAGGTATGCTTGATTAGTTTGAACGAAATCGGCGGCTTGATTCCCTGTATTGGTATCTGTGGGCTTGGTAATCCGAGGGACGTTGGTTCGGCCTTCCGCTAAGGCCTGGAACACGACTAACTGGTCCTGGAGATATTCGTCGACAGTTCCACCAATTTCAATCTCTTCGAGAAGGTACCTGCAAACTTTTCGTGAGATCTCAGAACCCAGAGCCTCCGGAGTTTTCTTCTTCCAGGCTTTATCATACAGATAGTCGCGGCCCCATCGGAGACCTGTATGTGAGTGGGCTACCAATAAGGCGTACATCCTAGCGTCATGTCCGCTATCTTCAATAATTGGAAAGTTAATATCCACACCAGGAAAGAATCGGCCAAGTTCTCTTGCAAGGGCTTTCTCGAGGGGCTCCCGAATCGCATATGGCACTAGCATGCTCACATCGATTTGCTTGAGCCTGAAGTCTTCTGCGGCTGCTGGCCTATCCCACGGCCCATGAGCTCTCAGTGGCACTCCCGGTGGAAGGGGCTGGAACCTGAGCCAGATGCAGCCTGTTTGAGAGGGGCCTATGGACCAGGCCCGCTTCTTCAGTTGCCTCTCAACAATAATACTAAACCTATCTTGTAATGAAGGCAACAGGACCTGGTCCAAATACTCGTAGGACGGCGAAAAAGAAACGTTTGTCCCACCATGAATCTCCAGCTCGATAGGTTGGCCAGTCTCGCTTCCGGCAAAAAGGAGGAAAGGGAAGATGGCCTGAAAGACGAGTAATGAGCTCGAGGCGGCATTTCCAGCTAGGACATTAAATTTCCGGCCTTGCAAGGCAGTGGGCGGTAGTGACGGCCTGAACTCGAGAGATCGGCTACCGACTTCCAATCCATCAACTCTGGCGGCACTGGCTTCAGTCAGCCATCGGACGGCTGATACGTGTTGGGCCTTCAAGCCTACACCGTAACTGATTAGACAAATAAGGATCCTTGACAGTGAAATGAGAGCACGCGCTGACCGCCACCACGATTTCCTTCCCTATTCCCTCTCACGTTCTCAATGCGGATAGGCTGTGAGGTTATAGCCGACAGAGCGCAGGCGACTCGAATTAATTGGCCGCCGCCTTCTCCCGTTCTCCCGTCCAGTAGTAAGAGCTTCTTAGGCTTCATCGTGGGTTTTACTCCCTTGTAATATAGGTGGCCGGTCAATGCGGTATCAGTGGCGGCCGGTGAGGCGGTATGTAGAGAGATAGAGGCGTTGGCTAATATCTGCATGGACGCCCTTATCTAGGGCACGTCGTACAATACAGCCTGTGAAAGTGAGTCACACAAGAAAAATTCCACTTGCCACTCGCCTCAGGTAACGAACGACTTTAGGTAGCGAGTTGTTCACGCCTGTCCGCCTTGTCCCTCTGTTTACGTGATTTTCGTCGTAAAGCTTGAGGTTTTCTCTCTGCCGACAGTATCAACTGGTTCAGGGAGTCAAGGGGCTGGCCAGTGGGCGGGATTGACAGTGAACCTACCCGGTAGGTAACTAACCGAACTCCCATAGGTTACCAGACGCGCCTGAGTAACGTCCAATATGATTTACACTATGTATATAGGTAGGTACCTATAACGCCTTAACTTTACAAGATAGCTTCCGCTAAGCTCAGAAAAATCTTAGACAAATGCAGTATTAGCTCCAGCTTGTCTGAGAACTTTTGGTGCAAGCTAGTGTGGGTCGTGTCTCTTGGAATACGGGTAATTATCCCCCACCACCTACATGGATAAGAACTCTGGAGCTTGGGTAGAGAATTGTAAGGGACTCGGTAGGGTTCGAATCCCACACTTCCCCACTAAAGGAGCTGTAATATGATATCCTTACTACCTGACAATAATATTCGAACTCTCGGGCATTCGATCCTATATGTGGTCTAGGAGACCTCTCTAGAGTTTGGAGCGAACGGGATAGCCTTCTTTTCCCTCTTATTTACGTCTACTGCGGATTCTTGCCGGCTTAGTGGCGGAAGCTCTCCTACTAGCTCCGCGGGAGAAGACCTGGGCGTTGTGGCTTCCATGGCGTCTGGCATTAGGATCATAGCACGTTCACGACGTGACACCGTTTGGGGGACCTCGATTGATCTGTTCGGCCCGAGTTGAAACTTCGACTCGGTAGCCAGTAAAGGTAGCTCCGTTTTCACATGCTGCATCTTTATTTGGGTTCTGTTCATGTTAAATTAACATTTTTTAAGAGATACCGTGGTTCCTCCCCCCAACCAGCCCTATCGATCCGCCGGTCCCAAGGAGGAACTGAAGGAACACTAGTCTCCAAACTGGGCAATAAACCCACCCACGACATAGGCTTTTAGCCTCGGGGCAGTGCTAAGAATACCGGGTTTCCAGCGCTCTCCGCACATGTTTTAGGGTAGAGACAAGTACCCGTTTCGGGGATTCTTCCTAGAACATGATAACTCAACGGTTACCCTATGATTTCATTGGAGCGGAGAATACGGCATTGACTACCGTGCTGGTTATACGTACTGCTTCCTGGAAGGAGACATTCTGGCCAGACCATTAACTTCTGATGATCATCATAGAGTGATCTACTAGCCAAAGGCGACGTAATCTGGCACATTGGGCTACGGTTAGCCAATCAGGCAGACCCAAGGGTATTGGGAAATGAAAGTTAGCGGTCTACATGGATATTCAGCGGCTTTCTAGATAAGTTAGCGACCTCGTTTTAGATGCCCAGAATCCGTTACCTGCAGTATTATTCTGATGACTTACTCTATTGATAGTGACGGCTGACCAACTCCTAGCCAGGTACTAACTATTATGATTGTCCACAGGTGTCTTTCTACCTTACAGATCAGACCGTCAGGATATTTACCTATGTCGTGTGGATTTATCTTGTCGAACCAGCAGCCCCGGAGCGGAACGTATTCTGAGATCGCGAGCGGGGTGAGCCGCGACATCCGCTCATTGTATGCTGATAGACTCTCCGTAGTGTCTCTCGCGAATCTTGCTGTGTTACATCTCCTTAGGATGGTTATCATTCTATATACGCTGCCACCGACCTTATTATCTATATCTACTGCCTCGAGACCTTCGTCCAAGGTCCCGGTCGTTGTCCCCACGCCGCCCTGTGCATTTTCGAACCCGAGCGCTGGGAATCTCGTCGGTGGTACCATACACAGGACGCGCCGCCTACATTCCTCGAGGGGCGCCTAGCAAGGACACAATAGGGGGTCTATAACCTATGTCAATAAGATCTTGAGCCGTCGAGGAAAGTCGTTATTCGATACGATATTGGCTGGGGCGAATTTCGAGTAGTAGTGGCTAGGGGCTACTTTGCCCGGGTCGGGATACGCAATCTCGTCCATGAAGATGTTCATCATGCCCATTAGGTGAGCCATGGTAGTCTGGAACCGCTGATTGCGCGGGCTTCGTAGCCCCAGGTTTTCGAGAACGAGCGCCCTTCAATACTCGAATCGAGAACTGGGACGACGCGTCCAGCAGCTGAGAAAGCAGTCGCTCGATGAAGCACATTCTCGAGTAGTAGAGCAGATAACGTATTTGTCGAGGCCTCCCTCAGTATATCTATTTCCCGAATTGATCAGGTTAGTCGCTCATGTATTTGCGCTATATTTCATGAATAGGGGATTCGATCATCACGGCGGAACCGTAGCCCATATATCGCAAATTCATACCTTCTCCTGAGACGTTAATACTCCTTTGGAGCACCACAGGAAACAAACCCTTCCCATTACCCCTCTTGTGTTAGTGCCCTGCTGCTCGGTCGAAGTGACCTCGGCGCCAATGCGATCAAACTCTCTCGGGAGCGATAGGTCGTCCCCATAGAATCTAAAGACCATCCGGGACACGATGCCACGCATTCGACGATGATATTCCTCGCTGCCTCCTCATTGCGACCGACCAGGTGTGCGCGAAGTACACTACACTTCTTGTTCCCATGTCCCACGAAAGTTGCACCTAGCGCTTTCACAACGCTCTTACCGTCTCCGTCGGACCTCCCACGACCATTACTACGAATGGTATTGTCGCCATATTAGCGAGTGCTGTGTTCGCGGATCGGGCTATATCGAGTGCGATTATGGGGAATATTCACTGGAGGTATTGACTTTGCAACCTGGAAAGAACGGAAGAAAGAAAAAGGGGCAGCGAAAGAATATTAGTGCGATATTGGCCTTGATCACTGGTGATGTGATCATCGCCTTTGATTCCCATCCTTATAGCTAATGCCATCTGCTTCCCGCTTAGATCATGGCGGAGTTGAATGGGTCTTTCTGGCATTAATTGAGACACGCATCGCAATCTCTTAACCAACTCCGAGGGGGATCGGGCTGGGTACGCACCAAACCCTCGGTAGAGACACCGCCACTAAAACAGATTACGGTATAAGATTTTCGTAGATATTTGCTACCAGGGATTATCCCGTCGCTATTTATTAGGCTACCGTGAATATAATCCTCTTAACAGAGCTCGCCTTCTCAACTTTACTGGGATCACGGGAACACCGTAACACCAAGATGAAGCCGTAGAAGCTCTCGACAACGGACTCTAGCCTCGTTGATGCGGCTCCTAGAGTGCTTCCATCCAGAATACTATAATCATTCGTACATAAATTCAGAGCCTCACGCGATACTACCTGCTTACCTTGGTCGTACAAGCTGACTCAAGCGTCAATAGTCACGGCCAAATACGAACCCTACTCGCTTCCATTATAGCCTATAGAGGACGAGATTATGGAGATACCGAGCTTGCATAGTAGCACGTATATCAACCCACATTAAGGGAGCGTATATAGGAACATATGCCATGTTAGGCAGCGGGAAGTCTGACATTTCAGGTGAAGCTATTCGGGACTATTACAAACTCGTAAGTTTACCTACGTCCAAGCTAAAGAATCTACATCCCGAACGAGTTGCAAAAGACTTGGACGCATTAGAAAGTTAACGTCAGAACAACTCGAAAACAGCCCCACAATGAGAAATCCGGCATGAATAATTAACAAGTGCCTGCCTAACCTGATGATAATACGGATTACATCTCTGAATCGCCAACCTCCCTGATTGCCTATACGAGCACGAATCGAATCTATCAACACGTATAGAAGAAATCTAGAGGTAGGCAATGATCGAATTAATCTATTGTTGCATCCGCCGATGATATATAAGATGTCGTATTGGGCGCCCAGCTAGCCCAACGCACATATTAATTCCCAAGGCGGCCGAACTGATAAGCAATAAAACTTTCAGCTCTGTAATATATTGGTTCTACCTTCGGCATAGGACAGATGTGGCCGTATCCGAGCAACTAAGCATGGATAGATACTGTCCGGCTTATGGGCAAACTCCAGCCCTGACTATAGGATTGTTTCTACCAGCCCGACTTACTCCAGGACGACATGTAAAGGTAGGCAACAATAATCGGTATCGTAAGTATATTGTGCCTTGTTTCGGTATCGCAACGTTCGCTCGTAAGGCAACCTTTCCGGACCCGGAGTGATATGTACTCTGTAATGTCGGGTATGTATGGGGTTTTACCTGGTCTATGCAATGCAAGAATACCTAACCCCAGTATCACGTACTCGGTGTGCTACGACAGCCTCAGCTCCCCGCGGCTGACCAACCGCTTCGACTATCCTTTAACTTAGTCTGGGGATTATCCGATGAGGATTGCTAACAAAGGCATTGATATCCCTTCCCTAGATATCGTAGGTTATCCATTGGACGTGAAAAAAATACGACGTCGTTCCTTAATCGGCCGCGATAGGCGATCTCTCCGAAGACGTAGGCGTAGGCAAATAGGGGTTCTAGGGTAAGATCGGATCGCTGTGATTGTTCGAAGTTAGAACGTAGTCGATTAATGTATCGTATGTGCTCCGTCGTCGCTGGATATTAACTCTTTTAGAAAGGGAGCCTCGATATTGTTTTAGGTAAAGGTGCTGGGAGGAAAAACCGGGTTTACTTAAGGATGAAGATTACGCCAAGGGGGTCTCATCACCAGGGTTTGGTTATGTATGTAGTTGTTGAAGAAATTGCTGTTGCTTGGACCATGTTTCTTTCGTGGCCACGGATCCGTACATAGGGATGGGATCGATATGAGGCCCCGTCTCCTGATCTTAGCAAACAACTAACTAATATGGAGAGTTAAACTGAAGATTTTTCACGTTCAGAAGCAATTTCAGGACTATCATCCACCCAGGCCATCCCCCTTTCTACCACAGCGCATTTTTCCGTCTTAGTGCTACCATACCAATTCCACCTACTCACCACCATGGACGTTGTTTTGACGGCTAGGTAGCCTATTAGGTCTAACCTCTTGAAGTGGAGTTTCATGACGAGGATTCGTCGTACTTAGCCGCAGTAGCGTAGATATGATTCATAAGGCAACCAAGCTAAAATAGTTCTTGTTTCTCCACTCACTGTGCGATCACTACCAGGTGCCGTGCCAATGTCTCACTTGAGTACGTTGATCCTATTCTCTGGGACCATTCTGTAGCTTCCCCGCTCCCAAAAGAGTTCGCCAATATCATCAGTACGTGTTCGAAGCCCGCTTCACCTCGATGCTCACGTCATTGACTCGTAAAGTCCAGGGCCGGCGTCGAAACGACCGTCGAATAGGATAGCGTGGGCAATGGCACTGAGATAACTCCTGCGCCGCACATTTCGTGATATTTCGGCATATTCCTTCCCTACACCGCCTGCAGGTTCGACGCTAGACCCCAGTGGATTAAATTCATGGGGACCGGCTCCAATCTGCGATTGCCCTGGCCTGCTGCAATAGGTGGTTCCAACCACATACGCCGTAGTTAACCTGGGAATCGTAGAAAAGACTGAGCATCTCCACATCCATACGAGACATACGTAGGACTAATACCCAGCTACCGGTACGTGGGAAAGGCATCGTCGGTGAAACGTGTTAGGCGACGAGACACTCTGTTGCGCTTCGTCGCTGACTGAGTGGTCGATGTGTGTCTTAGGCAACGTTTCAAACGCCATGACAGGCACGTTCCCTTGCCGATTATGGTACACAGGGCGATTCCCCTGCCGGGAAAGCTACCCAAGCTCTCAGCCTTATTTTAATCTTTTATTGTCCTTGTATTCGTCGTAGCATCGAATGCAGGTTCGGGTAAGTCTCCCGAACGATAACCGTCCTCCGTGGTTGTTTGGGCGGATATTATAGAATGAAGAATATGAGGTAAGGCCGTGATGTAGTGTCGTTCCGCCATGTTTCGGGTCTAGGACCGCCTCGTCCTTGCCCAGCTTCAACGCGCGTTGTCGTGAACCCCTGCCCAACTTCGGCCGCCCTTGCCTCGTTGGCTTCACAGCACCCTGCGTTACCGAGATCCGTGGGACCTTAAGATACCTATAATTAGGTAGGAAGGTTATTTACCCAGGCAGAGTGGAAATCTCTGGCTCCCTAATTGAATCAAGCCGGGCACGTAGGTAGGAGTCCGGGGTCTCATACATGACGCCGGCCATGTGATAGACCCCTCGGGCTGCCTTCTAATGTGTCATAATTGGTGAGTGGCACGTTGTGGTTACCTACCTGTACCTACCTAGGTAGTTCAGACCATTGCCTTGACCAAGTAACATACATAAGTCCGCCCATTAATCTAATACGTTCTTATATACTTTGGGGGTTTGCGACACATCACCATATTGTTTTTGTTTACCCATTTGATCATCCGGTATATCCACGTTGGGGCGTTCGCCTGTGATATGTCTACCGTGTCATTACAATGTCATGCAACCACTTGCTACCTTCACTTCACTAAAATATTAAGGTATAACCCCGACTTTCTTAGACGTGGGAAAACTTTTCAGGTATACTTACTTCTACTATGGGTTGTAAACACATTGGATGTGGTTCCATCCTACCCATTACCTTGCTACCACCCCGCCTAACTAGGTAGGTAGGATTGAAGATTAAGTAACTAGTAAAGTCAATTATATTCAGCTGTCGGTTTATTTATAGACGTAAATGCCTACCTAAAGCAACACCTAATATAAACGATAGGTCTATACTATAAATCTTTTCTAGATTTTAAGACAGTCCCAGCATGAGCGTAAATAATCTCCATAGGATTTTGAGCTGCGGTAGGCCGGGAATTGTATCACAGTTCAGGTACTAATAGCTATCCGACGCACATATATGTGGTAGGTACCTAATACGGTACGTTCTAGGGATGCAGGTGTGTCGGCTTGTTGGGATTCGGGCATCAAATTTCTATTAAAGTTTCCATCATAATAGGTAATAGACCGGATGCCTTGTTGAGGAAATCTGCCGACATCGGTCCTAGGTAGACTCCGAGGCATATGCATAGCACACCGGTCTGGAGGATTGCAACTGCGACATGGGGCTGGGTTGGCTACCTAGGCAGGTAGGCAACTGAAGGCGGCATGGACAAAGCGGTTGGAGAAAGGGGAAGTATGCTTTCAGTGTTGGCCGCCTCGTCGATCCACGCAAGCAATTGTAGCTTAAAGAGAACGCCTCGGGCTTTGATCCACGTTTTAAGTGATTGCTATAAGCTTCGCGTTCTACCAGCAGCCCTTGGAGACGCGGATAAGTGGATGCGAGGATTAGATTAGGGCGAGTTTGATCAAAGGGTCGAGCCCAGAAGATTCAAGGCTAAAAAATATGCCGCAGATTACCAATAGAAGTTCAATAGGAGATCTCTTAAATGACTTAGTGCTCTTCTCCGTACCGCCGGCCCGGTTCACTTAACATGTCAAACCAAACTTAAAAGGAGCTTCCATAACGCGCTCATTTCTTAGGCGGTCGATACGTAATTTATGATAAGAGAATTGACTACGAAATTTAGATATGATAGGTAATGGTTATGGTATCTCGTACTTCAAATAGGTAGGTACTTACGAACTTAACACGCGGGATGAGTCGAGTATCATTCTAAGGGATAACTTGATAAAAAACTACAAGATGAAAAATGTATTAGGTCCCTAAGTAATATTTTTAATAACCCTACGTTTTACGTACTTGAAATAACATTTCGTCGTTTCACCTCGATTGGTGGGGGTAGGGCGGGCGGCTTCTTGACGACGTAGGATCAGCCGCGTAGATCTTAACAATGCGATATGCGTCGAGAGGATAATATTAATAGCGAGGTACGTATGCTTCCTCCACGTAAAGATAGGTAACGAACTGAACTAATAGGTAGCCTTAATAATGGGGAGACTTGTGGTCTGTTGTGGCGTGATGATAGGTGATTCTCTACCTAAGTACCTACCTACCTACTTACCTATCCGTGGTTTCGAGCTAGAATGGAGTCCCATTATTACACGCACCAATCTTTTCAAGTTACTTGGTTCTCGAAGGTAAGAAACGTCTTTAGATAGTTGTCCACTAATCTCCGTGCGTCAAGTTATCACGTACCTAGGCAGACAAGTTGAAGAGGTACCCACTTAGAGCCTACATAGGGGCATACATAATATAGGGGTCCTATTTCAATGTGATACTCGTTCAACTACTAGGACAACTCAATAATAAAATCGTCACTTATAAAACCATGCTTTATGATGGTGACCAATATCTCTATAAGGCTAGGGATGTAGCATAAAACATAAAAACTTGGTCAGTCAATTGCCACCTAAACCCGAAACCAAGACCTCCGCGAAGAGTAAGACGCTATCTAGCCAGCTGCTGTAGTCACCTTACCCCTATTTGTCTCTCACCGACTTGACTACGTGAATGAAGCCGAGGATTTGCGGTGGATAGAGACGCCTGCTGCCATAACTGAACGCCGTCCTTGAAACTTGATAGGCCGACAGGACACTCTGACAAGCTCTCCTGTATAAGTGAGCGCTAAGAGCCCCTGTCAAAACGAAAGAGGCGGCCCGTTGCCTAATGCCGGTTTCTAGGATCCAGAATAAGCGTGGTTTAGAATAGCCTTGCTGTCCATAAGAAGCTGACCAGTCATGTTGTACTAAGGCTCACCATCATATCCGGGTAGGCAGTAGCGTCGACGAAAGTAGGAAACATGTATCCCCGGAGGCAAGAGGTGTTGAGTGGCAAAGATATGATATGGGCATGGCTTTGTGATCCCGGGCGAAGTAAGACTTCCAAATTTGGTCGCAATCTCGGTCCACCTACGGCGTACTGTGGCTGGTGAGCTTCGTATGTCCCGACGTCGCTAGTCATAGCAACGGTCAGTAATATATTCCCAAGTTTGCTACCGAGATATCATGGAAATAATGAATGTAATTTCGGAATCGACGGGAACGGTCCAATGAAGGGACATGCATTCGGTGCATGAGATCGCGTGAATCTGCAATACCCAATATAATCAAACTCCTTTACTTCTTTCGACCTTTGAGTATTGATGGACTCAAGTTATGTGTATTATATCTGCGGAATTTAGGTTAGACATAGCTCATACTCATATTGAGTGTGGAAGGGAGAAAACTATTGGTCGAACCTGAGGGTTGAAAAATTTTCCCCATCACCCCTAAGCACACGAGATGACGAGATGACGAGGCGATGAACTCAAATTTCCCTAGCAGCTCGCCACACTCGCCACGAAGTTGCCTCGTGATATATCCAACGCTTTATTCAAAATTTCTACAATTCGGTCTAAATTTACCAAGCTGAACCCAGCAGAAGCTCACATCAGCTGAGGTTTTGTCGCACGTTCGATTATCCCCATATTGTAGTAGGCTTTCTAGTAGCTGTAACACTGACTGTGTAGAAGAAACGAGCCGGATCGTTCGGTTTAAATATTGAAGGAGGTAAATTAGCCGTTATAGTGAACCCGAGTTCTGCGGCGTTTAGTGTAATATGAATATAGCTTCTGAAGCGCGGTCGTAGATATGGTTAGGCCCGGACGGGCCGATGTTCTGTGTAACGGTGACGGCGGGTCCCGAATGAACCTGATCGTGCGGCTAGGAATCATCGGTGATGCGGCAAGATCTCCGGGATTGCCCCAAATTTATGCATTGGATTGATGCTGGGGTGGTATCGGCGGTGGTATGAACATCGTTCATTCAGGAACGCGGAGGGGAAAAAAGAATAGGGGGATATGTATGCCTGGCTATTCTATGGTATCTTCGTATGAATAAGAAGCTCGGGTCGATTAAAATCTTTCTCTTTTTTTCATGAAAAGGGAAGTAAGAAATGTGTTCTGCATTAACTTTGCAGCGAAACGTAATACTAAACTCACCGAGGTCTCTTGAAAGAGAGAAATTATCTGATGATATCGGGGTCCCCAATCGACTTATCCCCTCCATCGCTTCGAATCATATAGGACCGAATGTTTTCCATAGGAGCCGCAATCCCCATTTCCTTATTTCTTCTTATTTCTTCGTAATCTTACGGGATGGCCATCCGGTAAAAATTACTGAGAGGCATACCAAAAGGTATTGGGAACGCATATTGGGAAATCACTGGGTAAAGTTGATAGAGCTCGGGCGGGGGATCTGACAGCGGTAAGGATCTTTCCAAGGCGTTATACGTTCGCGAGTAATCTATGCATCGAGTACCTAGATGAGTACCTAGGTAGGTAGTAGTATCAAATGGATTAATATAATTAACCGCTACACACCCGCGATTACCGAGGATGGTAGAGAGGTTGTGAAGTGGACGGGTTGAGGCTCTGCGTGGAGAATGGATGTTGGAAGGTCTGAAGTTTGGGGGCGGCTCAGAGGGAGCTTACATGCCTACCTAGGTACCTACATACCTAGGTACCTAGTAGGTAGGGTAGGAGGTAGGTACCAAGCATCGGGGAAAGGTCATGCCGTTCATGAGCGCAATACCTGGGTAGGTAAGTAGGTACCTAGCTCCTACCATCTGCCTACCAGACAGGTTTTTGTAACTAAACTACCCGCCTACCTACATGTAAGTAGGTACCTAGGTAGGTAGGTAGGTAGGTACCTAGGTAGGTACCAGCCCAGGGTAGGTACCATGCCTGCCTGAATGATCTATTTATTACCGTCTATGCCCCCCCGCCCCGCGCGCCTGGAAGGTCGTCCGTGATTTTTTCGCCCTGCCCGCCTAGTGGGCCACATACCAAAAACCCCACCAACCGCTCCGGGTCATCAGTGTAAAAGGCCCTTATCCACCTTACCACGCAGCTAAGGTACCTAACTAATATTCTGTTTCCCGACGAGCATTTCTGAATCTCGGTGAATATCTCGCTCGCTTTTCCTCAAGGACGCCCTCACGTAAAAAGAAAAACGCCCGCTTATGAGGGCTAATACGGCTGTCACCAATACAACCTGCTTAGGGCCGAGCAGGCAATCTCACTCCCGCGAAAACTAACGGCTATCTACAGAGCTCTGGTGTCTTCAATTCTGATTTTCCAGGTCTATCTAGGCTCTCTAGGATGCATACCCACCTACCTAGGTAGGTACCTAGGCTATCGTACGCCGATTAAACCTTGCGTGCCTATAATAGGCACGCATTTGGAGCGATGCTATCCAGTCGGACTCGAGGAAGTTAAGGACAACGACGTTTTCCCGGGTTGTGATGCCTGCCTCGCGATTGCTCACCTCGAATCCCTGCTGGGGAGAGCCGTGTCGCCCGGCTAAACTGACCCAAATAGTGTTTGTCCTCTACCGTTGTGCCATAGCGCTTCCGTATATCCATGGATGTTTGTCGGAATTGGAGGGTAATACGGTCGCGTGAATGGATAGGACGTGGGAACAGTAGTCGGATGGCTGAAAAACGGAAAGTTCGCTACGGGGGTGAGGCCGGGGAGCGAGTCGAACGAGCCAGTTTAGCGGCTGTTGGGCAGTGGTTTGGCAGCGATCTGGCGGTGATTTGGCGGTGATTTGGCGGTGATTTGGCGGTGATTTGGCAGCGGTTTGGCAGCGGTTTGGCAGCGGTTTGGCTGTAAAGAAGGGGAAAAGAGAGTGAAAATGGTTGAGAGGACGGAGCCGGGGGGGACTGGACCCCACCTAAGCAGAGAGCCGCAAGTCTAGGGCGGTCCATGCGAACCAGTGTACGTATCTGTTAAGGCAACCAAAAAGCTCGGTAAGCTCCAAAGGGATGTATGGGATGTATGTACCTAGGTATACGGTGGAATCTAGACGTACCCCTTGGCCGCGGCCCTAATTCAACCCTCTTAAGCGTTCGTCCTCTTGGATAAATAACCTTCACTGAGTCGCGGAAAACTGATCAAGAATGAATCCTCAGCAAAGTCAGCTTCTTGACGTTCAATTGCGATCTTAAAATGGCATATTCCAGCATAGCTAAGGTCACATCGTAAATGAGAATGTAAGTCATGCTTTTCCAATCCGTCTCGTCTACGCCTACTCTCCGCCTACTCTGCTCTACCCTTCATGGCGAATTCCGTCGTCATTCGAGCTCATGCCGCATACATATTTCATTCCCTCGCTCTCCCTCACCATCTCATAGACAGTTGATGAGCCCTATCCCTCAGCCCTTTCCCTTAGCCCAGTTCCTCAGCCCATCCTCCCCCGTGTTCCTTCTCTCACTTCCTTCTACGATGGATATTGTTGGGAGATTCGCCTTAAACTCACCCACGTACCCGATTTCTGGCTGTACACCCGCTACGGAACGGTTCACCTACCGGCTCACCTAACGGTTCATCCGCTGATTCTCATTCTTAACCCGCTCTTTAGACCGTTTCTCAACTGGGCTCCAGCGCACACGTCCAAAATCAATGAATCAATTCGCAATCACCCTTGTGGCAAACTAACCTGTGACCTTACGGAATCTTCCACGCGCTGCAGCCCCCATTCGGCGGAAAATTATCCCCACGTCTGAACTACACGTTCGATGAAAGAGTCTCGGACCATATTGCTTAGAGATAAGAAATTGTCGGTTCATTCTGATTGATATTTAACCTTCACCTTAAGCCCACACGATTAGCCTTCGAGGAATCCTTCTCGGAGCCATTATCTTCGCCGGTCTAAAACCAGCCTTGTCCGAGCTCCGCGCTTTTTCTCACCAGAGAGCAAGACTTCTCTTATTTCCAGGAAGATGCCTCAGAAGGATATTGCGGCATCGTTCATAAATTACCTCAGGAACGCTTCCAAACTCCGTTGTCCCGGCTGTGGTGAAGAATTCCCCGATCTGGACGATCGCATACGAAACCACCTTCAGTCACGTCATCAGGATCTGTTAGAGGATACCGACATTCCCCAACTTGTTCAACATGTCAGAAGGGGGAATGCCGACGCATTCAAGAGGTAGGCCTTTGGATATTAACCATGCATCCGTCTCGTGGGTTAACAGATGGACAAGGACAAAATCCGGGAAACAACAGCAATCAACTAGTTCTCACGATCCGGGAGGTGGGCCCGCAGATTCGCCAGGGGATGGAGATGAACGGAACGATCTGAGCCCATATAAGAGACGTAAATCACCCGAGTCGTCAGTAAGGGGCCGGCCCAGATCTCTGAGCCCGCCCAGACGATCAAAGGCTCGGCCTGTGTCAGCAGGTGCAAATGACCCCGAATTTAGAAGGGCTACACATTTGGGAAGGCTCTGGAGTCCGGACGACGCCGCTTCTCCTTCCTCCACGCGCCCGAAGCCGGCGTCTAAGCCGCCGAGGAATGCCAACCAACCTAAGAATAGATCGGATGCTGTTGAAGACGAAGGCGAATCTACCAGGCTCATCAAACAGCCTGAAACTCGACCCATCAGTCAGGAACAGCTGATAGCCGAAGTCAAGGGAATCTACGCAGGCCTTGTTATGGTCGAGTCGAAGTGTATTGAAGTGGATAACGCGCAGGCATCTCAGAGTGAAACTAAGCTGAATAACGAACAGTGGCAAGCTCTGATAGCTCTGCATAGGACACTCTTGCACGAGCACCATGATTTTTTCTTGGCCTCTCAGCATCCTTCCGCGAGCCAGGCTCTGCGGCGACTGGCGTCTAAATATGCCATGCCAGCTCGGATGTGGAGACATGGAATACATTCCTTTCTCGAGCTGTTGCGACACCGACTCCCTCACTCTCTAGAACACATGCTAACCTTTATTTACCTGGCATATTCCATGATGGCACTCTTATATGAAACAGTACCGGCTTTCGAGGATACGTGGATAGAGTGTTTGGGTGATTTAGGACGGTATAGGTTAGTATACGAGGAGCGCGCTTCACCCTCACACCCCCCCTTTTTTTTTTTTTTTTTTTGATATGTAATTGTAAAATACTTACATTACGTAATATAGAATGGCAATCGAAGACGACGACATTAGGGATAGAGAAGTATGGACTTCCGTATCCCGTCATTGGTATTCGAAGGCTTCCGATAAGGCTCCTAGTACGGGGAGGTTATATCACCATCTCGCCATCCTCGCACGTCCTAACCCCCTCCAGCAACTCTACTACTACACTAAATCGCTCTGTGTTCCGATTCCTTTTAGCTCGGCTCGAGAATCGATCATGACTCTTTTCGATCCTATTCTTGACCCAACTAGCGCCCAACATTCTCGATTAAGCGCAGTCGATGTGGCATTCGTCAAAGCACACGGCATTCTATTCAGTAACAAGCATGTTGATGAATTCCCCTCGACAGTAGAGAACTTTAGAAGTATGTTGGGGAGTCACATTGGCCGGACGACTAGGAAATGGATGGAGTCAGGGTATAGCTTAATTCCCGGTCCTTTTTTATACTAATCTGACTATACTAATACTGAAATAGGTATTACATCGCTATAGCCAACTGTTGCAGTTTATTGTCTTATGGACAAGACGATAATGTTATCCTAAAAGCAATACGCCCTCAACATCCAGACGAAGCGGTCGATTCGGGTACTGTCGATTCTGGCAAGAATGTTCTACTCGAGTACAAGCCTAGTCGAGTCGAGGAGGGTGCGCTCAAGTTATATGGGGTCACTTGCAACGTAGTCTTACGTAGACTCAGCGATTTCAATGTAAGTTGTCATCCCAACCTCCTTGTTAATTTCTGGTCTAAAATATAAAATTCACGGCTTACTAAATATCTACCCAGATCCTCCCGTTTTTACACGTAATGCTAGTTTTCGTGTTTCATCTTACATATTTCCCTAACGCGATGTTTTTCATCGAGAAGACGTTTCCTTGGAAACTGGTTTCCCTTCAGCTGAACTCTCTCTTACTCTCCTATCGAGAGCACCATCGGATTCAAAGCGAGGAGTTTCCAAGGCAGGATAAAGAACCGGCGCCTCGACCATTACCGGAAGATTTCGCGATGAAGGGCCTTGTCTGGGTGGACAAGTATTTCCCGAACGACTGGTTTTCCAACGACAAGATAGACGACGATGAAAAGTACTTCGAAGTCGCCTCTATGACGGATGACCGGAAAGAGAGGATTTTATGGCTCGCGTGCCGTATTGCAGCGGCTGGGAGGTGGCTCACCTACGACGAGACGTTACATCAGTTTGGCGTTGTATCTGATTACGAGGTGGAGATAGAAAACGTTGCCAAAGACTCCGACATGATGAACGCTTCCGAGACCGTCGAATCAGTCTCTCACAGCTCTACATTTGACTCAATTACAACATCTGAAAAAGATGACGAGGATATGGTGGATATTGATGAGACTCTAGAATGCAAGCCCATAATCCGGCAATAACGGGCCGGGGTTCTCATCCACATTTGCGGCTTTGGACCCCCCTGGCTACTCGAAGTTCTCGGACGCCTTCGTCCACCTAGGATATTGAGTAACATAATGTCCTTGGTTCGTTGGCGTAAGGTCACCGCCGCCTTACCTCAGCTGTACTTCTCAATGAGAAGGTGGGTGAGCTAATATCTTAGTTTTCTTATTCTTGATTAATTTACTTGTATTTCTCTAAATCAACGTATATTAACTGTTTTCTAATGAACAGCTTCTATTGGAATCGTTGGCCATGAGAGAGTTCCTCCTTGATGCTTATACGCGTGGGTAGCGTCAGACAAGGCGACCACCCTCATAACCACGCGATTCCCGATCTATGAGCAAGTTGCCAGCCCCCGTTCAGATTGTCGGCCATTAGCCGGATTCGTGGTATTCGAGTAGAAGAGTCAATGGAGGCGGGGCATCAACAATTCCCACCCGCACATTCTCATGTGGAGGTAGCTTCCGACACTGATTGGTCCAGATCTGAGGAAACTCGATGTTTCCCCTAAAGGCTGCCTGGGAATATGCTACGTGCCCGGATGGTGATGACCTAAATTTCAAAGCACACCGCAGCCGAAAGTACACGTGAGGAAGTCACGGGTCCTGGAACAGTCGAGCTTAGCCACAGCCGTCGTCCTTGGGCGGCCTCGTTGATCTCGTGAACGGGGCAAGATTGGCGCGCAGAACAAAACAGAATAAGATAATATGGGGCTGCAGCCTTGTGGGCATCGAAGTAGATTAGCACACTTATCGGAGGAGGGGATTAAGGACGTCCGTCGGATTCACACCTCTCGTGAGGATGAAGCCTCGGTAGGTATGGCTTTTCTTTCCCTTAATTTCTAAATTGCATCATCGGAGTCCGGAGTTTTCTTCCCTTTCCCCTACCCATCCCGGCAGAAGGCGCCGAATTTAGGTAGTAGCAATAGTAATAATAAATAATGGTACTAGAATGCGCGGTTGTAGTTACATCCTCGTCTATGGCTCCTATCAAAAAACTTAGTGTAGCGAAGGTACCTACCTGTGTAATACGGTAGAGGTGGTAAGATAAAGAGAAGCCCTATGCATGGGTAAAAGCTCTTCCTTACATCGTAACACCTATCCCCTATCCGGATATTATTCGCCCCCCCCCACGTTAAGCTGCAGATTACTTACTTGTAGGCAGCTAATAACTAACTTCCCCTATTGGTGGTTCCGACCTCCCCGAAGAGGGTTACCGCATGACGTACATACGGATATATGTAGGTGTATACGCGTATGCGTTATTATATCTAGGATTTGTCCTAGCTGAAGCTGCTTGGGGCACTTTACGTAGGTATCTACGGTTCTATGGATGTTGTTTAAGACGTCGTGACAATCTATATGAAATCTCAACGACGCACTTCACATATTTCAGATATTATTACGAGCGTTCATAACATTTAATCAGGGATGAATTTAGTGAACTTCACATTAAACAAGTAGTATCCGTATATAAAGACATGCGTATAACTACGTCGGGTACTTAACCTAGCTACCTCCTTATGTTTGTGTATTCCCAGGGTGTTAACCAGGATATATGCAGTCCAACTAGCTTGCGAAGATACATACCTGGGGTGACCTGTGTATGCACCCGTGTAGGTGCTAGAGATGCATCGGAATGTAGTAAGCGTCTACGGAAGCCTCTCGTTTTCTCAACGTTCGTAGTAAGTGGTAAGGTGACCGTCCGAGGGCGCCTCGCCGGATTTTAACATAAGCGAATATAATTACCTTATCAGATTGCGTCGAAAAACGCCGATGGCCACATACGCCGAATTATTATAAATTACTCTTCTTACCTGGCTGCTGACGACTTTCTACCAATAGGCAAATGCATATATCTCCATCCTCGTGATATTTAAGTTTACACGTAAGACCGGATTAAAGTAGGTACCTAATTTGCGAGGGTACCTACTACCTAATGTCGTGAGGGTTGGGGATTCGATTTCTCAGGCTTACGAACTCCTGCTCCAGCGCTTCTCCCCAGAGCATCTCAGGGGTCTTTCTTACGCAACCTCCCGCTCACCGAGAACGCCAATTGGGGGTTCACCGGGCCTAGGCCTCGCCTGGTTACAAGCCCCCTTTTCAGCCATAGCTCATACCAAATGCAGGGTGTAATAGGAGGCAGTCGGGTCTGCAAGGACTTGGACCGGATCGAGATCCTTTATCAAGTAAACCGGCTTAGGGATCCGAGAGTTGGAGTGGAGGCTTTCGCGTCTATCAATAAGGACAACATGTCAAGGATGTGAAGTTGCCTGAAGCGGCCTACTAATGACCCTCAATGTTACATATCATCTTCTCAGCTAGCAACACGATTAATTTACCCCGCGGTACTGTACCTCTGGCGCAGGGGGGCAGGAATCAACGCCCGGACGCAGGTAATCCCATACGAATGAACCGCCAACTCGGAGCCTCAATTCAAGCTACCAGGGTTTCATTCCATATCCGCGATGGGGCCTGCTGCTACACTTCGGGTTGCCTTTTTCAAGATTATCTTAAGTTGTTGCCTTACTTCAACTCTGTAAGACTAAGGCTGCTCCCCTGAGACACTTCTCCAAAGGCGTCCTGGTTCATGACATAACTAGACAGACACCTGATATGTAAATGTAAATGTAGGTCGTCCTATTAGGCAGCCCAAGGAACCGACGGTATTATTTAATTACCTCAGCGAATGAAAATCTAGCCGATTTTATGCATTTTCATCTACATAGTGGGGGAAGAACGGCTAGTACCGGAATCTTCCATGTGACTCGCACGAGGCCATCATGAGCTGAACGCGTGGTATTCACGCTATGTGCACGCTGATACATGGTAGTGAATAAACACCAGGATAGGCAGCCTGCTTCCAAAGTGGAGGGGTTGGAAACCGGATACATGTAGGCATACATGGTGCATCGCGATGGTGGGGAACATCCGATGTCACTCACTTGCACACTCTCACACAGTATACAACTACTTCGGCGAACACTCTTCATATTAAACTTGTCGAAATGATACAAGGCTGGCTGAGGACGAAAATCTATACGATAATTACACTTCTTGCAGCTGGCTAACGCGCGCATCATGTTATCAAACAAGAAAAAGGACTAATGGGTTTGATGGTGTATTACCATGGGCAGTATTTCGGTGAACCGTAATAATGTGACGATAACCCTAGAAAAACGTCGGGGGCTAGCAATAGGGGTGTTCTGTTCGGTCTCCGAAGAAGTGGGTGTGGTAAGCGAAAGCGAAAGGCTAGGTATCTATCATCTAGACTTAAATTAGGGCAGACAAGGCTTTGACTAGGACGCCTTCTGTAACCGCTGACCAGAATCATGGGCCTCCCTGCTAATCGATGCCTCCTTGGAGGCTCATATCTACGACATGGTTAAAATAGAGTCAAACTCGACGGCCGTGATTCATGACAGCGGCAAGGCGATGAAATAGGATCCTTATGACCCAATATAAAACGGTAATAGTGTACTCAACCGACATTTCGTGTAAGAAGGCAACCGAAGGATGCGGCACAACCACGAAGCTGCTTATTCACCTACGCACAGAAATCCTACTTTTTTTTTTCTGCCTCTCTCTCTCTGCTTCGCTCGAAAATCCGATCCGCGGGCGGAGATGACGCGAGACGAGGAAAGGATCTTTGACCTACATGAAATTCATGATCCTCGACAGAGCTGCGGGCATCAGTAGGTTGCACAGTCGTATGGGGTTCGTTGGACTGACGGAGGGAAAACTCGGCTCTGTACGTTCGACAATGTGCTTTGGTGCTCGCCCAACTGTGAAACCTCGGTCAATATAACTCTTCTGGGCGGGCTGCTGGCACGGATAGCATATGCGACCCTGTTGCCTTGAATGGGCCAAGTCGAGAGGGAGACGGCAGACGTACATTGATAACGGGGGTAGAAGGCTGAGGATTCTATCCTCAGGCGTCTCGAGGCTGACAGGAATACAATTATATCTCTAGATAAATTCGCATCTATGTTTTGAGGCTCTGTATTGATATTGCTTTGGGGCCGAGAGTAATGGTGAATTGATATTTTTTTTCCCCGCGGTGAGGTTTGGCGGTGAATTGGCAATCGTCTCCATTTTCCAACCTAAACACTAGTACGAATAGGTACCTATTATAAAATCGCCAATTTAATTATTATAAAGACGTTTCAATTAGTTAGACTTGTCTGGGATCATTTTGCATTGCGATCGTGGGTTCGCAGGTGTGGTGTGGAGTGTAAGCCGAGCTGCCCGCTAGTCTACCTAGCAGACGCCTAGACCTAATATTTACACCACGACGTCGAAGATTAATAGACTGTTGAAGGAAACTCTTTATATGATACTCTGATCATGTTAACTTAGGTAATTATATGAATTTATTTCACGAATTGGATTCCTTAGACCTGTGGGATGGTAGCTGGTGTTTGGATAAAATGGGTTTGTTAACGTTAAACCGTGATGCTTGGAAGTCTAACTATGGTCCCCTATATAGTATAACAAGAGATATATACCATTCCATGCCGAGTTATTGCCTTTTTGAGGACTCAGAGTGTAGGTTTGTGATGTTAACTCAGGGGGTTAGGAGGCTCCTTAGTGCTCTAGGGGTAACCCCTTGTCCCGAAGGTCGACCATTATACATACCAGAGTATGCATATTCCTTGTCGCAAATCCTCAGCAGGATATCAGATATTCACGTAATTACTTTTGCAGACTTATATCTATGTGCTTGACCTAATTCTTACACCTAGAGCATAGACCGAAAACGTAGATCCTTGAGCACGAAAAGGGGTCACCCGCAAGGCCGTGGCCAACATGTCATCATCTCTTGCATAAGATATCTTATACGAGAGTTCCCTATGAGGCTTCGCTTAGGTACTTGACAAGTCATTCGGACTCTCCAGGATGGCATACACCTTGTTCGAATCGGCATGGACCATTCCCTAAGCAAAGGCGAAGAAGCATGACGTGTGTCTCTATAATGACGACGCGCTGAAAAGAGCCCAAGCGCTTCTTGGGAATTATAGTCATACATTGATATATATCATGGGTATAGTATGTTATTCCTTGATTTCGCTGGATGGTATGTCTCTTTGTTGCCCTGATAGATTGTACGCCGCCTCTAGCTGAAGGAATAATTGATGGTTGACACCGTGGAAGCATGACATATAGATTCCCCATCCAGATAGATATGGTTACTTCTATAACACCGTAAAGGGTATAGGCGGGAGTTTGGCAAGATTACTAAGAATAGATAGAATGAGGAGCGAGAAAGGAGCAAAGCACATACCCGAGATCACGCCCGCGAACTAGGCCTAGTGAGGACACTTCTATAGGTCCTGAAGCTAAGCTCTCGGCGACAGTATAACTCGTATGGCGCTTCTAGTGAACTTTCTTATATATTTCTGTTTATATGGGGAGCTAGGAAATAACCTGTGTGAGTAGGTAGTTATAGTGAAGGGGCTAGGTAGCCGATGAATGAGCGGACCCCACCGGACGCTCTCGTTGGGGTTATTGTCAGAACGCACAGCTAGAGTAAAAGGGTTAAAGGTATCATCCTGGGTAACAGCTTGGTAGAATCGTGTTTAGTTATAGGCCTAGTATATACGGAGTAGAGGGTTTAGCGATACTAGGTCCGTCGGACCCGGGAGTGGTTGAGTGTCCGAAATCTCCACGAACGGTACTACGGGACCTGGAATATTATATTAATAACGCAATATGCCGGATTGAGGTAATTCAATCTCAAGATATCATGGACAATTTTCGTAATTTTTGCTCTCGTCCCGCCTGGTCTGCTCCAAGCAGTATGACACGGATTGGCGAGCGCCGCGCTGAGGCATACCTAGGTCCACTTTAAGGGAAACTCCGACCATTGGTTTTTCCAATGTCGGAGCTTATACTTAACTTGATGGGCATTTCGACGTATGTCTGCTTCCAAGGAAACGTTTGGGAGTCCTTGAGCTCGCAACTCGACGGTTAGCTGAGTGTGAACAGCTCCACACTCACCCGTAGGTCTCAATAAGCTGGATGGCCAACAGAATGGCGTTCAAGCGCAAAAATAGACGAAAATAAACCATCGGATGAATAATTATCAATGATATGATGATAATCAGTATTTGTAGAGCACCAGTCAGTCCCTTTCAATATACATCTCTAAACTGGAGGTTGAACTTCATGGCAGATTATCCCGGACGACCGGATAACTTTCACGCCGCAGACGCCGGCACCGTCTACGTGCAGGAGATACTTATATGCCGGCCGATAGGCGGGGACTTTCCCATTCCATCTCGGCACTACGGGCTTCGCCTCTTCCTCTTTTCGGCTTGCTAGCATCTAAAATGCGGCTCTTCTGCGTTGTGGGTGTCACGTATAAGTCGGGGTCCTACATATGGAGTGCTATGGGGTACCATGGTAAGTGTAACAAATAGGCCCTGGGAATTAATGGATATAGTTACCATCAGCGCTAAGAGCGGGAAGCCTATGGGGGGCTCATGGCGTACAAGCCGGGGGGGTTAGCTAGGGGACCATAGCGCTTAAAAGTGGAATCTATGCGTGCTAATTGGCGGGGGTGGTTCCCCAGAACCATGGCCCACGGTTCCACATTAGTGAATTGAAAGGCATGCTGCCAACGCTTCCCCCCTGTTTACCTGTACTTCCCTTGTGTTACCTCATCCCTCATCCCTCATCCCATCACCAACTGCGTCGTCTTTGCTGCATATGCACCTCTTATTATTCGTCCGGATCTAAAATCTTATGAATTCTACCGTCCAGTAGGAATACACTAGCCATGACTTAATTTCTAACCTACCTGTGCTGAATCCCGTCTCTTTTGCATTGAAGAGCCTCATCTCTCCCCTAATACGGAATGTAGCAGCTTCGCGATCCCGGGACCCCAGACCGAGCATACGCGACAGCGGAATTCAAGCAGCACACTATACGCCAGCACCTCGCCAGCCAATGTTACGCAAGTCAACCTGTCAAGCTGCTGATTGCTCATGCATAGTAGTACGAAGAACTTAAGTGATCCCTCCTTTGCCCCCTATCACTCATTCCGGTGGCGTCCTGCAGATGGACAAATCCGACTCTTCAGCTCCCTTCTTGTTTAAGCTGCAAGGCATACTCTTGCTAGCTGCGAAAAAAAAAAAGGAGCTGGAGCTCCCTTGTAAGCATTGCGCGATGTTGTTGAGCCGCAACATAGGATCGTAAGGTTGTAATGGGCTGCAGTAAGAACCACGGATAACCCCCCATCCTTACCCTTTTTTGGAACGCCTGTACGAATCGAAGCAGCACTACTAAGCTGATTGAAGCATGCCTTGCTTCCCAATTGGCATATAATTAGCCATTGCCTATCTTTCTGCATTTTGTCTCGTCCAGGTCACCTGTTTCAGGCCCATCGAGGCCACGGACAGGGCTCCGACCTCCTTAAAGAGGCTGTATTTAAGCCCTGAATCATTCATTACGCCACTATGACGAGTGTGACACTACATTGGCTCCCTCTTAGGTCAGAAACAATACCGAAGAATGGTAGATGCGAAAAGGTTGCGATTTTGTGACTTGCTTTAGACATCCCGATGGCAGGGCGAAGGCTCTCAATATTGATGGCGGCTCAGCCTTTCGAGATACAAACAGCACCGTTATAGGCACCGTAGTGGTACCCCGGGAGAGCAGGGACCTACCGTTCGTACCGACCCAGACCCTCGGAACGAGAAGTGGACGCCTTATTTTTGTTCTTACACAGGTGCGTCGGTAGCTATGGGTTCCACTCATCCCAGGGTGAGGATTAGGGCTTTGATTGGGCGGACGGCATGTAGAATGGCCACACACCGAACTATCAGGGACGTAGTGTACGAAACCGTCGAATGGACTTTCTCTTCATGGCCCATTCAGGAAACGGAGTCGGGCCTATGCCTCGGGCGCCTCGTACCAGTCCGGCCTCGACCCCTAGGAGACGTTATAACTGCCCCCATCGTGGCCTTATCCCGTAAACATAACTGTGGCACGGGCTTGACATGTTCCTCAAGCCAATAGGTTACGTATTCGGACTAGTGAGCGCTTCGTTGTCCCGTTCACAGACACATGATCACGACGCCATGCCCCCCGGAGCTCGGTCAGCACGATAAACGTGACTCGATGCGCTGGTTGAACCCTGAATTCGGGCCGTTCGGCCACTTCTACGGGGTCCATCGTAGGTTTCAGGACATTTCACCATCCACTCGGCTTTGTCATTACTCGGGACGGAGATACCTCTCTACGTAGGAAAATATGTGGCCCCTGACCCTATTGGAGTGATGAAAATTTTCAAGGGAATGAATCTTAGCCTTGCCAGCCAGAGAAGAGCCAAATGTAGCATGTACAACACTGAAGCTGACCCTTTCGTTATTATGTATCTACTGTTCAGACGTGATGAACCCCCTAAAGTTCCCCCCCCTCGCCTTTAAGAGCGCAGCCTAAATTCCCAACCAACTCCTCAACCGCCAAAATAATAATCATGTCAACAAAACGGCCCCGGAGTTAGGACGGCCATCAAAAAATCACAAAACGTTATGTAGAAGTTCACCGACAAAATTCATTAACACCCGACGCGTATTGCTTAGCCCCCATCCATGAGATGAACATAGCAACATCCACTCAGCGCATCTTACCTCGAATTAAGTCGCATATTGCATACATCTTCATCAATATTACCGTCTTGGGCATCGAAACGCGCCGAAGCATCACCCCACGCACATCCAAACGATAACCTAAAATATATCGAAGCGGTTTAATGCAGATATTATCGAGCCGTAATAGCAAATACACTGACAGGTGCTTGATTACAGGTACGCGTCCACGAGATGGAATAGCCGCGATATCGACTCGAAATCTGTGCCATCGAGATGTTCCGCCTGTAAGCCATCGAACGTTGACGACCATCCCCGATCCCATCAACTTACGAAACCCAAGCCGTGGAGTTGTGACCTCGAACGACTGCCCGATTCATGGCGCCAGCACGGCGCCGCCCATAATCTACTAGCCATCGATGTAACTTACTACGATAGACTTAGACTACCTATAGTCAACATTCTTCGACACGTTACCGCATCCTTCCTAGCGAGGCCCGTGGCCTAGCATGTTACGAGCCGTATTATCTACATTATTACTTAAAACTACCACACCCCAGAGGCCACAGATTGAATATCCAGAAGAGCAGAGGGTCAGGACTCCACGAGTATCGTGTCGATGGCCATGTCTACGAGGAGCCACCTCCCAAACTCTTTCCGCATTCGCGTTGCGTCACAATCACGATAATGTTGCCGTGTGTAATCACGACTATTCCAGGTATTAAAACGTCGCTTGTCGAGAGCGTCCGACTCTCCGTGTCGCGTCGGCAGTGCTCTAGGCAAACAATCTGCGATCGCAACACAGCGCCGAACTCCTCTCATCCGGCACAAATACCATGACAGCTTGGAGGACCCGAGGTAGTGCTACTATAACAGTGGATAGGGATACCACCCCTCAAGGCACCAGCAGGACCAGGTATCTGGAGGTAGGCCTACTTTGAGTACCTATCCGTCGATGGGCTAAAAATATGCCCCCCCTTTATGTTACCGACGAACATCGTGTGGGCTATGATACGCAGTAAAACAATCTTCCCAGCTTTCCTTTACCTGAACTGTAAAATGGGGTTCTATGCAATACCAAGCATACCTAACCTAATAAGACCGTCAGTAAGCTCGTATGGGAAATAGGTTTCTTGATAATTTAGAGTAAGGGCGTTCGGCGAGCTAGTAGGGGAGTTGGTATAACACCTAAATAGTTGGCAGAGACCGAAAGGGGGTACCAGGAAAAAATGTTCTTGAATAATAGAGATCGTGCGTTGATTCGTAAAGGCAGTTGGACTTGCTCGTTGGTGGATGTGTAGGTATGCTAATTGACGATAGGTAGACGTTGATAGGTATAAATGTGTCCGTTGTATACCCAGACGTGTATAGGATCTGGGCGAGGAAAAAGTCTAGAAACGACTGTGTCCAATGGTTAGAAAGGTAGACCTGTCCAACAGACATTAAGATACAAGCGTATGCCGGTTATACAAGCATAGTCAGGAAAGTTCTTACCCGGCTACTACTTAAGGAGGTGTATGAATACATTACATCCTTCCACTGCTTCCCTGTGAAGATGACGTTAAGCAAATTACCTAATTTATATCGAATTAGGTAAAGAGAAAAAAGAATCAAGACAAATTCCTCAAACTAGGTACATATATTCTTTATAATCTAGCCCATCGTGTATACTGGTTCCTTCGTCAACAACGCGGTCATACAGAATGGGTACATGTTCTTCGTTAATTACGGTCTTCGACCTTCGACGCCAAATCTAGATCGATAATCGTCACTCATACTGCGTAATTGCGGTAGCTGATGTAGCAAGGCGAAAATAAACCAAAGGAGATGGGACAAGTACGAGAACCGCGCTTATGCTCTCTGGAGTACGTACTTGATTCGAGAAAGAGGCTGAAGGGGCGCCGTAAAAGCCTCCATATATCAGGATATAATGCTCTGATAAACATTATGGAACTACCACGCATACGGGATGCATACCTACTAGGTAGGTAGTTTGCAATGTACTTCATATACTTCCTGAGGCACTATCTGATTCTCGCCGGCATCGCTGAATGCCTGGGCGGGCTTATAATAATGCATGTGACACAATGCTACTACTTACAAAATTATTTTATTCGCTGAAGGGTTTTTTTATGTTGTATAAGAGTAATCGGAAAGCTGCGATATAAGCCGCGTCTTAGATTGAGTACAATTAGGGGGGGGGGGGGATATTCTAAAGACTATCTATAAGTCAACTCGGCTGGGTTGGTTATGAACCCGTATTTACATACTGCAGATTGGTAAACATGATTTCTTGGCAAGTAGTTTGAAGATCTAGCAATATTATAGGTCGCACTAGATTGATGATGAACTAAACATCAGGAAACGTGATATTCCATTATGAGTCTATTGACTGAAGTAACTATTCCTCTCTAGGCGTCGTAATGTCTGTATAAACCATGGATGTGGATTTAGCGAGTAACTAGGATTTGAGGTAATTACAATGCCTGGAGAACTAAGCCCCAAACGAACTCTTTTATGGATATGATATATCACGATCGCGATCCATTGCGTCAATCGAAGCTACGGCGTCGTAAATTACTCCGTGGCTACCTATCAAAGCGTTGTAATAGGAGGCTGAGGTCATCTGCGAGATTATTGACTATACTGTCTACAACGTAGCTTCTCCTAAAGCCGTAGACCTTGACAAAGCAGCGCATGATTCCTAATAAATGGGTATCGTTTCGTGATTATGCTAGCATCTGGGCCCTAGACGGCTAGAAATGTGAGGAAGTCCTATCCCTGTTTAGATTTTCTAGATAAGAGACGAGAGTGGCAGTCCGGGGAATGCTGCTCCATGTGATCATGCATGGACAGAAGTAATAGACGTCGTGTTACCGTTAGGTGTCCAACCCGGTGTCACGACATGAGATCCGTGGTGCCAATCTCTATCCGCAGGCAATACGCCACTGTCTTAGCTGCTTTCGCGGGTTGCTTGCGGGGAAGTTAAGATACTTTCCGGTTTGACAGTTGTAACGCCATGATACCCTGGGATAATGACACGCTTACTGCATTGCTTTTACTCCTCTCCTGGGAAGCAGCCATAGGTGGAATAAATACCTACGGTTCTAAGCGTTAATAGGTGAGAAGCAAATCAATTAAGAACTAGTTATAGCTGTTGGGTTACCTGATACCTTACGGTTGTCGGCTGGATACATAGTAACAACAGTTGGATATGAATTATTCCAGAGGTATTTTATATGTATCCCTAGGACAGGCTTTGGTTAGGTATGTAGCTAGGTTTAAATGATAATCTCAATTGTAGAAAAACGTTTCTCCGAAGAAGCAAGCTCTGGGCGAGTCCGGGAGGATGCCTGCACAATCGCTTTTTAGGCCGACGATTGGAGCCTCTATGCAGGGTGGCTTAATGCCTCTACACGGGGAACTCATTCTTCGGTGCCGAACTTAGCGGGAAGAATAAAACACTATTGAAAATCTATCCAGTTTATGAGCAAACCCCCTGGCAATAAGATGCGATCTACCCGGATCAGCCTTGATTGAACTAGATGTATGCAGAGCAGAACCCGGAAAGCAGAGTCGTGTAATACTAGATTTCCCGCGTCACCATCTATTTATACCTGTAACCACCCATATATGGTAAATAGCTCGGATACGGTTACTAGAAGGATACAACGGCTGCAGAGGCCTATATGAGCGTCTGTCCGCCGATCCCAAGATATAGGCACTAGCTGGAAAGGGTCCCTGAGTGTTACGTGATAGGGCAACGCCTTGAAAGAGGCTTTTTTTTTATGGTAGCAAGATGAAAAACGGGGGAAACGGGAAGCATGATATGCGATGTAAGCTAAGCACCTATATTAAGATAAGAAGCATAACCATATGCGAAGGTTGAAGAACTATGCCGTTCAAGGCCAATGTTGTGTAACGCACGTAGTAAACCCACCAACCTGAATTGTTTCTGGCAATGTAGTCGTCCCCATGGCATAGGTACAGGCCATCGACGGGGTTCGGCCTTTGGTTAGTTGAGCCGCAATTCGGAATAGCCTGCGCGGCGCGACCAGGGAAATCAAGGAATAAGCTCGTATTAGAATGATGTTCTATCATGGAGGATGATCATATAAGTGAGCGTGACGTGGTAGCAACTGCATTGTTGTATGCAACATATCACATTCTGCTCGATATCTTAGCACTGCGACTTCTGTTGACCCTCACCGGTCTCCTGGAAAGGGAGATGATCTCCAGCTACGTCTCGATCCCCGAGGGCCTTATGGGGTACCTTTCATACCCCATTACGAATAATTCCCCTGGACTGCATTACCTAGGTAGGTACCGTTTGCGTTAGGCCTTACGAGATTACCGCCGGGCCAGCCTCCTAGAAGAGATGTAACCTTCTGAGCGATGCGTTAAGTGCAGGTCCCGGCGGCGGATACTCCGGGCAAATCATACCTAGGTAGTCTTCGGGCGTAGGGGGATAACTTAGGTGCCCCATGAATCTAAAGAGAGGGAAAATAGCACAGCTTGTATTCAATCCTAGCCGTACCCCAAACCCGGCCTTCCGGGCCTCCTCCAACAGTAGATCCTAAGCTAACTCTGATTAAAACCAGCCCAGTCTTTGTGGGTATACCTATGTGCCATACACCTACCTAGGTACCTATGTTTGAGGCTTATCATGGGTACTTCCTCTCCCACCATCACCTAACAGCTCGTGTGACCAGCCCGCCTAGGGGGCATTGAGTAGTACGAATCTGGCATTGGGCATCAATTCCTCTACACCCGTAAGACAATGGGTGCGGTACCGAGTATGAATAACGGCCTAAATGTGTTTCAACTTAATTAGTACCCAGGTCCTAGGGAGGCGGGTAACATTTCAAGAGCAGTGATGACATACATATACCTATCAGCCTTACCAGTAGAAACTTTGGATAAGGCATATGTTCGCGTTACTATGTGGGTGGGCGCATGCGTACCTAGGTATACCGCTACCAATTTAACATCGCCGGTAGCGAGCTTCAAGCCGCAGTACGGGTCGATCTTACTGGGCCCTAAACGGTAGCGGGAATTCCCAGAAACTCACCAAAGCCGCGTACCTAAGTAGAAGCCTAGAAGAACTTTCGTTTCACGAATAGAGCGAACCTTCCAGATATAACGTCAGCGGATCCGCCATAAACCAGGATTCAATCTTGTTTGCCCGTCATTTTCTATTAGCAAGCCTGTGCTTCTTCAAAACGCTGGGATCGCGTCTATTACTGAACGTGAGCTCGTGGCTACGGCCCACGCCAGAGAAGGGAAACGGTGAGTTCAAGGCCTGCATTAGGCCTCTTCTAGAGCGGTACCAACGGAGAGTCAAGCGTAGCCCCCAGCCAACGAAGTTAAAGAGAACGCTGACGAAACTAACATTGGCGTTTATAGGAGATGGCCTAAGTTCAGATCCTCTCCCTTCCCCCTCCCTCGAAATGTATTGTGCTGACAGCATACGCTTTTAAGAAATAGGGGGTCTTAGCAACGCATTACCTATACGCGACCCCTGTAAGCATAAATTAATACCATCAGCCGTAAACTTGAGGTACTCGTAGAAGCGTCGTGAGAAGTATAAGCGATTGGGCAGGTCGGACAGTGCCCCCGCGCGCGCTTGATACCATAGTTATCTGATGCCTAGCGTACATACCCAGCCCGAGCTTCAACGCGCTTTGGCGCCGGGGGTTCATATAAGCGCCCTACCTTTCGGCCCGTCATATTCTTAATGCTCCTCTATTTTCTCTTCGACTGAGAACCGACGGGGCTATTATGCAATAATTGGGATATGTACCAGTGACATGATATACCGGCTTACGACGGACGCAGAGACTGGTCGGTTTGTCGATAAGCTTTGCAGTGATCTCCTTCAATACACGACGCGGGGGTATTGCTAAGGCCGCGAGGAAAGCTGAGGACTATTGTTCATGTTATGTGAAGGGCTACACCGGTATGCTAACTCTAGACCGAGTGGAAGCGTGGTTTATTTGTGCGTCCCGCTCTACCCCTTATACATAACGGCGTAAGCGTCTGCTGATCTAATTCCTACCCTGCTGGTAATTTTTCTATTTCCTGAAAGGATGCGTATAAGCCTGCTGTCACTATCTTAACGACCGGGACGACTTTGAACGTTGCCAAGTTTGGTTGGACAGCAGCTTAAACTTCTACAGGATGTTACATCTGCAACCGCTTCGCGTCCTCCACCAAGCTGCGACCACATAAATCCCGGAGCCTCGAAAGAACTTGTAGTCTGTAGGTCCCGTTGAGTAATGCGACTGTTTGAAATAATAAATGTCTCTAGTTCGAGGCTGCTCAGCCTATATCGGAGCATCCAAGCGTCGCAACGGGGAATCCAACGGGAAGCTATCGCATGAGCTAGCTTCTGTATGGCCTGCAATCATAGGCCAAGCACTCCCGACCAGATCCTGCAAGCTCCGGCGCCGCGTTGCCTTACGTTAGGCACAACTATCCCCTTGATCCCCCAACGGCATGAAGCTTCATCGTATTCGAAGAACATCTCGTCAGCAGCATGGGCAAGTGTTGTAGCTCGATGCCACATTCGAACGAAGTACGGCTCTATATCATTGCAATGTATAGGCGGTGCTGTCGCCGGTTAGCCCCTATCTTCTTTCCGGCCGTGGAACCCCGCCCTGATTCCGCCCTACTCCTAAGCTCCCTTCTCGCTATGGGTGGGCTGCAAACGTATATGGCCGCATGTAAAATAATTGGGTAAGGCTTTTCTTGCAAAACGTGAAGGCACCCTCAGGCAGAAAGGAGATGGAAGTACCCGAAGCGTTGATCCTCCCAGTCCCCACCCTTTTTCTTCATAAAGCCCATTGACTCCGCCGCCTCTTCCTCCACTACATAGTTGATGCTTTATTAACCTCTGGTTTTTCAAAAATGGCCCGAGACAAGCATAGTAAAGCAGACGACCGTGTGAGAGACAGGTCAAGGCCCCACCGCCGGTCCTCCTCTAATGGTTCTTACAATAACACACACCCTCGCCGACAAGGCCAGCGGGCCCCTGAAAGGCTCGTAGCCGCGCCCACAATCCCGGATAACGACACGGGAGGCTCTCTAGATGTTGACCGCTACTCCGAGAATCAGTACTGCCCTACCGACATCAGCAGCGTCGGTCCCACAGACACCCAGAGCGAGATCGACACAGCGAGGGCTGCGATTATGACAACGATGGCGACGGCGTCTTCTTTGTCTCATCTACCCAGATCATGGTACGATGAGTCTGCCCTACGTCTTGCCGTTGATACAAGCTTAGCCGCTTATATGGTACCAATGACCCATCCGCCGTCGAGTTTAATAGTATCAGACACCGGCGACGGCATGCCTGGAATGGACGATGCCTTACCCCAGATGCATCCCATCGGTCTGATTAACCCCAGCTTGCCACAAACCAAACGACGCTGGTCCACCGAAAGTAACCAAGGTTCTGTCGCGTAAGTCTATGTCGCGGTATATCAGGGATGCAAACGACTAATCCTTAACAGGAACTCCGACCAGACTACGCGGGTCGAGATGACGCAGTCCGAAGAAGAACAGGCCGACCTAATCGATCACACCCTTCTGCAGGATACCATTGGAGAGTACATGGGTTCCCCTGGGCCATGGAATCATATGGGCCGCGGTGGTGGAGGATACCCGTTCGACGCGTCGTCAGGACAGGGTGATGTTACAGGCCGTCTTATTTAGGAGAGTATGTCATGGTTATAGCTGTAGGCCGTACCGGCATACATGGCTGTAGAGAACCCTTACTTGACGACGCCCGAAGTAGATATGGATCTTAGCATATTTCCGGGGAAATATACCGTAGCATATACCCTCGGGAGAGAATGATGTTGCGTGGGTAGCTTAGGAACTCTGTGTTGATGTGTAGAGTATGAGTTTAGGTGGGATCAGCCTTTAGATGCATTTAGCAATCGAATTCTTTTGGACATGAAAAGATTAAATGGTTGCCGCCGCCATCGCCATCAAAGTGGGCCGGAGGCTGAGTAGACTGACCGTCTCGCCACTATTCAGTCAATACCGCTGAACAGGCAATAGTACCAAAGTAGGTAGTTTCCGGAGAGCTCATTTCCGAAATAAAGTATACCGTTCAATTCCGTCAGCTATGAGAGCGGTCCGCCCATGATTACCAAATATAAGCGATTATAGACTTGGCCGCTGCCCAGCGGTGAGCAATCACATCGGCGTAGGCTTTGGGATTCGAAGAACTACAGAGGAAATAACCCCGCTTGAACCACTGTGCCTATTCTTAGGCGTGGCGATGACCGGCAATATACATCACAATTACTTTACGGGCTGACCGCATACGAGCCCAGTCTAATGTGACTGAACTCTAAAGGGCTAGCTTTTTGAGGGAGACCCGAAAAGAAAGGCAAAATAGAACCACACGAGCGAGAGCCACTCCGCCTATCTATTGAACGCCACCAAGCGGTCTAATCCTCGCGCACATAACCACCCCGAGGTCGTATGCATTATACCTAGCCAAAATGTAGCCAATCGAAGCGAGTGATCAATAAGGTCGATCTTGGATTCTCAATTTTCTGGAGTATTACAGGAATCGTGTGCCTAAGGTGACTTCCTTGAGTGTAGAGTTGCGTAACCATACACATATGCTCCTGCATGGCTTCAGGGGGGCGGTTATGGGATAGGTGGGGGAACGGGCCGGGAAAAAGGAAAATTAAAAAAAAAAAAAAAAAAAAAAACTTATAAGAAAATAAAAGAAGGGCTAGCTTTCGATTTAACTAACTTAGTGTTAATACACTCCCTACATTCTATATATATTAAGCGAACGATCCTCAAGGGAAAGTCTCACGATGAAGAAATCGAGTCGAGATTTACCTAAAAGTTAGATAATCCACGCAGTCTAATTAAACTCATGCTCGGCGTGGATTTGATAATCCCTGAGGCTGACTCCTTATAGGTAGCGCCGGAACCCCTGGACAGGTCACCCTAGTAAAGTACCTACGTAACAGTTATCAGGAAACATATTATGCGACCTATCCAAATAGTAGAGCTCCGGAGTAACCCCCGGTGTCCCACTTCCGGGGTTTTGTGCGGGAAACGGCTTCTTGGAAGCCGAAGCCACATCGAGTCTCTAACCCATCTACCTGGTTAGTAGTTCTCTGGCAGCGCTTACTTGCCCCGATGACATGACCCGAACCATATAACGACGTCTAGTGGCTCAACTCAAAGTTGCATGTTTACCAACACGTGAACGATCATCTTACAGATCCACATCTCAAGCCGAACCCAACGACTCGATCGGACGACGATGAAATTATTCAAATGTCGTCTATCACTCGAATATTGCCCCGTGAGTCTCCAGCGACGAAGGAGTATGACGGGAAGAAGTTGCACTGGTTCATAAAACCCTATGTATTCTAGGGGCTTCTGCGGCTAGATCTAGACCCTGATATAATGGAGGGTTTCACTATAAAACGTAAGACCTACCTCGGAAATCGCCATCTCCGGTGTAAGTGCAGTTGTGTCACCACCTAGGCCCTCTCTAAAGGCTCATGCTTTTAGAAACCGGTTTTTAGGGCCGAAGCCGGTCCTCTTACCAGCAGCCAAGATACAGATACCTACTAAAGAAGAATATCAACCTGAAAAGTGACCTCCTAACTTGGGTATCTCGGTAGCATATCATCCTATATACTAATATAATGTGATGATTAGAGTATAGATAGGATATACTTACTCATTGCCAACTACCACAGACTTCGCGGATATTACACACTCAGTCGATCGTCTTTAGTGATGTTTACTAACGAAAGCAACCGTATCACAAAGTCACACAACAGGTCAAGTTATTCTTAGGAGTTTTACGGTCTCTCGGGCCTGGGTGACGTAGGTCTGGTTAATAGGTACGTGGGCAGGTTGCTTTATGCTTAAGACTTCTTGCGGCAAATTTCCTTAGTAAAATGGTAATACGGCGGTTAGTTTTTCTACGTCAATACTAACCTATAAGAGTGCAGAAATGTACAGTAACGATGAAACATTGCCTGAGGGATTATGTCGACATGTTATGTGGGAATATCAAATACGTATCCATGGCTCCGGGGGGGAGGGGGTAAGCCTTATTTTCTTTATCAACTTTATGCCTCCAAAGGATAATCGTGATTTTGACTGGGAGCCGCCGGTTTTCAGGACCAACTTATAGCATAACATCTTTCTATACGCCACGGGGTGTGAATCTGCTTGAAATTAATTATTACGAGATAGTTTAAGTACCTAAAGTGGCCCGATATCCCTAACAACTTGTAGTATTAAATGGTGAGAAACATGATAAGTGGCGGTTACTTACCTACATTTATGTTTAATGTTATATGGCTAGGGTATAGGGGGCGCAGACCTCTTTATAATAAAAATAAAAACGCCATTTATACGTCCAAGTAGATATAGCATAATGCCTGTAACTACCTAGGTAAGTTCAATGTATGTCGAGTGCTAAACGTACTAATTGGTAGGTACCTAGGTATTTTGGGATAATGTCCCTATTATGTAATTATCCACTATAATATTCCCCACGCATATGCTTTATCTGCAATTAAACAGAATGCTATATTTCCTTTATCATGTGCATTCGCGTCCCCACTAGGCAATCTACAACCATACAACCACATAACCACACAACCACGCAACCACGCAACCACACAACATTCCCACACATAACGCACATACGCAGTCATTCCAGTTCACGCCATCATCGGCCATGTGTTCGAAGCGCGCCGCTGAAAATGAGGGCGAACATGTGCCCAGAAAGATTCGCCGTCAACGATACTCCAACTCTGTGCGGACGATGTCGTTTCCTGATCCCAATTACGGCCAGCGAGCAGTGTTCGGCGATCTCGAGTTGCTTACAACCGTGCCGACGGGAGACAGCGATCTGGACTGCGAAGACGATACCGAAGCACTAACCTATCTTAGATCCGTACGGTAAGCTTTTTTCTCCTTTACGCTCATTCTTAATTCCAAAGCTGCAGTGCTAAACCAGAATCTTATTGGCCTTCTTTAGGTGATTGATACTGATATGGTGAGTATAGAGTGCAAGCATCTGCCATTCCACATGTAATGGTCGCAAGTAAAGCCGGCCCGCAACCACCTCCCCAGGCTGCACAGCATCCCGACGACATAGGCGACCAGCAGCCAAACGGAGATGAGGAGCGTGTCGACCGAAGCATATACCAGGATGGCCGAGGCGATTTCAGAGGGTATTATCACGACGGCGCATACATTGCGTACCCACCGGGATATTTCGACGAAGATGAAGACGAGGGTGAAGCTGAATATGAATATGAATACGAATACGAAGATGAAGAGCAAGATGATGGTGAAGTCCATGCCAAGGAAGATGGAAACTACGACAATGGGAGTGAGAAAGGAGAAGACCTAGATCTAGAAGACGGCGATGAAAGCGATTCCGAATCTAGCGAAGGAGGCCCTCGTAACAGCAACTCCGACGAGATCCGCGACGCGTACTTCACATCCCTTACAAACAAATATCTAGCTCTTCGCCAAGTCCTCCAAACAGATCCTCCTTATTATTTATTGTCTTCTCTTCCCAAGTCTAACCCAACCGAAGTGGGCGACTTCGGTCCCAAGTCGGACACGTTTGCCAAATGGTCCGGCCGACTCCGAGGTACGGATCCGCTACCCGTACAGATTGCCGCGATGCACAAGGATAGCGTCCTTCGGCTGCTGCGCATCATCCTCGGCGGCAAGTTCCTCCGGAAGAACCAGGAGCTCTGGGAGCGAACTAGCCGGTGGATCTGGGCGCTGCTCGCGCGGCTGCCCGAGAGGGGCGAGCTCGACTACCAAGAAATCGGCTGGATCCGCGAGCTGGGCAAGAGAGCGGTCCTACTAATGGTCAGCCTAGCGGAGATGGAAGTCCTGAAGGAACACTACGATGTTGGAGATGGCAGCGGCGGAAGCCAGGGCGAAGCCGAAGTCGATGTGGACGGGGGCGTCGACGAGGAGATGAGCCTGAACGAGTGTTGCGACTACGACGAAATCGACACAGACGTCAACGACGCCGACGCCCACTACCGAGACCCAAATGGGCCCAAGAACGTCAAACTAACACCGCCTAAACTTTACGAACACGATGATCAGAGCGAGACCAACACGCAGACCACCTCCAAGGGGAAAGGAATCGCCAAGCCCGAAACCACGCCCCCAGAAGCAGGCGCGGAAGAGCCGTCGGACGTGGAGATGCAGATCGACTCGGACGACGAGGCGGAGGAAGGGGAAGTATCCGAGCCACCCCAGCAGCAAGAAGCAGAACCCACGGCTGACATAGAGAGGGCCAAGGCCCGCCTGCTCGAACAGCTCGACGCCGCCCGCGCGGCGGAAGAGGAAGAAGAAGCAGAACCCCCCGCCACGGCCCTGGAGGAGGAAGCCTTCCACGCGCTCGCGGCGGACGAGGAGGAGGCCAAGAGGGAGCGGCACCGCAGGGCCAAGGTCAACGAGCGCGCCACCTTGAACATGATCCTTACTGTAGCCGGTGAGTTCTACGGGCAGCGCGACCTGCTCGAGTTCCGCGATCCGTTTGGCGGGCTGCATTTCGAGTAGGTTAGATACTAGATGATGTTGTGTTATGCCCGCGTATGATCAGGTAGACTGCTTTGCTCGTACGTATTCTACGCCTTGAAGCATATTTAATAGATAACAATGCATTATTGTGGAATGGGCTCGGTTCTTGCGCGTATTAGCCACGAGTGCATATAGATAATGGACAACTTCGTGGTTAAAAATGTTTCTTCATCAAACACCAATGTCAATGTCACTTTGGTATGTAGACTCCCTGCGCCGGCATGGCCCCCAATATGACACAGAATACGATATGGTGTGACGTGATATGAATAAGTGATACGATGCAATGCGATGCGGTGATATGCAACCGGCACGTAACACAAGCAAAGAACTCCCCGGCGCCAAGCAGCCTATGAACCTCCATGCAGTCATTCCGCTCGAAAACTCGCCCTCCGATACCAGTTACAAATAGGTAGGTAATACAGCGGCTCCAAACTGCATAGCCGTGTCAACCCCCTCCCTTACTCCGTATCTCGCGTTAGTCAGTACCTTACTCCTCTCCCGGGTATCCTTAGCCTTGTCCCATGCAAAACACAAGTACGATCCGAACCATAACTTCTTCCCTCTTTTCTTTGCTTTCTTCTCGCAATTAAACACCACTCATCTCAACTTCCCAGTCGCCGGCGCCGTCGCCGTACGATAGATCCGTCGTTCCGACCAGGAAGTCCGCCTCTCCGAAATCGTCGTTGCCGCTCTCGGCGTCTTCCACCACCACCATGACGTCTTCCCGACCCGAGGATGACGCTCCCGCCTTGCGACCGCGGAGTCTCGTCTTCCGCGGCACTGCCATCACGCGGCCGATACCCGTGTCCCAGCCGGCAGGCGTCACCGTCCGCGGGCTGATCTCGCCGTCGAAGCGGTCGCGCCAGATGTCCAGGTTGCCGTCGAGGTTAAGGCGGCCCGGGGTGGGAGGTGTTTCGTCGTCATCTGTGTAGGAGCGCTTGCGAGTCCGTACGGGAGAGGAGAGGATTGAGCCGGTGCTGTCGATGGAGTCCTGACTGCTCGTCAGGCCTGGGACGTCGTCGTTGTCCATCGTATCGTCGATTGGGGAGCCATTGATCTTGAGGGCGGGCAGGTATGTAGTAGGCGTAGATTGTGAAGAGGTGGTCTCTGATTGCGTGCCTAGGCCGCCGACCTTATGGATTCCACAGAAAGGAAGCAGTTCCCGCGGCGTGGAGATGGCATTGGCTCGTGAACGTCCCTCGCCCATGGCTGTTGCGGGGTTGGCGTGGATTGCGGGGCTATTACGGTCATCCCAGAGTCCGAAGGCACTGTAGCTTCCCGTCTTGTAGCCCTCGGGGACAGACTTGCGGACGCGCATGCCTACCGAGAGAAGGTTCGCTTGCACGGAGGCGGGGAGCGAAGGGCCAGTGTGATCAGACGTAGGCTTTCGCGAGGTAACGGGGGAAGAGTCGAGATTCTGTGACGGCGTGCCGCTGGTGAAGAACGAGGTGATCTGTCGCTGGGCGGGATCGCTTGCTGCGCCAGCGAATTGGCGCTTTGTTCGTGGAGCCGACATGGCTACGGTTGGATTCGTGGATAGGTGGATAGGTCCTACGTGTCGTATGCGGATGAGGCCCACTTCCACCGATCCGGGGTGACCCAGATCTAATAATGAGGAGGAGACGAGAGATCCAGATTTCTAGTTCTGACGGATCGTATTATCGCAGTGATGCAATTGAGGCTCCTCAAACGACCGATGCTCTGAATGCTGAAATAGCTAGCAGGTATTGAAAGGGGGAAATGATCTAGGGCAGATAATTGTTGGATTGAAGAAGAAGCTCGTTTAGTTTGATGGTTGGTGGTTTGATTTTATGTGTTTGCATAATTTGGATGATGGGAAGAAGGGGAAAAGGAAGAGGGCTGTTGGGAGGAGGCTGGATGATTTTGGGCAAGCAGCCGATCAGGAGATAAACCTGGAAGTGGGGGTACGCGATGCGCGTAATCGGCACCTTCTGAAAGCGTGTCTTTCACGCGTTAAGTGAAATCTTGGCGTTCGATCAGGTAAGATAATGGCTACCCTGGTGCGTGAATCCTCCACCCTTACAGGTACGCGCGCCAGGTACCTCGGTAGGTACCTACGTATAACATACACCTATATTTGCCAAAGATCGTGGAGAACTCCACACGTCTGTTAATGTGCTTCACTACACCCAGACAAACAGATCAATTACAGAGCTTCCTATCCATCATTACTCTCTACCAGATATCACATTTTCAATTTTCGTGGCGCATGTTGAATCTATGTTATTGTTGGAATCTTGTAAATCACCTACCTAAGGGATCTTATGAATGATGTGAAGTCATTAAAATATGAGCGTCGTGGCTTCACCCTAGGCTTTACTAGGGGAGATCTTTTCACCACGGGTCGGAATACAGATTGACTGAATACTTCACATGTTTTACTTACCTAACTTTGAGAATTTACACTGGCACACCCCTCAGTATTCATGCTAATATAGATAAGGCTACACCATCATAGGATATCCCCATTACACATAATATACGAAGGGCGGAAGGTTTTACCACTAGCTTCAGTAGAACATCAACTTCTACGGCCAAACTCTCTACGTGATGGCTCATCATCAAGGTGGGGAAGGGGGAAAAAACGACAAATACTACGGGGTTAGTCGATCACAACGTACGAGATAAGGGCTGAGAATTGTGGTGGAACCATGTGAATTCGCCTAATGCAGTGAAAACAACGACCACTGCAAATTTGGGTATGTAGCGATCCTCAATTAACGTCCCACGTCCTCACATCTGGAGACCCACCCCCGGTGAGATAGGCCTCGGAGGATGCTCATGTGGAAAGACATTTCCGGCTATCCACCCATGCAGTAATGAACCATCCCACCTATGCCCGAAGGATGGCGACTTCGTAATACACAAGGCGATAAAAAGAGGAAAAAGCATTCGTAGCGAAACGGATGATGCAAGATATCAGGACCCCAAACGCCCCTTCTGTATTTAAGGTTCTCTTTTGGTATCCGTCGTCTATCTGCAAAGACGTAAAGGTCCGTAGAAGTCGAGTATGTCCGGAAGACAAGATTCCAAGTTTTTCATGCGCCCATTCCGTCGAGAGAGTGCCTTGCAGATATCCGAACTACCCCATGAAGTCGTAACCCATGCCCAAGAACGAAGAAAACACGAGACGAAATCCTCTACTTTCTTCGGAAAGAGCAGCCCTCGGTGAGGCGAGCCTTACCACCAGTGGGTTGGCAGAGGACGGTGGTGCAGCCCTGGCAGATGACGACGGTCTGGGCGTGGGAGAAAACGGTCGTGATGGTGAAGCAGCCGGGGCACTTGACATCCATGAAGAAGGATCGGGGGCTGGGCACCAAGGTCTATCAAATATGGTGAGTATTATCGCCGATTAACGTTTGCGATGTTGTATGCTATCATACCTTGAGCTTGTGCTTCTTGGCTTCAGCAGCCGGGCTGGGGTTGAGGAGGTCAACGGCGAGAACCTGAAATGAATTGTCAGCATGACGCTTCTGTTTTCAGATGCAAATCCCAGTAGTCATCCATCAAGTAGCGTCCAGACCGTATCGATTATTAAGAGGCGCAACGAGTCCTAGGTGTGATAAATGGCGCATAGGAAACTTTTCGCCGAAGATGCCGTGGGTACTGGATGCTATTGAGGGCGTCGATGATTGATGATGGATCGCAAGTCGTGGCGGCTGGTCGAGGACCCGACGGGAATCGTGAATAAAAACAAAGATGCGTCGACTTACCATTTTGTCTAATTGTCACAAGAAAGTATCTTGATGTATTGGCAAGCCTGATATTGGCTGACGAAATCTGACGATGTCGGTGATGGCAGATTTGGTATGTGCTTGCGAGCGACGAAGGTTGAGATGGTTAAAGATTGAGGGGAAGAGGTCTTGTGCGTGTAGTCCAGGACAAAAGTTCGTCTGGGTAAATTTTGGGGGCGCGGATTTTGATTCGGCGATTGGCTGTGGTGGACAAGAGGCGAAATTTGCTAAGACCCTTCTACTTTGGCCCAATCAGGCTTAGTATTGAAGAGGGCTAGGGCTTTTTTTCTGGGGACCCATATTTTAGCTCGAGCTTAATAGTTCTGGTCTGAGAGTCCATGACTCAGCTGATAAAAAGCCTCAGCAACTGGTGCTTGTAACTGCCAGCTGGGGTAGGCTGGCTACATAGGTATGTACCCCCAGGAACTTTTGGAGGGGTTCATCACTCCAATCACAACGCATTAGGTACCTCTTCATACGCCATCAGGCAACATTCAAAGACGCCAACTACCTACCACCTGGTTTACGCAACCAAAGAATATTCACACATATAAAACTTCACCTCCCTGTTAATCCATATAGGTACCTACCTACTTAACTAGGTACATATTGTGACCTTAGGTACTGTCTCTGTCTTAGGATAACAAATACATCAAGTTCAACCAATATGGCTGCGCCAACGGACCAGCGAATAGCTGTCCCCATTGATGATCCAAATGCAGATACAGAATGGTATGTCTTATCCGCAGCGGCAAGCCCTCTCGGCGGCCACAAACCTCCATCTAAGCAAATCAAATCAGGAATGATATACTCCGAAAACATGGTATTATACCCGAAAAGCCTCCGTCTCCTACACCTATGATTGAGGAAGCCATACTTGAGGGCCGTCGAATAGCGCATGAGAATAGGTTAGAGGGCAAAGAACTCGATGAGCTTGACGCTTTGGAGGACGAAGAGGACGAAGCTTTCTTGGCACAGTATCGACAAAAGCGGATGCAGGAGTTGAATAATCTGACCAAGAAGTCAATACACGGCACGGTATATCCAATATCGAAACCCGAGTATTCGCGCGAAGTTACAGAGGCATCCTACCAGGGCCCCGTTTTTGTCAATCTTACCTCCTCGGTAGGGACCAACGTCGAATCGAGGATCCTATCAGAACTTTGGAGGCAAGCTGCGAAAGAATACGGCGACATCAAGTTTTGCGAAATCAGAGCCGATAAAGCCATCGAGAACTACCCAGATCGCAATTGCCCAACCATCCTTGTCTATAAGGACGGCGATATCGTGAAGCAAATAGTCACTCTTGCCACCGTAGGTGGCGTACGAATGAGCATGCTGGAGATTGACAACTTGCTAGTCGAGGTGGGCGCAGTAAGCGAGAAGGACATGCGTGTCGTAAAGCGAAAGCGAGACGCCGAGGAAGCCAAGGAAGAGAAGTCGCTGGGCAAAGGGATCAGGAGTGGAAATCTAAGGCGTGCAAATACCGGGGACGACGATGACGACGATGATTGGGATTGAGAGCGTACAACGTACTCCGTCATATCGCTCTCCTATTTCCAATATCAACAAGACCTACCAGGTCTCCGTACCCAAGCACCTAACGTTACGAGCATGCAATATATCACTTGCAACAGTACTGACGTATAAAGGTATCTGACCTTTTATTGGGCCTCCAACAAAGTGGCGACAGTTCAATACTGAGAATCCTGTGGTCAATGTCCCCGGATTAGATACAGGTTGGTAAACCAGAGCAATATATGTAGTCTTATCCTAAGAGACCTATGTACGATGCTATTCCTTAATGAACCAGAACTTACAGGAAGATCTATCACCTTTACTTAGGTACAGCTTGGGATATAGCCGATTTTAACTTAAAAATCCGAAAAGGAGAAATTGGCAACGAATCGAATTTAATTTGAACCAGACCTTTGGGACCATCTTGCATCCAGGTACATACATATATGTACATGGGTTATATAGTGGACATGGGGGGGTTCAAGGTCCGCGATCGCAGAGCCGCGCTTGCCTATCAGGGAATGTGGAGCCCACGTCCCCAACGTTCCTCGGCGTGACGTGACGCGCCTGCTGCACCTAGCTAATACCCGTCACGCGAATATTTACATCAGGTACCGCCTACGTACCTAAGGTACACAACTCCCGCCAATTCTCCACTTACCCTTAGATCCAATCCCCTCACACTCTCAAGTACGACCTTACAGATCTGAGTCACAGACAGAGACATCTTCCTCAACCAAGCAAGGACTACCTGTTAGTCTATCGCAAACGATCATGGATGAAGAAGAGCCGACTCTTCCCAAGCTCCCCGCAGTCTCTTGGGACTCCGAGACCCAGACCTTTACTAATACGCGAAAACGCGCTCACGACCGATTACTTGCTCCACCAGTATATACTAATTCGAGCGATCCTGCCGTGTTCTCCAGCGACGACGACCCTCACGTAGAGAATTATACTCAAGGAAGACATCGAAAGAAGCGTTATGTCGGCTCTTGGTTTCAGCAACATCCTGCCTCTTCCGACTCGGCCTTTTCCGAGGCCGTACGACCTTTACCCAAGATGAAGAGGACTCTGGAACGTCAATTTGACAGTGGGGTCTGGATGGGAAGCGACAATTCTGTGGATATGGAGGACGATACAGCAACGGAAATACAGGTGCCTGTCCAACCCAAGTTACCACAACTCAAGCATGCCAGGTCTGTCGCGGCCATCTCCCCTAGTGAAGCTGCTGCTCGGCAGGCGATTCAGATGGCCATTGACAGTGGAAACCCAGTCGTCGACCTATCGTAAGTGCTTCCCTTGTCTACCTATTGCGCGGGGATGCGGGTTAGTTATAGGAACCGGGTACCTAATACAGAAGTTATGCGGCTGCAGTTACTCCAATATCGACAGTATCTCTAACGCCACTATCTCACAACTCTCTATTTTCGATACTGTCCCAGTCATAGGCGAATGCTTCCCATTTGAACCCAAGGATCCCTCCATAGCGCTTTATTTATCTAATAACCCCCTCCTACGTGCCCCGGGGGCTATCTTCAACCTAGAACACCTGACTGTCCTCACCCTTCGAAACACCAAGATTACCGAACTTCCTCCTAGCATTGGGAATTTGCGCAACTTGGAAACCCTGAATATATCACTTACATGCCTTCGATACTTGCCGGGAGAGCTTCTCAATCTTATGCAGTATCCTAGCAAACTGGAGACTTTAAACATACACCCAAACCCTTTCTATCAACCGGATCATTTTGAGACGGATTTTGTAGTCGATGACATTTGGGAAGACTCCAAACTCGATCAGGCTGTGCCCCTCCGAGACGAGCTAGTACGCCCCAACGGCTCAAGAGTACGATTTTGGCTTGACAAGCAGTCCAGTCTTTCTGCCTCATCTGAAGCACTATCCGGTTCCAGGGTGCGCGGTTCACTGTGGGAGGCCATTGCGCTTGCGCGGTCTCCTGTGCAGTACAACGACAGCCGAGGGGTTGCTATCTCTAAGTACCAACTACCTAACCCGAAGATAACCGGTTCGAACAGTCCAATTTATGACGACGAACCACATTGTAACCGAGTCGTTCGGACCGAAGATCTTCGTTTATCGCCGGAGCTTCCCCGGCCTAAGCGGAGTCAGTCAGCTTCTATCCACGGCCAAACCCGTGTTTTATCACTATTTGAACTGGCTCTTCAGTCCTGTTTACGGACCGGCCGGCCACGTGAGCTAGTATCCTACCTGCCACCCGGCGCGCCCGCACATTTCACGAAGATATTAAATCGGCTAGCCGAGCGCAGTGAGGAAAACGCCGACTCGGGTGATCTACCTTGTTCGGTATGCGGACGGCGAGTTGCGATGCCCTTGACGCAATGGATTGAATGGTGGGAGATTTCGCGTCTTAGTATCGACAAGAAAGCAAAGTGTATGTCGGTAACTCCTACAGGCTCGGGAGACGAGGAAAAAGCAGTCCCCTTCATGAGACGGGGTTGCTCCTGGAAGTGTTTACCAAAAGCAATGCAGCCAGGGCAGAGACATCCGGGAACCATTAGGTGGGGTCTTGAAGCACGGAGTAGTAGCCCAGCAGATCGTTGAAGCGGAAGATATAGTTATATCGGAATTCACCAGCGAGCACTTCCATGCAATTCAACCCATGAATATGATTAACCCTCGACCAATCTATGAATATCTAGGTGCCTACGTAGGTAATAATGGTGTCAACTCACCCGCGCCTACATAAGAGTGTGCCAGTAGATCATGCCCAGCACTGGAGAACACCAGCCCCATTCAAACCCTTATGCAAACCCACACCACAGGATCAGTCCCTAATCAACCTAGCGGTGAACGCTAGCCGTAGTGGCTATTTGTCGTCCCACCCCCCAGACTTTATAGGATAGAATATAGGACGGAGTTTCTACTATAGATTGTCTTAGTCCTACTGCGAGTGCGTAACACAGCCGAGTGGGCTTGGAATTAAACCTGCTATCCAGTTCTTTACACTCGCTTCTAAGCACCGTGTGGCATCTAGACCAACTAGGTAGGTCGCAGACGAAGCCTTAGTGCGAAAATGCCAGTAAAAACGTGGCTTCGGAAGCTCATTTAGTTAATGAGTAGTACGGCTACATGTGCTGTTTCGTCGTCAATGTAGTACATACCTAGGTATATGTACGAGACACCCTTCCACCAGATGGAGTTACAGGCCGGACATAAAATCTATCAATCCAGGCTTGGGCGTTGAAGTGATTCCGGGGAAATGGGTATCAAGATGTGGTGGGGTAACAGCGCTCGGTGACAGCGCAACGCTCTTACGGGAATATCATAGAAATGGCCTCTCGGTAACACGGCTGCACATGGCCTCGCTACGTGGGTGAGGCTCTATGGGTTACATTTTGGCTCTTTCCTCAGTAAGCTACCTAGATGCTCATTGGTAGGGAGCGAGAGTAGGTTCAGTGGGAATATTCGGACATAAGCAAGGAGATAAATCTGTCGAGTTCCTGGTAGGTATTGAGACTCTTACGATGGAGGCAAATTATGTAGGTAGTTACCATGACTCTCTTTTCTTTTCTCGTCGGCTAGATATGTAAGGTTACTAGTAGGTAGGTAAGTTTGCGGGAAAGACGAAAGTTCCGACGTCCGTTGACTCCCTGGCGAGAGATGGTGCAGCATCCGGCGTAGTCCTGGGGCTGATTTAAATGATATTAACGATCTGTCAATGCACATATAAGGATAAAAATCTTGGAATTTAGAGACATTAGGCCATTGCCCCTCCCTTAACTACTGGTTGGCTACAAATATATATTAGGTAGGTAGGCAGCTTTGAGTCTGATTGGCTGGAGTTGTTTACATCAGCGCTCGAAGAGCATGAATTCAATCTAACCTAATACCGTGGCTAGCGGTAGCATCAGAAAATATGTAGTTTATAGTGTAGGTGAGCAGTTGATCGCGGAATTAGGTTAGCATCGGTGCCGCTCTAGCACCTCGCGTCCTGAGCGACATGCCGCATTTTCCGGGTTAGTAGTAAGATACCCAGGTAGGGAGCGGTAGGTAAGGTATGAGTCTAAAAACTTGGTCGATGTGGTGTTACCTACCAGCTAAGCACTGGCGCTGCGCGGGCCGCGGAGGATGCGACCTTGCGATGTGAGAAACCAGGGCGGTTTTTCCCTATCGCCTAGGTACTCGTGCGTCGGAGTTACACCTGATAAGGCGGCTTGCAGGGTTAAGAAGGGGGGGCGCGAAGGTTGTGTAACCATAAGATTGGACGAGTGCAAAGAGGATTTTTGTACGCACATACATACAACGCTGGTCACATGTAACACGATCCCGGGATGAGGTAGTTTTCTGGCCATCTTGTTACCTGCCTGCCTAGGTGTTAGACCGCGCCTACGATTCAGTCTTCATAGATCGGATATAATCGGAGACGGTCGAATTAGATCGGCCAGCTCCGCTTATCCCGTGGCACGAGATCCTCGGGCGTGTTTCAGTCGGTCTTACGGGGTGTTTGGACGGAGGTAAATGGCCGGGCGCATTTTAGGAGTGTTACGATGGAGAGCTGGAGCTCACTAAACGCGATTCCCGTTCTAGCGGTATTCCCCGACATACATACCTAGGTACATAGTAGATGTAGGCGATATATACCTACATATGCATGGTGAAATGTTTGGATTGAAGGTAGGTATATAACTTAGAACCATGTGATTAAAATGGGTAGGTATGTCTAACATAAGCATGTATGTATATACATACAGGTAGGACGTTAATACTACCTGGAAGCTTCTTTCCTTCATCCATCTAGTTGCTGAGGTGGTTGGTTGTTAGTTCAAGGTTATGGTCGTGACCACCCCAACCGTCCGACCTTTCCGATCCCTTGGGAGCCATCTGCCGGCCAAGAGCTCTTAGGTGCATGGGAAGGTAACGTACGTGATTAATATACACACTGTCAGTGAGAATAGTTCAGCTTTGCTGTGTCGGGACGGTATCCATCGACTTAGCTCTATGCTATACCTCACGTCGCTTATGCAGTGATACGCCAAGTTACGCCGTGCCGCTATCCACATAGGGATATATGCATCAAGCTCAACTACTACATACCTACATCTGTGATTCCTCGTTCGTTCTTGAGTAAAGTCCCCATCTTCAACGTACGTTTTACCCATGTATATGATGCTATCATGTGTTAAGGGGGCTAGGTAGACCGGGCTAGAGAATGATTCGCGCCTACGGCACAGTATAAGGTAGACGGTGCGGCACTACCTATCAGGCTCTCTCCGAATCCCGACGGCGACCGACTAGGAGTGCCATACAAGATCATATGGGATTCTTGATGCAGTATGCAGTAATGTGGATTGCGGTCAGACTTCCCTCCGGCAGATTCTTGGCGGACTAATTTGGGTCGTGGGTTGGGTGCGTCAGAGCTTCGTGCCATCAGCCCTGCCTGTTGACGTTTTCGGCCAAGCTTCCTGAAAGCTTAACTGCCGCAGTGAGCTTAAATGAAGGAAATCGTCACAACGGGCTCTTATACAACGAATCCCGCCGGCATCGACTACGGACCTATACCAGTAGGACGCATGAATTCCGAATCACCTGGATAAACAGTTTGTTAGTATCCCTTTATGTTAAATTTCAATTGCTTATCTATTAGGTAGTTAGGTAGCTACTAGCTCCTATGTGGTGATCTGTTTTTTATCCCCAGATCGGCGTGATAGGTTGAAGTGGAACTCAGCTCTAATGCTGGTTCGCAGGACGGACTCAACTAGCATATATTAATAAGACATAGGACATGACCATCGCCATACCCGCCTTACTTACTAATTACATCCTACTCACATCTTATGCATGAGATAGCTTAAGTACTACCTAGGTACTTATACAATTATATGAATGTGTACACTTTATATGGTAGGCAAGTAGAGAAATGATTCCAGGTTATTAGTCACCCGCTCCATCATAGCGCTGGAAATGAAACAGGAGCAAGGAGAGAGGGGAGGGGGAAAAAAGAAAAGGAAAGGAAAAAAGGAAGTACAGAAAGAGCCTCAGCCCGATAGTGCCGAATAAGCGAACAGAGTTCATGTTATTAGTGAGGTGCTTGCGGAACTCCGATAGGACCCCTGCCTTCCTTACCTACCTATTCCCCGTTATTAATGCTATAGTCCTATTTTATGTAGTATTTTACTTTTCGTTCTATGTTCTTCCATACATGTATCTGTATGCAGTGAACGCTTTTCTTTTTGGGTTACTTTCCGCGCATTATTTTATGTCTATCAACTTGCAATGATTAGGTACCTAGGTAGGTAGCTACCTATGTATCTTTCTCTCGTTCGCCGGGGGATTCTATATACAATGTCACAAGGCTGCTCATCCTGCCCTTTCCATGTAATAATAAAGCATCCCCGTTTTATATTATGATGACGGCATGCATTAGACTGTCATCACAACTCACATTTTCACATCCTCACATTGGGGTGAAATCTCATTAAAAATCCTACAGAAAGAACGCAAACGGCCCTACGATTGCCCTTGTCGTCCGAACGATCCATTAGACACTTCCGCATTGAGCGAGATGGGCGAAAAATGGGGCGAGAATGCACATTCCGAGAGATCCGGCGGTTGCTGCTAGCATCTGCGCAGGTGCCATCCCGATTTTTTTTATACACCACCTGCCCTACTACCGATACATCCCACGGAAGTACAGGGATAGGACTTGAAGGAGTACCTGGCCTACGATAACTGCCCACATGTAATGTACTGTAAAAAAGAATTAGAAAAGGTACATTGCTTACCTACCCAACCGTGACTCTTTCCTCATGTACTGCGCGCATGAGGTCAGCAGGGAAAGCGCTTAATAATAAATACGCGCCAAGGCCCAAGGGAATGTAAAGCTCGATGCCGAAAAGCTTCCATCTATTATAATATTTAATACTGCCCTACGATTCACTCTGTGATTTGCTTTCCTTTCGTTTTTCTCTTCCTGGAGGTGTGTTACCAAGGGTTCGTCGCTCAGGTTTGAAGGTCCTTGGGGCTTGTTGGGCGTCTCGTCATCTCATTATTGTCTGTCATTGCTATCGCCGTGTAGTCTTCTCCGGTAGAGATAACCACCAGCACCTATCTATATCTATCTACCTGTCTATCTGCCTGGGAATCCTGGAGCCGAAATGCCCTCGTCATCATCCTCCTCGATTGAAGCTTTTGCCCGCTGGGCCCGCCTCAAGAAGTACCGCATAGAGGTCACTTACGGTGTCTATGTCTTCACACCCATGGAGAAGGTCTTCTTCTGGACCATTTTCTGCTTCCTATTCACCACCATATCCTTCGCTGCCCTGCTCTATACGCAGCGGAACGTCGTTTTGCTTATTAAATACGCATCCTTCTACGTCAGCGGCGAAGGCGGCGCGGCCGGCGCAGTCTCAAATTTATTCCCCAAGACCCACGCGCCACTAACAATGCCCGACTCCGGCATAACATCTCTAGCCGAGACCATGGGCGGCGCAGTCAAATCTCAGATCCCATAATTGCCACGACAGAGAAACCATGCTTGAATTATGCAACTGATCGGAGCGCCGTGCGATTAGGAGCAAATTTGGATCCAAGTTGGAAAAGACTAAATTCTGGTGAAGTTGGATATAATGGGTTCCGAGGCTATCATTCGCTCTTTGGTCATTGGCTGCTCTCGCTATAGCCGCAAAGTCGCATACGGAGGCCCGAGGATGCTTCGGTCTAAGTTGAACGAATCCCCGTCGCAAACCGAGCGCAAGTCCCGTTATGGGACCGGAGTGGCAAAGTCTTGGCGACAAGACAAGGTATGACGCAATCATACCCCAAATCTCGAGTCCTTGGACATCGTCGCGGAACAAGCAACTTTGATTGGTGCGTCAGCGCCGACTTTCATCTCTCGCGCTTTTGGACGAGCTGAGGTAGGGAAAGGGAGGGAGAAGGGGAATGAAGGGTTCGGATGGGGTGGCGGTTTGGCACAACTGACCATGTTGCGTCGCAAAGCTATGATGTTGGAAATGACTTGCATGAGGCTGGATGAAAGGTGTTCATGGTGTTAAAGGGCTTAAAGCCTTGATTTAACGGTGGAATTGGGGAGCTTTCTTTTTTGGGGAGGGGGGCGATCGAGAAGAGATTCTTTGGATCCGGAGGTCGCTCGTTGCATAGCATAGGGGGCGATGGCGGGATACCCTCGCTCAAAGGCGTCTTGAAATTTTGGTGCAATACCCCTAAGCCTTTGAATTTTCAATATCGCGTATTCCTATCTGCTCAAATTTTAACGATATACTTATCCGGCAATGATAGTATCATTCAAAGCAAGTGACACGGACAGGGGGAGGAAGCGACCTAAGTAAAATCTACCTTGGTTTCGAACCGACTAATTCCTGCGCCAACTCCCTTAGCTTAAACCTCTGTATCTTCCCGCTGGCTGTCTTGGGGAACTCGTCCATCCAGAAAACATACTTAGGCATCAGATGACCGGAGAGGTGATTCTTAACCCAGTCCCTCACGGCATTCTTCGACAGAGTCCCTTCTCCCCCTTCAACTCCGTCATCCAATGTCTGCACGCCCGTGTCCGCGGCCACGAACGCGCCAACAACTTCGCCATACTGCTCATCGGGCACACCTACAACGGCGGCCTCGCGTATGGACTGGTGCCGAGCCAGCGCGACCTCCACCTCGAAGGGGTTGATGTTCTCACCACCCCTGATAATCAGATCCTTGATACGGCCGGTGATCTCTACGTAACCGTCGGCATCCATGCGTGCCTCGTCGCCGCTGTACATCCACAGTCGCCCGCCCGGGCTCGGCACTAGGTCCTCACGTGTCCGTTTCGTGTCGCCGTAGTAACCTTTCATTAGCAGGTACCCCGATACGGCCAGTTCGCCGCGTTCGCCGCGCGGCACGATCTGTGATCGGTCGTTATGCGCTACGATCTTAATATCTGTGTGCGGCACTGTACGAACGAGTGTTAGTAGATGCTTCGGTGGATGCTTAGGTCTATAGGTACTAAGGGGTAGTAACTCCTTAGATAGGCGCGCTGCGTCATCTAAATCCCCAAGGCGACCAGTAAAAAAGGAATGGCAAAAAAAAGGGAACTCTCGATGTTACGTACTCGCTCGCCCTATAGTGCTCCACCGCTTCGATTCTGGGTCGTCCGGGCTCGTCATGCAGCTAACAGGGCTGGTCTCCGTCATGCCGTAACAAACGACTAAGTCGTGCAGTCCCAACTTGTCCTTCAACTTGTGCATTAGCGGTTCCGGCACAGAGCTCCCCGCCGCGATCCCCTTGCGCAGGAGCGAGAGGCCCCCGGCCGGCAGCCGCTCGGAGAATTTCTGGTCGGCCATCAGCCGAAGCTCGGAGGCGAACATGGTGGGCACGCCGTGAAGACCCGTGGCGCGGGTCTCGGCCGCGGCGAACAGCGTGGCCGCGGGATCGAACGCCGGGGTCGGGAACACGGTGCACGCCCCCGCCGTCACTGTCGCGCCTAGCCCTAGCACAGACCCGAAGCAGTGGAATAGCGGCGGCGGGCATACGATCTTGTCGTCTGGCTTCAGACCCATGCGCTGGGCGACAAACCGCGCGTTGTTGAGGATGTTGGTATGCGAGAGCATCGCCGCTTTCGGGCTCGACGTCGTGCCCGATGTGAATTGGATGTTGGTGGTTTCCCAGGGGTCGACGGGAGTGTCGGGGGTTATGGCGCGCGGGGCTTTGTCGGCCGTGGCTAGCCATTCGAGAAGTGAAGAGTACGGAGTCAGCGCGCGAAGCTTATCTAGATCAGGGAAGCTGCGGAGCCGGTGGTCGCGCGTGTTGTCGACCAGCACGATGGTCCGGAGCGAGGGGACTGTCGGCGACTCGACCTTGGAGCGGGTTATATTGGGCACGATGGCGGTCAGGAGGTCGTAGTTGCTGCGGCCGTAGCAGGGCTTGTAAGGCAGGTCCGTAATGGCGGGGATGACGAGGACCTTGACGCCGAGGTGCGACAGCGCCGAGTTGAGCTGGTGCGCGTTGAAGGTCGGGTTGAGCGGGACCAGGACGGCGCCCAGCTTGAAGATGGCGTAGGTCATCACCACGTGCTCCTCGACGTTGCCGAGGCTGACGGCCACGCGGTCCCCTTTCTTCACGCCTAGCGACCGCAGGGAATGCGCCATGACGTTCGTCAGAGTGTCGAGGGACGAGTACGTCAGAGTGCTGGTCCGCGGCATCAGCGGCCGTGTCTCGGTCCGTCCAGCTACCAGGCCTAGATCCCTGTCCGTTGGAGACCGGAATATGGCTGCGGGTCGGTCGCCGTATTGCGAGACTATCTCGGCGAAATGCTGTGGCATCGTCTGAGTGAGTAATGGAGGCTACTGAATGTTAGTATTAGTTTGGCTGGCATAGGTTCCTGAATCGGATGCATGATATCTAACTCCTTAAAATATGAGTATATATCTCTTGAGATATATATAAGTGAACTCCCGATCTAGAGCATCGCTACTCCCCCATGAGATATTCGGTCTTCCTTTTTAAACGAGATGATAATACGGCGCACGAGCTCTATCTCAAGGACATAGAAGAAAAACACTTACTTCCCGCGGCCCCTCCACGTAACTCGGCTCAGCCGTACCAAGACTCCTCCGCTGCACGAGCCCATTCCCTATCGAATGACGCGCGATTCGCGACGCCGACAGACCCTGAGCCAACCCGTGCCGCGAAGCCCACCGTAGAGACCGACGGCTTAACCCAGACCCGCGGAGGGCGCCCGACGCCGCGGGTCGAAATGGCAAGTCCATGACTTCCTGGTTCTCTGTCGGATCCCCCTTAGCTTAGGACGAGGCGTAGCGTAGAACGTATAGACGCGGTAGGTTCGAAAGAAGAAATTCTCCAAATTTTTCGCGGGATCACGCGAGAAATACGTCCTTAGACCGGAGCAGATGGGAGCGACGGCAACACTCTCTTATAACACCCGCTACAGCTACTGCTACAGCCAGCGTCCGGCTCTCCAACAACGCTCTTCCTAGCAGCAGAACGAGTATTTGGAGCGGGCGCGGTCAACATATTACGTACGAATCCGGCCATTAGTAAGAGTTGCGGAGCAAGCTAAGTCGAGACTATCTATGGCGGCAGTGGGGTTCGGGGGGGTTTTGATAAATGAGGAGATGCGGGGAGAGCTTGGGAACTATCTCTGGCTTTACCGAGACGGTGGCCGGTCAGGGGCTAAGGACAACCCATACCCGGTTTATGAGTAGGTACCTAGGTATGTAGGTTCATACAGCATTATCATCTCGCAATGAAAAAAATATGTGTGCACAAGTATTATATGTTAGGTAGGTAGAGGCGCAGGACGAACCATTAAAAATTTCAAACCCTCTTCCCCGCGTCGTGATCAGCACCCGCGGACCAAGGTTCATTCGAAAGCAAGCCTGCATTGCATATCCGCCGAACGCCCAAATCCATGCATGTGCGGGTATATACAATTGGTCCTTCGCCGATGGATAAGAAATCCGAACGCTCTGTTTGCTTTTTCTTCACTTTTCAGCTTGCGTTTCGCAAGCCGCACATGTATCTCTATATCTCTTTGTGCCCCTAACCCCAAAAATACGCATGTCCGTACCAGGCGCCAGCCACCGTCCTCGGAAACAAAACAATGTAGGACCTTTATTGGTACAAAACTCCGGGATGCCCTTTTAAGGAAAACTCGCATGAATTTCCGCATCAATCAGGGTTACGACGACTTTTTCTACGCCCACGCGAGTCAGGAGGCGATTCGGTAACGGGCGATTAATATTCCCCCAGCCGAAACTAGTATACGCTATCGCATGAGGTGAGTCGTAAATTCGTAAGTGGCGGAATATTGGTACAAAAATCTAGTGTACGACCGCCGAATCGGGGGTATTCGACTAGGGAGACGACGGCTTCCTAGGGCTGACGGATGAAGCTTTCTCAGTAGAAGGCTAGTTCTCCGGAGGGCAACAAAACAACCTCGAGAATCATTCAAGGTATAAAGGACGCAACCGATAGTTTCTAGTTAGTCTCGCCGATATGCCGTTCGCTTTCGGGTTTCCAGGTGCCTAGAAAAGTTAACAAAAGGATATTGGCCATGTAGAACGATAAATCTTACCCTCAAAATCGTGCTTAACAAATGCCATAGGATCGTCGTAGTCCTTCGCCCCCATCTGTTGTACACCGGGCGAGAAGCTGGTGATCGGAAGGACGACGACGTCACCAACCTTCTTTGGAGTCTCAATTCCAGTGAAGTTCACGTACGTAACATTACCCTGACTATTCCTCGTATCGAAATAACGCGGGTCGTTGAAGTAGTCGAAAATCACATCCGTCCACACGGCGGGACCGGTAAACTCTACCACGCTCTTTTCTTTTGATACGAATACACCTTCGCTCTTCCGCTTCAGAGTTTCCTGGGTGATGCGCGAAACGACTTCGCGCAGGACCGGGTGGCCTGGTTTCGCTTGGATGGTCCACTGGCAGAATTGTATTCGTCGGCTATACCAATCCTCCCAGTCAGGTCGGTCGGGGTCTGCTTCGATGCCGATGACCAGCCCGATGCTTTCTCTTGGTACGGACTGCGGAATCCACTCCAAGGCACTCTTGATGGCAAATGTGTCAATATCTGAGTATATTCCACCACGAGCAAGTAGGATTAGATATCGGAAGAAGTCGGCTTTCAAGACGGGTTGAGGTAGAGCGTTATATGCTTCGAGCACTTCGGGGATGGAGGCGTAGAGCAGTCTTAGCAAGTGTACAGCGACTTGGTCGGTAATGACTTCGTGGACGAATCCCGGGTGCTGCATCGTCCAAGAAGCCTCTTGGTCTCGGAAGGTGAATTCTCCGCTCGCAGGGGTCCATTTCCACGTCTGCCAGATGTAGGCGGGAAACTTGGTCTCGACATCGTACGGGTACTGGTATGCTAGCTTGTCATACAGGGACATCTTAGACATATCCTGGATAGCTTTTTGCGCGGGTACTGGTTTGTCTTTGGCGACGGAGTCGGCTTCTGATGTGTATGAAGTAGTAGACCGGTCGTGCGATGCTTCGGAATGTTCGCCCGTCGAGTCTGCAGGTTTCGGTGGAGGCTTGCGGATGGGTTCGGGATCGTTGGCCGAAGCGTGCGACCTTCGAAGCATGATGAACGCTACCAGGAAAAATGCTGCGAAGACGATAGCTCTCTTGAAAGAGAGCATTTTTCGGTTTGCCATTTCGACTGGTTGGGGGAAGCTGTGCGTATCGAGAAATGTTGACTACAGGAGCCAGATGGAAAATGAAGATAAATTAGAGAGGCATGCGGGAAATTTCGGACGAGCAATTGGTCAAGTCAGGGTGGTAAGATAAGAAATCTAGAGTGCTAAAATAGGTAGGCAAACGACTGTGCGCATTTAGTTGGACCGTGTCGTCAGGCACCAAAGTTATTTGTAGGTTGTAGGTTGATGGGATGAGATGCGGCTCGAGGCCACTTTCGAGAGCTTCGAAAGTTTGACAAAAGGAAAACAAGAATAAAAATGGTATAAAATCATTAGTTCCTGACTGCTCGTGATTAAAGTCTTGGCTGTTGCGGTTTCAAAAGCTGTACTAAACCCCCACCCCCTTTATGGATTCGTCGCTTCTTGGCTTGAGCCCCAGCGATGCGGGATTGGTACCTTGTAAGTGCATATCTGCCACCCCGCCTTATCAGCAGCGTCGTGGCCCGTCACAGCCTAATGTGGCTCAGCAGCAGTTTCATGTTTCACATCTCAATTGAATTTGGAGTGATTCGGACGTACTTACGTACGTTACACGTAATTCCCCAGATACCCAGATACTTACCCAGGTACTGTGGGTATATGCCGTCAGGTACCTTAATATGCCTAAATCTTCAACCGAAAAACAAATAGTTATATTCCGCCTATAGATACTAAGGTAGATACCTAGGTAGGTAGGGTTTTAGAAAACTCATGCGTTTATACACGCTGGACACGATTCACGTCCTGTCCGTCTTCTTCTCATTTACTAATACGAGCGTATGTTCTTCAAGTCCCCACTTAGTAATGAACAGTAATCTCGATTAAGCACTCACTTTCGTTTGGCCATTCTTACAACTTCTATAGTTCTTAGACTGGTAGAGTAATAACGGGCAGGGAAAGCGATAATCACAGACGCGAATCTTGTCTCATGAGAGTTCTTATAATCTGTAAGTGAATAGATATCAGAGATGGGCGTCGAAGAACATAGTCAAGGTTGGCTTCGGTATATTTTGAAGGAGGCAGCTCTTGGTGCTAGTATAGTACTCTCAAAAGCAAAAGCAAAATTTCGACGGATAAAAGTGGAGGGACTAGGCCTTGATAAGACTGTTTCCTCTTTATGTACCAGCTTAGTATAGTTGCTAGAAGCTGACACAGCGGCCTGTGCGCCACAATCCTAGGTCCTTTTCCACGCAGCAGTCATACTGTTTCTCTTTTTACCTCTGGCTATAGTCAAATATGCGGATCATATTTTACTACAATGTTGCGCTCTCCGAAAGATTCGCTGATTCAATGGCATTCAGCGCACAGGAGCGTTATATTAATCATGACTTATATTTTCAACTCAAAGAGATTGGGTATACATCGTTATATATTTCTTGGCGCCACGCTGACGCTTACATGATAGTGATACAGGAAAGAAATAGGTATCATCCCCAAACCTAAAGTCCCCATAACATGAAATTGATATACAGCGTTACATGAGATATATAAACTTTTAAATGACTTCGGCCTAATGGAATTCCATTGGAACATAGATGAGTTTCGAATAGGACAGTTCAAACATCGTGGCCTATATGACTGTTAGTGAAAACCAGCGTGTCTTACGGAGTTCAAGGGAACGTACGGCCAAGCTGCTTGCCCCGCTTCGAGACCTCGCGAGCGTGGTACTGCTTGATCTTTGCCCGGCGGGCTTCCTCGGCTGCTTCGAGCTCTAGCCTCTTGACTTCAGCCCTGGCCTCGCGGACGCGGATGCGAGCCGCTTCTAGGGCTCGGTCGGCCTCTCGCTCCGCATTCTCGGCCTGCATGACGCGCTCGCGGGCCTGGATGATAGACGGATCAACGTCCGGGTTGGTGGAGTTGCCGTGGCCGAAGGTGCGCTGTAGTACGCTTCGGTGACGCGATGGAGATGAGCCGTCTATGAATAGATTGTTAGAAAATTATGTCTACTTCATCAGCGGAGGTAGATAAAAGCATACCCGAACGCCGCGAGCTATGAGTTGTGCTACTACGAGTGGTGGCCGGAGGAGAGGGTGTCCGATGACGGGATCCGAAGAGGCCGTGGGACTGTTTCTTCTCATGGACAGGCTCCTCTACAACTTCCTCCTCAGGCCTGCGGCTAGAAAATAAAGGCATATTGGTAACGTTTCCTTGCCTGAGTATAGATTTATAAATATAAGGGTATGGGTGCGGGTAGAATTGGTAAGAGATGTTATGAAGGTCTGATACTAAGTTAGAACCGTGTGCGAAGACTGAAGATCAAAAATCAGAATCTGAGAAATGAATGAAGTCCATCGGCGGCCCTTGGGTCTATTTGAATACGCCGATATGCAGTGTACCCCATCTCGATGATCGTGACGCAAACCTGTTTGTCCTTGCAGTTGACGGCAATACGCAAGATGGCAGATCGAGAGTATGACGTACGGAGTTGAGACGGGCGGCCAATCAAATAGTACAGCGAAGGCGATCCACCAATCAGAAAAGATCGGTGACGAAAGTGGGCCTTAAAGGACCCTTAAAAATTCTGGGAAATGCAGGGACCAACTTTAGCCAGGAAAGAGACTCCGGGGGGGCCAGGCCCAGGGTAAGGGGTAGGTAGGGTATATAGCACACGCCCTAAGTACGACTTTAAGAGGCGCATGTACCTATCAGCCCTATGTACTGAGCGTACGGGTGGTGGGTGGTACGGACCTATATATATCGCCCTAAAATACCATGATAGGCCCCCTCTACGCCAACTTCCAATATTTTTAGCAAAGCACTCAGCCAGATTGGCTGGCGATTACGCCAACGATTCGTCCCAAACAGATGGAATTAAGTAGCTTTTGATGACTAAATTTCTCGGTAACGACAGCGTTGATCTATGTCATCATATATAGGTACCTACACATGGGTCCTTTACCTTGAATTTGATTGTGTTCAATGCAAACCGAAACTTGGCCAACCCTCGGAATCAGTCAACAAGCGACCTGTAGGCTACTCGATCCGATCCTTAGACGACAACGCCAAAAGAGCCCACAACTCCAAACGCCATGGCCACTATAACGTAACGAAATTCATCACCTCGATGACCTTTCCATCCCGGACGACGGTTCTAGACGCGGCGAGCGGCCCTCTCTCTCAAATCATCCTATATGCGCTATGTGTTGGTAAGCGTTAGCTAGGGAAAAACCTGGCAATGGTGATGCTAAACTCACTCATACACAACTTCTAAGCCCCTCCAGTAGCAACATCCAACCCACATGCCCGTGTTCAACTTCTCGGCATAGCGCTCATCTGCGGTTTTCATCGTGACGAACACTCTGATTCGACACAATCTTGGGTCTACCGGCACTGATGCGGTAGGGTCTTGAATCATTTTCGCTATCTCTGGAGGTCCGGTTACATTTCCCCTTGTTTTACATTCAATGCTATCGAATGAGTCAGCCATTGCATAGGTAGGGTTTCCTGACCGGGTTGATAAACTTACTACGCCGGTACTTCATCCGCTGTTTGCAGCCGATGCGTAGCTTCGACCCAAGTCGCCGACGCCTCCCCATACATTACGTCCTGACTCTCTTGCTCTCCGTTCTATTCGAGGTTAGCATTTCCTACCGACGCATGACAAGGGTACTTAGGTAGCCTACAACAACTAGACCGCGTCCAAACTGGCCGGACCAGCTACCATCGGAGACTGTAGACAATTTCTTGAAGCCATCATTCATGGCAACCGAAGCAGACTGAGAATTTAGAAGAACTCTCATCCGAAAATCGAATTCCAACTGCGGGGCTGGAATGGCTATATGGGGATACGGAAACTGGTCCAGAGCTTCCCAAGCTTGCGTGAGCTCTCTTGCAGAAACATGTTAGGTATACAGCGACAGAATGATCATGCGGGTAACTAGGTAGGTACCTCTGTGGCTTCGGACTTGTTATCTGGTGCGTCCGCTTACACTCGGCCCATTTTGCTTCTACCGACTCCCATCCGCTGTGTCGTCTCTCCGGAAGAATTTTCTTCATCCACTCGTCGGTCACGACAAGCGCTGTATCCCAATCCGAGCCTTCGCTGGACATTTCTAGCGGCAATTGTGTCGAGTTCGCCATCCTAACATAGTACTGCTTAACACCGCGCCGTCCGACAAGCAGCTCATCGGGAACGTTACTTCTCGGAGACTTCGTCGTGAGAAACGGTTTGGGTTCTTAGGTAAGAAAAGAATTATTAAAACTCCCACTTCCGCGGCACCATTACTTCCACCCATCTTCGGAGTATTGGACTCTTCCGTAGAGGGGACAGCGAATAGACTGTGGGATTATTGCCAATCGGAGGAAAGTCAGGCCGCAGGGGACCAATTGTTGCGCCGAGGGGAATCCCAAACGGGAAACAAATCGAGAAGTTGGAATAACGTTCTTACTCGTAGCGGCGCAGCATATGATATATGATTACCGAAAGCCCGACTATCTTGGTCAACGATCTCGCTTTACTTCGGAGCTTAGCGGCTATCGACCGGAGGTAATCTCTGGCGTCGGCTTTGTCATTGAAGATGGAGTGGGAGCGGATGCTAGCGAGACCAAAGGATTAAAAACCTCTTTAAGCAGTATTAGGATCTGCAGTTGGCGTCCAAGAACCCCGGGCCCGATCCCAAGCAAAGCGCCACCATAATAATATATCAAAGATACGAAGAATATGCTGAGGGGTACTGTTATAAAGGCGGTAAGCATGCATTCGTATATTACTATATGTGCACTCGCCTGATCTCTTTTTTATACATGAACTACAAATAACACACACATCTAACCCCAAATTCTGAGGCGTACCAGGTCGATAGGCTTCCGCGCGTCATATATCGACGACTCACTCCTTAAAAGTACCCTAAGAAATATAGGTCGGCCGCCCCCGGTTATCTTATTCCTTTAGCGAAGTTGTTCATCAATACCAAGTGTTGAGTGACAAGTTATTTTCACAGACTGTAGGGCTGGAGGGTCTGCTTGCTGTTCAATCCCGTCTAGGCGCATGCCGACGACGAGTGAAGACGATCTTCTGCAAATTCACGTCTCGTCTTCCCGCTCATCAGATCTGACTACTTTGCCATGGCCAAGAATATCTATCTGTATCCCATCCTTCAGCGGGAACTGATGGATAAGGACATGGTTCCGGTGACGGCGCTCCCGATCGCCGGCCTCTATCTAATTCCCAAATAATAGATTGGCGTCTAATTGGTTCCGCCTGTGCGGTAGTCTCTTGGTCAGTTGACAACATTAGTGGCTATATGGTCTTGATGCCAATCCAAGAGGTACGGCTCAGTTTACTTATTTATAGGTACGGGAAACTAAGAACCTTGGTCCGGATATAAATAGCATCTCAGACAATGAGGGCCAGCATCAGTGGGTAAAGGTGAGTCCATATTATAATGCCGATGCGTCAAAGACTATCCTGCAAGCATTGTCCCCTTATGACTTATCTACAATTACATTATTAGATATTACTTACTCTTATGCCCTTTCATTGGAGCCTATTGTTGTTGTTCCTGCCGGCTATGAGCTACGGCCACATTCGCTTGATCGCCCGCCATAACGTACGGCCTGAGGTCATTGGCAATTTCCATCCATACCAGTCCCAACTGGTGCTCGCACCAACTGTAAAGCCACATGACGTCCTTTAGCTTCTCTAAGAGCGTGTCCTTTTCTAGGATATTCCTCAACCGACAGTAGTTCTTCAAAGCAGTAATAAAGAACTCATGTTGGTCGCCTACCATCACCGAGTACTCATTCGGCGCAACCGGCATACGAACGCACGATCCCATGAAGAGAGCCCAAAGGAGAATGTTGGCGTGAAGCTCGTCTTTGGGGCGCCTCAACATATTACCCTGCGACACCTCTGACGTCGGGGCATACGCGGACAAGTTTCCTGTGGTGCTCTGCTCGGCGTCGCTCCTCGCCAGTTGCGATTCGCCGGGGACATAGGGCTTCGGCTGGGATAGAAGGTCTAGGGCTAGGATAGGATCGCATAGAGCCGACATAAGCGCTTCCGTTAGCGCGCGGTGTCTTTGGGCCGAAGGAGGCTGACCTCTAATAGCGAGGTGAAGAAAGAGATGCGCGGCGTATATCAAGACGTCGGACAGATCGGTCGGTGAGGGAAACCGGGGTTGTCTGTCCTCCTCTTCAATTGACGGCAATAACGGGACAGATCCGGCCCTCCTCAAGGACTGGCGGGATCGAGAAATGTTCTCTAGTTCGCAGAGCCGCCACTCGACCATGTAGATCGAGTCGCTGACTTGGATTCTTTGCCCGTAGGTATTCTCAAGGCTCGCGTAGTCGAAGTTATTAATGCATTCAGTAATCGAATACAACAGTTCGAAGAGCTCGACCGCTTCGCGATTCTGGATGGTGAGGTCCTTAAAACCTAACGGTTCCATATTCGCTAGCATCGAGCGGCTTGTGAACCTATCGTGAAGGGCTAGGGAAGATGCGAGCTGCGGTATAAAGGGGAATACTACCGGCTTATGCGCGGCTGTGGCATAGGAATAATCGGCCCTACGATAATTGGTAGGTTAGTAAGACGGGGCATGATGGGTATATAATGACCGTACGCTCTGCTTACCATGATATAGACCGTTGAAGGATGCTGCTATGTTTGAAGCCATCGACGATACCGCCTCGGAGATCGACCATCCTCTTCAAGCCGCTCATGTGCGCTGCAGCGGCGCTAAGCGAGCCGATGAAAGTCTACGAGGTCTTAGTTCCGCGAACGGATTACTCCCCCAGACACACCTATGGACTACTTACTTCGATGTTCACGAGAAGGGCGACGGCAACGACTAGGCCATCCGAAATAGGCTTACTGTCGTCCTTGCCCTCTAGGTTCAGCCTCTCGTTGATAGACTTGACCGCCTGGAAGCGATGAAAATCGATGGTGCTAGTATCAGCCCATCTCGCAAGCGAATTGTGCATAGCCGCTATCATAGCAATGAAAGCATGCGTAGCAGCTTTGTCAAGTTGAAGCTGTTGCGTATTAGCCTCGCACCGCACGACCACGGGAGAAATTAGAAGACCCACAGCTTGAACCCAAGTCCCTTCGGGATTCATGGCAAAGGCGTTTGCGAGAAACCCTGAATAATCTACCTTTGGTCAGCAACCCACTGTGCGCTCGGATGAAACAGGAGGCTCGTTTACATGTGTTCAGGTACGTCGGCACCCCGGCGCGGTCGAACCATTTCTCCACGGCGGTCTCTTGCGGCGATAAGCAGACAGCCATGCAATACTTCATCAAGCTTTCCGTCAAGGGCGTCTTCTCGATGTGCAGCAACGTGAAGTTCGGAAGCTCCCTCGCGACGCTCACGGCAAGCCAGTTCGTCTTCTTGAGCTTCCTCTCGTGCCTAGGGACGTCATCCTGCCTGCCGCCGTGGGACGAGCCCGCGGGCTTGAGTCTGAATTTCGAAGTGTGATCTTTCTGCGATCCCGCCTTCTTCGCATGGGCCGGCTGGTTGGAGCCACTGGGCAGCTTCTGCCGCCTAGCATGCGAGCGCACCCTTCGGCGCGTCTCCTCGTCGCGTGCTACGGTGTTGATGGAGGTGATGAACTGAAACCCCGTATTCCCCGAAGCCGAGCTCGGTGCCATTGCGCGCCGAAAGTATCGCGTAATGAACCCAAATGGAATTCGGGTAAAGCCTAGTTATCAGCGTAAAGTTTTAAGCTGGATGGTAGCGCTGTTGCTAATATATTGGTAAGCGTGATCCTCATCTCCTAAGATTTATAAGTGGGCTGTCATACATGGGTAGAAGCTCCTCAAACTTCATACACTGCTGGAGTTAGTATGTACTGGGGAAAAGAAAAGACGGCGAAGATGTAGATTACACGAGAGCATGCTCTGCGAGTCTTGGGGGGGTTTTAAACACCACCATTATCATAGGTTCCTGATAGATATATGCGATCGCACCGGCTCGGCTCTGGCTTCGATGCCCTGTCACTTGGTCAATAACTATCAACAAGTTGCAACTAGGGTTGCAAGTACCTAGTAAGCTCCATTGAGAATCACACGCCGGGGACGGATCGCGAACCCCTGAAGCTAGTGTAATTTTCCGTCTTCCCCAGCTTACCCAGCCTACCCAGCCAGCGTTCCAACTCTCCGGCAAATCCCGCGTTGACATCCTTGCATCACGCCCGGGGTGGAGCTTAGCGAGGCGCTTGAATCGATCCGGGTTATTGTTTCTTTTGGAGGGGGGCCATTTTGCTCCGCTGCCATCCCTCATCAAGCGTGCTAGGTGATATCGATAGGGCGATAAAAGAAAAAGACTCCTAGAGCCCCATCTCGAGTCAGGACGGCGATGACTATTCTAAGTAGGAAAGAAAAGGCCCGGTTACCTAGAACATAAGACTACACAGACTACCTGTTTACGCAGCGTAGAGTAGGATGACGGTTTGCATGGTGCATAAAAAATTGAATATCAGCATGCATTGGGGGCCGTAACGCGCAGTGTTAGGGGCGCGCGTGTGTGGTGTGGTGTGGTGAATGATCTTCGGCCAGCTTCAGGTAATCTTAGGTACCTAGGTGGCAAAGCTCCATATGCAAGTTCGTCTGATGACAGTTCCGAATTCCAGGTAACAGCATGATCTTCCCTCGCTACCTTACCAATATACTATTACCGACATCCCGTGGACCCAACCTCGACGAAGGGCTCGAGAGGACCTTGCCTTGTTACCGACGTACGCAGTAGAAAAAGTGCGCCATCCCCGGTCCTGGCTCAGGGAGGTCTCATTGTCCCGAAAAGGAAATTAATAAGGGCTTGGCGCTCTTAGAGTGGACTCACAACTCCCGTGATATTTCCTTTTACTGCAACCCAGACTTCCTCATAGAGCAACCGTATTCGAACCCGCTCACTGCCTATCTCGCCACGAGCTGGTCAGCTGCAACGGCTTCATTAGTAAACCCTTCTACTGTAAATTGGTTACCAACTTTCGATCCACGAATCATTCATCTTCCTTGCCCCAATACCTTTAGCGAGGCCCGGATCGAACGACCCATTCTAGTCAACGGAAGCTCGAGGGCACAACGTCTTGGATTTTACCGTCTCTACTACCGCGTAAATCCGAAGTAGTATATAGGTACACACCTCCATGTATTATAGCTACGTACATATTCTAAATCTGCCTTCCGATGCTACCAGACCTTCTCAGCTACGACGCTACTACGTAGGTAGATATTGATTAGCATTGGCGTGACATCCCGAGCTGCGCCTCGAGGATCCTGATCTTGTACGTACGCATACATATTGCGCCTGCGGGGAAGCAACTCACGTGAATGAGTATTTCCATCACCAGCTCTTCTCGATTCGGAAACCCCCATCAGCGTCGACGTGCCCGTTTGGGAACTCTGTCTCGATGCGTACGGCACCGGCCCTTATCTCTGCGCTCACTTCGGCCAAAGGTGACGTCCCTCTCTCCTTGGGGGTGGGGCCTCAAACACCACGCGCTCGGCGCAGTCTGTGCGCTGATAGGAGGACCAATGTCCTGTCGCCGCTGGGACATAGATCTCGCTAGATATATATCATTACGGCACTCTTGCTATCCGTATATACCTGTTGCTGGCCCCTCTGTTGCCGTTGCCGAGTCGCAGCTTGGAAATCATAAGCGCTGGATGCTACGGCCATAGCTGCTTTGATGTGTGATTATTTCGGATTGCTCGCACTTGATTTCGCGGGGTGTAATCGTACGATCAGGCAACTTGCCAGAACGGTGTGGAACTTCGACTCTTCCTGAATCTAGCATTGAGCGCACTGCACCTTTAACGGCTCTTACTAAGGGCGGCTCTCATATTATGTTGACTCTAAACCTCGCGATCGCCTGTTAGCTCGCCTATTGCACCATTCTAACCAGTCGCTTGATCTACCCTAAGCACCAATTAGGGTTAGAATTATTTTCTGCCTGCATTAGCTATAGACGCATCTTCTGGTTGCATCTAGGGAGACGATGCTGGAGCTCATTAATCTTTGTTTTGAGACGGGCAAGACATTGTCAAGTATTAGGTGGTCAGACGACCTCTTATGCGCCCTACCCAATCCCCAGGGAAGTGTCTCGAGGAGGTATTATCAACATGACTGCCACTCGCCACCTAATGGCTAACCCTCCATCGGGTGTTCGTGGGGAACCTGTTTCTCAGTTTTGGAGTAGCTTCATGTAATACGAAGGTTCTCCAAAGAATTGCAAGTGGCTCGTAACATTAGAGCCCAGAATTCGAATAGCCGATGTCGCCCGTGTCAGTGACAATGCTTCTCGGGGACTTGGGGTTTATTATTAACGTCACGGCGATTATGAACTGGGCGTTTGGCTCCTCCATTCGGGCTACCCTTTCCAATGATATCGTAAGATTGGTCATACCTGAGTCTCGCAAGGTCTTACCAGCCATCCGTAACATTGAAATTAGACTCTTGAATAAGACGCGAGTCAAGTGGTCTTCAGGCGAATAGCAAACATGATAATGGGCAGAGTCGGAGACCAAAGCTCGAGCCTAACTTCGCTTCATCGAAATCTGAAGTGTATAGCTATGTAGAATATCCAGTCTTAAATTGTCGACAATGGTTGAATATGGGTCATGAGTTAAACAGTTTGGTTTGGGTTAGCTGAACAAGCTTATACATAAAACCTCTATGCATACCCAGTTTGCCCGTATTCAACTGCGATTTGCTAGGGAACTCCATCCCCGGAGATATACAAAGACGTGGAGACCGTCTCGTTCTTAAGTAGGTAGGTCCCTAGGTAGGTAGGTAGTTAATAACTAGTATTCCATAGAGGAGATTGAAGAAACAACTGGGTATCGGCATTGTAGAAATGATAGGATATGCTGATTCTCAAGATTGTGAGTTGGGTCGTCCCTGCTTATCCCAATCAGAGTACAGGTATTCTGGAGACGTATTGACGTCTTGAGGAGCTCAACTCGGTCCTTAACTCGGTGCTTAATCGGTAGAGCATGAGACACTCCCTATTTATTCCTTGTCAGGGAATACGGAAGGTAACGGCCCCGGCTTGGCATTAAGTCGATATATAATATATATCTCCGCTTTGTACCTGAAGTCAAATTTTCATTTTATTGAAGTTTTGCGCATTGAGGATGTTTTTGCATGAATCAGAAGTGGAATTCCGGACCGGGCGTGAAGTTTGGGGCGAGATCTAGATTAGGTACCTACCAGCCCTACCTAGCAGCCTAGGTACCTAGCTCCACTATGTAGAAGACGGCAGCAGAAGAAGAACGCGGCTATGGGTACGTACATATTTAGTGGATCCATTCAAGCCACAGTGCATGGACCATCGAACCCCTGCTGATAAAGGGAGAAAAAAAAAAAAATTTCGAGGGGTACTTCGTTAGTACCAAATTGATAAGGCCAACTTTTTTTTAATTTTTATTTTTATCTTTTTTCCCATGCGCCGCAATCAGTAAATCTGTCTCTGCCTTTTCTCACTCCACAACATCAAAGGCATCAGAAGTAAGACGCTGGTTCACCGCAAATCTCTTCAGCGCCCACGATCGAGGGCATCTCGGGCAGTTCTACTGGCCCCTCTCTACCCTCGGCGACATTCTTTTTGTCCTGATAATACCAAGTTGGGTCGTCTTTCTTTCCTTTCTGCCCAACCCGCAAACGCCGACCGCCTGTGATGCCTCACCAAGTGTCGCCGCCGATAATGGTGGCCAAACCTGCCGATAACCCTCCCGCACCATCGCAACAGGATATATCATCAATCCTCAATACGATATTCACTGCCAAGACCTCGGCCGCTTCAATCGACGCCTGCTACGGACTCTGCGAAGTTCTGTTAAACACCGTAGGCTTCCGCGGCCTGTACGACTATGGCATACTGGCAGAGGTTAAGAAAGCTGCGTCCGATAAGAAGAGTGGGTTGCGACGAGAAAGTGCCCAGAACCTCCTCGGTGCCTTATTCGAGAAATTCCCACCTCGACAGCCTTTGAGCGAAGTCGTCTTCCTGATCCAAGATGGCGGTCTCGTCTCATGTGCTTTGGACGCGTTAGCGGATAAGGGCACAGTGGTGCGCGACGCCGCACAGTACGGAATCGATGCGCTCTTCGGCCATCTTAGCCCCGAGGCGATGGTTGTCGGCCTATTGCCAGCTCTCGTTGCCTACTTGTCGAAGAAGACCGGGAAATGGCAGGGTACTATTGGAGCTTTGAAGTTAATGCAGAGGATGGCTGACAAAGCAAAGTTGGAAATTGGCTGCACAAAAGAACAGGCTGAAGAGAAGGACATCCTAAGAGAAGCGATGGGTGCCAAGCTGGCCAGCTTGATTCCCATAGTAGAGGGCAACATGCACGACCTCAAGGCCGACGTCGAGAAGCAAGCAGTCGTTACGATGCAGTCTCTCACTACCCTATTATCTAACGACGACGTCGCCCCTAGAATTCCTCTCCTCGTCGATACCATGCACCATCCTTCGACCCAGACCCTTCAGAAGGCAATTCACGCCCTTTCGCAGACAACCTTTGTTGCCGTAGTCACATCCCCCGTCCTTGCTCTGCTTACCCCATTCCTTGAGCGAACCCTCAACAACCCAACGACCGCCCAGGAGGTCCTACGACAGACCGTCGTCATTACCGAGAATTTGACCAAACTGGTCCACGACCCCATCGAGGCGCGTACTTTCTTGCCTAAGCTCCAGCCGGGTATTAAGAGTGTCGTTGATCGGGCACCGTTGCCGGAGGTGAGAGAATTGGCTACCAGGGCCTTGGACGTCATGGATAAAGCCATGGGCAACGACAAAGCAGTGGTAGAGAGGGTCTCCGCAGATGATGTTGCCAAGGTTCTTGACTCGGAGATCAAGAAGAACGGAGGCCTCTCGGGAGATATAGACTTCTACAAGTTAGCTCGCCCTTACATTTGCGAAATGGTGGCCGAGGATGCAAATCATCGCCATGTCGCTCGGATCCCTGCCAGGATCGCGCCTTATCTTAAAGATATAATGCATCAGCCGGGAGCCAGCGATGCTGTCGCTTCCAGCGTCCATAAATTCTACGTCGCCGAAGACCACCGCAAGTACGGCGTACCGGAGAAGGAAGACGACGGCGAGATCGAGATTGTCAACGCAGATTTCTCACTGGCCTATGGTGGTATGCTTCTTTTGTCTCACACCAATCTCCGACTCCTGAAGGGACACCGATATGGTCTTTGCGGTCGCAACGGTGCTGGCAAGTCTACTCTGATGAGAAGCATTGCTGGTGGCAAGCTGGAGGGTTTCCCGCCACAGGATGTCCTCCGCACTTGTTACGTCGAGCACAATCAAGGAGAAGACGCCGATATTAGTATCCTAGAATTCATGGTCAAGGATCCAACCATCGCATCTGAGGGTAGGGAGCGGATTTCCGAGGTCTTGGCCGAGTTTGGCTTTACCGCGGGCCCTGAGGGCAGGCAGTCTCAAAAAGTCGGCTCTTTATCAGGAGGATGGAAGATGAAGCTCGCCCTCGCTCGAGCCATGTTGCAAAAGGCCGACGTCCTATTGCTCGACGAACCTACCAATCACTTGGACGTTGCTAATATCGCATGGCTGGAAAATTACCTAAAGACCCACACAGACATCACCAGCCTAATCGTGTCTCACGATTCTGGTTTCCTGGATAACGTCACGACTGACATCTATCATTACGAACCCGGAAAGAAGTTGGGCCATTTCAAGGGTAATCTCTCCGAGTTCGTCAAGGTTCGTCCCGAGGCCAAGGCTTATTATACGCTTTCCGCCTCCAACGTCCAGTTTAAGTTTCCTCCCCCCGGCATATTAACGGGTGTCAAGTCCCAGACGCGAGCGATCATTCGGATGACCGGGGTTTCTTACCAATACCCCAAGGCGCCTAAGCCGTCGCTCTCGGATGTCTCGTGTCAGCTATCTCTTTCGTCACGTGTTGCTGTTATTGGGCCCAACGGTGCTGGAAAGTCGACTTTGATTAAGTTGTTGACGGGTGAAGTGATACCGACTACCGGAAAAGTCGAGAAACATCCCAACTTGCGAATTGGTTACATTAAGCAACACGCTCTTGAACACGTCGAGATGCATCTGGAGAAAACACCAAACCAATACCTGCAATGGCGATACGCTAACGGTGACGACCGAGAAGTGTTTCTGAAACAGACACGCATTCTTTCGGACAAGGACCGAGAACAGATGGATAAGCGAATTGACCTTGGCGACGGAAAGGGCGAGCGGCAAGTTGAAGCTCTCGTGGGCCGTCAAAAGTACAAGAAGACCTTCCAATACGAAGTGTAAGTCGGCCGTTATCGAATTCTTTAAGGTACCGTGACTAATAATCAATGTAGGAAATGGAGAGCTTGGTTGCCGAAATACAACTCTCAAGTTTCTCGAGAAACCCTTTTGGAGTGGGGTTTCGATAAGCTCGTACAGGAGTTCGACGACCACGAGGCATCCCGTGAAGGTCTCGGTTACCGAGAGCTTCAGCCCACGGTCATTTCAAAGCACTTCGAGGATCTTGGCCTTGACCCTGAAATTGCCAACCACAACGAGATTGGAAGCTTATCCGGAGGCCAGAAGGTTAAGGTTGTCATCGCGGGTGCTATGTGGAACAACCCGCATTTGCTCGTGCTTGACGAGCCTACTAACTTCTTGGATCGCGATTCCCTTGGTGGTCTTGCGGTTGCAATCCGGGATTTCAAGGGTGGCGTGGTCATGATCTCCCACAATGAAGAATTCGTCGGCGCTCTGTCAAACGAGCAGTGGCACATAAACGACGGACGAATGGTCATGAAGGGCAATGCCTCCGTGGCTCTAGACCGCTTCGAGGATAGCAAACCGGGCAGCGGCCTCACAAGCGGCATTACTACCGGAGTCAACAGCACAGCGGCTAGCAGCGCCGTAAGCAGCGCCGTCAACAGTGGCACCGAAGATAATACACCGCTCAAGTTTAAGGCCAAGAAGAAGAAGAAGAAGACCAAGAAGGAACTTAAGGAGCAGGAGGTCCGGCGGAGATTGCGCCATATCGAGTGGCTCAACAGTCCCAAGGGCACCCCTCACCCCCCGGATACGGATGATGAGGAGTAAGAGTCGGTTGTGCCTTTTTATGCTATATGGTCTTTAGACGATTTTTTTCTGTTGTTCCCTTAGTTAGCTTGGGGCAGGTGGTCGTTTCTCATTTAGACGAGGCTTGGGGCCTCGTTCATAGACGAAGACCATTGATAGAGTTACGAGTGCCTAGGAAATTGGTATGGTAATGACGACGCATAGACGTCTCATGCAGGCGTTTCAAATATATAGACGGACAGGTACGAAGGCATGATAGATAGAACTAAAGGTTCGCATTCGGCGTAGCCCGACTCTAGGGCTTGGTGATGAATAGACATTGAGATCAAGTACGAATATCAGGTGCGTTTTTTAACGTGCCTAAAATGTTGGGAGATAAACTGATGCTGTTGAGATGTTTGCTGGATACATGTTTGCAACAATCCTGAACTAAGGGGTAATATATGCCGATGTAGCAATCATTATACTGCCTATCTACCATCTATTCATAGTTGTAATAGCCATAGCGACCGTTATGAAGATGGCGATATTAAAGACAAGCTCTCACAGTTACAGGCCGAATTATATTTCCTCTACGCTTAGATTCGTCGATAAACGTAGGACAAACGATATTCGAGTCAAATCCGTACTAAGCCATTACCAGTCACAGACCCTAAAAGTCCTGCTAACGAAACGGTTATTCCTAGGCTCAGCAACACGTAACTTATTCTACGCAGCGTGCCGTACGTCTACGGGCTCCCACATAACTGGATTTCCAGGTCCAACGTCGACACGATAGCAAATCGAGATCTAACTCATCCACAGACTGGCACCAGCTTCTCTATCGTATCTCTTAAGCCTGACTAGCACCGTGTAATTGTCAATGAGGCACCGTAGAAAAGCCTCTGGCAAAGCCCGCATGGCACAATGGTACTAAGTCGCAATCACATGAACTACTTACCGTACTGCGTCTCTCTCGATTCTAAGCTCGATGTTCATTTGGTTATAGCTCTAAGCGTTTACTCTACTTTGAACGATCTAGATGTCCACTTAAGTCAAAGCTTTCAGACGAGATACGGAGAGAAATAAACCATAACCTTCGGTTTCGGGAGAGTTGAAGTTCCGTTCGTATTCTACGATGGCCACCGTTCTTCGCCCTGCTAGATCGTACTAGCATTAAAAAGCAATTTGATTAATATCAATAAGTCCATATGCCGTCAATTCCTAATCCAGCCAGAGGCTTGACATGTGTAACCACCTTACTGCTTTGCCCACCCTGTTTCATATTGTACATAGTCGACATATCTTGATTTCCCTCAGACACCCCCCCGCCGACCCCTAACTAGAACTCCAGCGAGTCCTACCTGGCTTATTTCCAAATAGCCTCTCCATCATCAGGCAATTGATCGATCATCTCACTCTCCGGTGCCCCAGCAACCAAGCGTTCTAAGTTTTGCCGTACACTGAATCTTATATATGGAGTTCCCTTGCCCTTCGCATAACCACCCCCTTGGCCTTGAATATTAGAAGCGCCGCCTTCAGCATAGTGGTGGCTGAATAGGGGCGGCTGCACTGTGAGACAGATCGGAGGGGAAGCCCGAAGTCCGTAGGCAATCTCGCTATCCTCATTTATCTCTGAATCGGGTCGAGATTTGCTCTCCGTGGCGTAATTCCCCTCGCACCATTTCTGCAGCATCAAATCCCATTGGGTATCGTAACGGTCGTGGAATCTCGAGAGGAGTTTCCGAGCTCCCTGTTGGCTAACGGCGTAGGCTAGGCTGCAGATGTTCCCTCTAGATGCATGAACAACACGGGTGTGAGGTGAGTACATCTCCCCCAGCTTGTCCTGCAGGGCAAATGCATGGGGTTTGAGATGTTTAGGGGCAGGAACAGTCTCGTCCTCCGGAATCTCGACGATAAGTGGTGAAATAGGGGTACGGTCGTCGGGAAAATCGGCGCCACAGTGGCCAAGCCATAGAACATCCCAACCATCCCCATACGCAGTTTGATAAACTTCACTATCGACGCTCGCGATAGGCGGTAGTTGTACTATATTCGTGTTAGGTCACTGTATCGCCACGTTCGTGCTATAAATCCCGTCCTCCGAGGAAAAAACGAAGCTACTCACTCTGGGGCCTGCCAGAATTTGACTCTCTCAACCACGTCCTCGAAGCGGATGCGAAAGTCCGAAGCTGAGACTTCAGCCGCACATCCCAGTCTATGTCGTCCTCCAAAATGAGCGCGCTCGTTAGGTTCTCCTGCACGGCCGATTGCAAGGCGTTCATATGCGATCTCCAAGATCCCTTGGCCCCAGCAGCATGTCGCCCACCTCGGACCCGTGTGGCGCGGTTCAACACCTCTTCCCCCGACACGCCATCAACCCACGTAAAATTGAGGTCGCTAACAGAACCCGCCAAAGCTATCGCATCGCGACGATCCTTCCGCGAGGGCAGATTGATGACGATGATTCTTGAGAACTGTGGCTGGCGTTAGAGTGGGACGGCATATGTAATATGAGAGATAAAGCAAAATGAGTCGTACGCCCAGCGTATTATTAAATACGTCTTTTATACTCGCGTTAGTTAGGACCCCGAAACTCCTCAGTGTATCGGATACTGTGAGCCTTTGCCAGTATATGTAGAACAGGGAAGCAAGGACGCAGGCAGCCACGAAAACTCTGTGATACGGCGGCATCGCGCGTAGATGTCGGGGAAGGGTCACATTTTATGCTCCCATCCTAGTTCACCGGGCCTGTAATTGATTCTGTATGCTGACAACTTGGTGACAAAATTTGAGGTTGAAGAGATGAAACATCAATGTGGCCTTGAGTACCATGCGGCTCATCTATCATAACTCGGCATGCGGGTAAAGAGCCGGTTAAAGTCCACCCATGATCACCTCAAGTAATATCATGCCAAGAATGTACATTCTTGTAGAATTCCTAACGAGTGACATCACTTAAAAATATTTATATTGTAGCGGAAAAGACTGTAGGTGACGGAAGGTAAGTTGGGCATAGGTATAATTTGAATTATCCAAACTACCGTAGGATGAGACTTCATGCTCGATTATTCTCCCTCCATCTTCCCTTCTCAGGATAAACCGAATGCGATAGGAAATACACCGAATCAAGATTCTCATCAACAAACCGTAGGGTTATAGGGGCCGTCATAGAACCCCCCTGACATGGCTAGATTACGCAAATTACACAAGCTCCCTACCTACCCTTCAAGCGCCTGGACAACCTGAGCCCAGTCCTCCGCCACATACGCGCCAGGTACATGCTCCCCATCAAACAAACTCGCCATGACCACCCGGTCCGCCTGCTCGCCCCGCCAGGGCTCGCGGCCATGCTGGGCGATAACATTATCGAAGACCAGCACGTCGCCGCGCTGCCACCGATGCAGCACGCGGATCTCGTCCGTGATCTCGGCCAGCCGCGCGAGGTACGCCTCGGGGATCGGCGCGCCGTCCCCGAACAGCTGCCGCGTGACGCTCTTCCTGCCCGCCGCGCCGCCGGCCCGCGCGTTCTTGTGGTACGCCGCCAGCCCGGTGAACAGCGTGGGCAAGCCCGTGCCCGGCTGCGTGCGGACGGCGGGGAGCCTGTGCGTCAGCACGACCCCGTCGTCGGTCCATTCCCACGTCGTGTGTTTCCCCCTGCCGTACCGGGCGATCTGCGCTTCGATCTTGGCCCGCTGGGTCGCCTCGTCGTCGCCGTCTTGGATCTCCTTCCCGAACGCCTGCCTCAGCGTGGAGCCGCCGGCGTATTGCTTGCCGACCTTGTACGTGACCTTGCTGAGGATTCCTTTCTCGGCGAGCTGGGCGACGAACTCGGGGATCTCTTGCTGCGCGCGGTGGAATAGCTCTAGGGAGGAGGATATCGGGGTTTCCCCGCCGCTCTTGGCGGCTTTGTGCCCGTAGAAGAATATGTATTCGGGGGCGTGGGGCACCTGCGGCGACTCGTTGTGGTTGTAGATCAGGACTTCCTTGGGCGACTCATTGGCCGGAGCTACATTGGGTGCCAGCAATGGCCTGTCGACGACGATTCCGATTATCTCATCTATTCTATGTTAATATTGCGAGGAATTACTCATGGTCGGCTTTAGATTCCATGCCCTTACTAGGGGCAAGATACGATTCATAGCAGCGTGAGACGTACTATGAAAATATTAGTACTTACGGATAACACGGCCGCGGAGAGTTCCAAACCGAATATTTCACGAGAGATATATAAGAGTTATTTTCATACATACCGGGGCTTATAACCGAAGGCATGAGCAAATCTACTGAATTCATCCGCGTCGTGAATCGGCAAGCCTCGGAATAGGAGACATCCATGGACAGCCAACTTCTTCGTGAGAATTCCACCTTGGGCTTGGAGATATCTCACCGTTTCAATAACGGTGTCGAGATCCGGGGTAGCGTGGTCAGGAGTGGATGGACGTAAAGCAAGAGGAATAACGGCGCCTTCAGGATGCGGTGGTCCAAGTACGCGTTGATTGCTCGATGGGAGATCGAATTGTTCGAAGGCTAGCAATGGAGAGTCTATCTTCGTAGAGTCGAATGACTGTACCGTCGCATGCTCCAGTGTAGTAGCCATCGAGATAGGTATTTAGACTTATATTCCCAGACTGAAGCATCCAAGGTTGCTAACAAAATCAGTCCTGTAGAATAATTCCTTGACCTAGCCAGCTTTAGATTTCGTTTGATATGTTCGGCGACGATCCATAGTATTATATCGGTCTAGTATCTCAACTAACAACGTCTAGCCTATCATATCATGATCGTGCATCTCCCATCCCCTCGATTTCTAGACTAAAATCACGTCATTCCTCGGCGTCCGTGAAACCAGGCATCTTTGACTTCAGGGTAGCATCGAGAACCACAAGTCTTGATAACCCCGCGTCCTCGAATGGCGTTTTCTATTCGACGTCGGATATGTAAGAAGGGTCTTCTATCCGTTTAAAGCTTACCGAATATGCCAGCTACCCGGTCTAGGAAGTAGCACGTCAGAAGTCTAGACTCTTGCGTATGCTTTATCAGATAGGAGAACAAGACTATAATAAGATTTAACAATGGGTTATCGTTAACCGTAGGTAGATATTGTAATTATTTATTAGAGCGGCTTCTCGGTATATATTCCGAGGTTCATATTATTTAAAAAGGCACGAAACCCCTCCAAATTCAATGAATTCGAATTAGACCTGTTGCTATCTCTAGTCTAAACCAATGGTCGCCGCGATGTCCGAGGAGGCGGTTGTCGCCAAAGATGGACTCGATATAACAACCCGGAGCTCCATCACAGTCGCAAATGTTGACAATGCCCCAGCGGAGCCGGGCCACATCCCATTTTTCCGGAGCACTCTTTTCCAGATTTTAGTCGTCGGTATCTGCGCCTTCTCAGCACCTGGGATATGGACTGCTATGAACGGCCTCGGCGTAGGCGGATCTCAAAGCCCGGATCTCGTCAACGCCGCCAACGCGCTTCTCTACGCGTTCATGACGGTGACCTGTTTCAGCGGACCGTGGATAACAAATGCGATTGGGTTCCGGTGGACCTTATCTATAGGCACGCTTGGCTACCCTTTATATGCGGCGGGCCTGTATGTCAATAACCGATTTGGCAATACGTGGCTCGTCTATGTCGGAGCCGTTACCTGCGGCATCAGCGCGGGATTTTTCTGGAGCGTGGAGGGCGCCGTCGCGACGGGGTATCCCGAGCATCACAAGAGAGGTCGCTACATCGCGACGTGGTTTACCTTCCGCAACTTCGGGAACATCATAGGTGGCGCAATCTCGCTAGGCCTTAATCATAAAGTCAACGTTCGTGGGCAGGTCGGGTATGAAACTTATCTGGGCTTTATAGCCATCCAATGCCTCGGTTGTCTATTCGCTCTCCTTCTTTCGAACCCGGAGAAGGTGCAGCGCGACGATGGGACCCGTATCGAAGCGCCGAGGGGCATTTCTTGGCGAACAGAGCTCCGTGAGATGTGGAAATTGATGAGGAGCAAATCGATATTGCTTTTGACGCCCCTTTTCTGGTACTTCGGGTGGACACAGGCGTACCCAGGGACCTACTTGGCAACTTACTTCACAGTGCGGTCCCGAGCTCTCGGTAGCTTTATGTCTGCTATCGTCGGCACCTTAGCTACCTGGCTAAGTGGTGTGTTGGTCGATATTCACTGGACGAAGAGGAGACAGACCCGGGCCATTAACACATATATCCTAATTGCGATGCTCAATAGCGCCACTTGGATTTGGGCTGTGTATATCCAAAACGAATATCGGTTCACGCATCCCGTTCTAGACTGGGGCGACCAAGCCGCTTTTGGCCGTGGCTTTGGCGTCTTCATGTTTGACCGTATCAGTCATGGGATGGTTGAGAATTACATATATTGGTGTATCAGTAACTTATCCGATTCCCCCGGTGGTCAGATCAGGTATAGCTCTCTGCTCCGAGGAATCGAGACAGCAGGCGTCGCTGTAGGGTTTGGTATCCAGGCCGTTCCGACAGCGCTCATTGCCACGGCTAGCATTAACCTAGGCCTTTGGATTATCGCGCTGCCGTTTAGTTATTACGCCACCCTAAGGGTAGTCCGGAAGTTTAACGAGCAGGATAAGAAGGTTGCTGACAACGGCGAGGTCCTAGCGACACAGGGATAAGGATACACCTATATATATATACCTGGATAATATTGAAGTAAAAAGCAAAGCCCGTAAGCTAATTATGTATTGTGCCACAACTACGACCCATGCTCCCGAGCCTAGGTACCTAAAGCAGCCCTGTGTGTGACGACATGTTGAGACAGTTATGGAATGATTATATTCTCTGGATAGAATATGTCCATTGGTAAATTTAAAGTCAGTATATTTAGAAGAACTAGCTGATAGCTCTATCAGGCGAATGTTCTAAATTGAGTGTTTTCTTCATGTCCACGCCTTAATTGTGCAGGAGGCAACGCCGCCCCCAGGATGCATTGGCGATCCTTTAAGGATCTCCCAACGGCACTTAGGATACCACCTTATTACGTTGCAATCCCCACACGGCCTACACGACGTCACACGCCAAACGGGGGAATTATACCAAGATAACGAAGATAATTGTTCTATTTCCACGTTAAAGATGATTATTAGGGAGAGTAAAATGGCAAGGACTGAAACATCATAATTGTACATTTTCCAGTAAATGAGTACCCAAATTTTCTATGCTGAATGCCAGATTACTCAGACCATGTTCCGAGTATAAACGCGCTCCGCTCCGCTATGAAGGCCATAGTCGGTTGGAGAATAAATGCCGACAGCCCCAGGCTTAAGAAGCTTAAGCAGGGCAGACGATCTTCCAGGAGGCCCAGTTGGCGTTGGGCGGGGGAACGTCGGTGCAAGTCGAGGTAGCGAGTCTGGTCTCGCCGGAGGTGCAGATGTTGTTGGTGAAGACGGACACTATATTTCCAGTTAGCGATCATCCACCGTCCTATTCTATTATCCGGGTTGGTTCGAATCGGGGAAAGACTTACAGCCGCAGCCGTCGGCGGCGGGGTACAAGGCTTCTAGGATGACGGACTTGACGCCGGGGTAAGTGGGAACGCCCTCGAAGGTGTGGCAGGCGTTGGCGTCGGACTGGTCGACGGTGTAGAAGCCCTGGTTCAGCTCGCTGCAGCCCTCGGCGCTGAAGACTCGGAACTGAGCTAGACGGGCACCGTCGCGAGGGATGGCGTTGGCGTTGGCGCCGAATGCAAGGGCGGCGGCGGCGGCGAGGAAGCTGGCGAACTGCATTTTTGCGGTAGTGTAGATGTTTATGAATTAAACGTTAAGAAGTCTAGGAAGTGAGGTTTGAAGGTGTAGAAAGCTAGTTTTTATTATCGTAGTGTAGTTTGTTGTTGTTGTCTGATGATGATCGATTCGAATCTCAAGAGGGACGTCGCTCGACTGCCTTTTATAATAATCTCCTGAGCTCTCCCGACGAATACGTCTTTACGTAAAGTATATGGGTCGGGTACGCCGTGCGCACAGAGGAGGCTTCGCATCTCGCGATTTCCGTCTGTTGATTTCTCGAACACGATGTTTTTTGGAGAATCTAATCATGCAAAGCAACGACGCAAGGAGTGCTCTCTGGACTGAGCCCCTATGACAAGCCACACGCCCTGGTAACGATTTCGACTAGCTGAGGGCGAAGCAACCAATCAAGGGTGATGGGGCAGCTGAAGATCTACCCGAAATGGGAATTGCCTACCGTCCTATGCGGGAAGGATCACCGCCTCGGCGGCGTGTGGGGTTGAGGGCACGTTGAGGTACGTAAGTGCAAGCCGACGCCTTATACGACAGAGATCGGCGGGCGACGAAGCATCTTCACTGGCTCAACTAAAAATGGAACGCTGGGATTTCCTCGTATGCCTCACCTCAGCACTCCAGCACCTCAGCGTCCGTCTGCTGCGTCGAAGCTTGCCGAAGCTTGTCTTCGTTGACAAGTCCGGCATTCTCATGCATACAGCACGCGCCGTCGTAAAGCAGTGGCAGCACCGCCAACGGTCTCGCTAATAGGCAGAGAGATTAAGAAATCTCCGATTGGGCCGTAGTCAGAAAATGGGACGGAGATCCATGGCTCGAATCTGTCATTTCCCCATAAACCGGTACCACATACTTGAAGAAGACCGAATCCATCGTCATAATGGTTCTACTTCTCCCGTAAGTTCACGGAGTTTCGTCGGTCTTCCCCCTATGGGATATTAACTCCGCCATATTACCTACCTATTTACTATGTGCACGAATCGAAGAGGTGACAGGGAATGGACCGCAAACTGTAAATTAGCCTGCTGCCTGGGCCCACAGACGCCTTCTACACGGAGCAAACACAGCTCACAAGATCTACGTCTTGGGCTCTGAAGGAATCCCTCACTGCTCGAGCCTTGACACTTCAAACGTCAGCATAGCACAAAAACTGGAGCCGAATCGTGATGAGGACTGTCACGGTTCAATGATGTTGTTTGAAGAGGCGGAATCTCGTATCAGGCATGCAGGAGAGGGCCGCGTGTTCGGATGTGCTACTATATTTTAATGACCAGTCGTATCCCTCGGGCACTTAGACGCCTCGAAGTCTTGCCACGGCACCCGATTGTCGAACAAAGGAGACACCGACATTCCGCAAATGCAATGTTACGAGAAATGAAGGATTTGGAGGTTTTACAATTGCGTTACGGCTTCAATACACGAATTATGTAACACCCTTTTTTCCTTCTCCTTTCATTTCTTTCTCTGTTATCGAGACTGCGCGTCTTGCCTATTTCTTCCTCTCGACAACCCCGAGGAATAAAATCTTGAACATTCAAACCCCGCTCCTATTTGGAATATAAATTACAAATCCATCTCCCTTTTCTGAATTGAGACTTGGCGAAATGCCGATGGCCCAGTCACCGAATACAGCACGGGCTCCCAGGCCGTTCGGCCCCGAGAATCGGTAGGCCACAGGAGAAATCAACCTCTAGCTCCCCGAGTTCAGGTAAACACTTTAAGTCTCCTCTGAAGTAAGAATTTAGCTCGTGAAGATCCATCACATAAGCACCGAAATGTTTGATAACTTTTCAAGGTAAGAACCGTTAAGGGGAATTGGGCTCGAGTATACCCTAAATGCAGGGAGGAAGGGATATGATAGGAGTGAGTCCTCATTTACACTCACAATTCCAAGATTTCGAAAAGGGACTCGCAGAATACTAACTTCGAAGAAGCCAATTGATAGCGGAGAAACGCGCAAATCAATATGAGTCAGTACCTAAGTAAGTAGACCCAATTACATACCAGAGCAGAGATACAATCTCTAGCTATAAACACCGTCGCAACCGAACGCCACCGTATCAAATCAACGAAACCACAAAGAGTCCGGGCCGCCCAGAGGATATCAAGTCTTACCAAGACGACCGTCCTAATACCGCCCCGATACCATACCGTTGGCCGTACCGTGCCGTACCCTGCCATACCAGCCAACCCCAAAAACCACGAGGAGCTCCCCGTCCTGCCCGTTATGACCCGCCCCTGGCCCGCCCCAAAGTAACACCTCCCAGGAAAATATGTATAAAGAATCAAATAACCACTCCATCCCCACAGACGGTATATGTAGACCACGTATCCGCGTCGCCGTCGTCATCATCACCGGCGTCGGCATCAGCATCAGGATGACCGCCATCTGACGTACCCGTGTCTCCAACACCGCTCCGTGGCTTAACGGAATCACCAAGCCCAGCCGTTTCATTCCCTTTACTCTCATCTTCAGTCTCAGTCTCACCCTCACCTCCAGCCTTCCCACACCCCTTCCCCCATCCATCCTCAACCACCGACGCCAGGGGCCTAAACTCCGGGACCCGGTCGCCGCAATAGAGCGCCGACGACGACGTCGTCGTCTTGATCGCTTTCCCCGGCGCGCCGTTTGAGCGTGTTGGGGCGCGAGACTCGGTCCGAGGAGGAGGGTGGTGGTGGTGGTGGGCCCGTGGTCGTAGGCGCAGGTACAGGTACAGGGGTAGGGGTAGGTGTAGGGGTAGAGGTAGGGGCTGGGGGGCTTCTAGACCGGTACTCTCGGTGGGTGGTGGTGATGGCGGCAATCTCCGTAGGGTCTTCTTCGGACAGGCTTGTTGCGGTGGACGTTGTTGGCGAGATCCCCTCGGATTCGGCGTCCGACCCGACGGATACCTCTTCGATGGAGTTCTCGTCCTCTTGTTGGAGACGACTGTTCTCTTCTTCCAGGATCTTGTTTGTTTCCTGCAGGTCCGAGATCGTCGAGGCATAGCTCTTGAGATCGTTGTGCTGCACGTTGATTATCCTTTCCATGCTCTCCACCTGTTGCGAGATCATTCGAGAGAGATTGCGCTCGTCCGAGATCGTTTTCTGGGCCATCCTCAGCTCTTCGCGCAGGGCCGAAACCTCTTGACTGCGCAGCTCTTCGCTCCTTATGGCCTGTTCTGCTGTTTTCAAGCTTTCCTCTAGAGCCGCCGATATTTCGTTGTGGCTTTTGATCTCGCACTTAACGTCTGCCTTGCTTTCACAGAGTGCATGGATTAATTCGTTGGCTGTATTGGTAGCTTGCTCCCGTAGTCTAGCTTCGTTATCTCTTCCTCTTTCGCTCGTCTCTAGAGCGTTCCTGATCTGAGACCTTTCCCGAAGCAGCGAACCCACTATCTTCTCGGCTGCCTTCGACTTCAAGTTCAACGTCTGATTCAATACCTGAATTTGGAGCTTCGCTTCTTTGAGTTGTTCGTTTAAGTCGGCGATGACGACCGCGTCGTCCTTAACCTCTCCCCCGCATCTCAGCGACTCGGAGCGCCGTTGTTGACGGGAAATCAACGGCCAACTTCCAGGTAACCTCAGCAACCAGTCCTCAGCCGAAGCTAGGGGCATATTGGAGAAGTGATTGGCTCCAAAGATATCAAAGTACATGGGTTGTATATTCATGTTGTGGGGAGCGATGGCGGTGAAATTGGGAAAGTGATAGGATAGGTAGGTAGGTAGGTAGGTAATTAGGTAGTTAACGGACTTGGGAGTGGTCATATATTTACGACTCTAACGACTCTGATCTACGGACATCCCTCTCCTCTAAAATAGGCGCGCAAACTTAAATATCTTCGCAGCTCCATTAGATCAAGGTTGGTGACACCTGGGTCTGAGCTTCCAAGATAACCGAGCAGTAACTTTTTTGCTCCTCTCTTAGCCAGTTAGGACGCTTTTCCCCCGTGGTTTCCGAGAAAGTCGTAGATCTGAGTTTGAATGAGTGTGGTGGCATGACTACGTTGGTGGCTCAGTTAACACTTCTGCACTTCCATTACTAAGTTTCAAAGTCGGGGATGGGCGGGAGATGCTGGTTCCGTAGATCTTCCGGGGTTGTGTGCGGCGTCGGCAGCTATATTTAGTCTACTTCATGCGACTATTCTTTACATATCATGTAGATCCAAGCCAGCGCCGCACCCACTAAGTTCTGATCTTCCCTTCTACTTGTATGAACGGGTTTAGGGCTCAATATATTGGGAAAAATCGGCGAGACTAGCTAGGGACGGTGGGAGTTTTATTTTGAATCGCTCTATATCAAGAGTTCGCGACGCGACGCTGCGAGAGCTCTCGGTTCCGTGCCCGTTGACCCATGAATCTAGGTACGCTTGCGTGCGGCTAGAATCCTTTGGAAAAAATTTGAAGCGCTATCTTCTAGCAACAGAGTTTATGACGGCCGATCTCGTTCCTTTACGAAGAGGCACGCGACTGAGAATAGAGTTGAAACTAATTATAACTAGACGAAAGTTTTTGGTGGTGATAACTCGTGGCCGGCCCTAACCGGATGTCAAAATCATCAGCTATGTGCACGAGGCGGATGGACGCGGTCTCGACCCATTCGACAAGCAGGCAACATGAGGTGGTTTACATAGAACAGGGTTTAGAAGAGGGTTACGTCACTCAGCCAGGCACAGGTTATATGTATAACACGCGGCAACTAACAAGGCAGAATTTGAAACGGTTCGGGCTAACATAGGAGGGGGTATTGTTATTGAATTCAGGGTCTATATATGCCGAGATAAGAGCAGATGGCCCTCTCGCTGTCCTCAGCTAGCAAGTGAGCATAGTGGCAGGCAAGGTACTGCTCCAAGATCAATCCATATGAACAAGACGGGGAAGATTACCACGCCAAACTTTTGTTCTCCTCGACTCCCCGACTATCTGACTCCTCTGGCGTGGCACTTCTTAGTAGTGCGCAAAACATATCCCTAGGTTGGCGGCCGCCACAAGAAAAGGGGAACCTGCCAATTACTATGGTCTCTGTGCCACAATACGCTTCGTTACGCTGATCTTTCAGTCAACCTGCTTCTCGCAGCCAATACGACCGAGCAACTCCTTACGATCGCTGTGGCCGGGTAAACTGACACCGGAAGAAGTTGCGCTCCGTTTAACGCCTGCCCGTCGCTCCCATCCCTTCAAATCAATAGCCTCGACGCCGACTTCTTCCTCCAGTGGTTGTGCCTCCTCGTATTCCGTTTCTTCATTTTCATCCCTCTCGTCATCACTCCTAGTATCGTCGGCGCCATCGCCCTTAATGACGCGGATAGCGACATTAACAATCATGAAGAACCAGAATATGGTAAGTACTTGGAGGCCGAGCAAGCAGTACAGGAATCCCCACTGCACGGAGGGAGAGAAGCAGATTATGCCTTCGGAATCCCTAAACGGTTCGAGATAGTGGCCCCATCCATCGGGGATAGGGAAGGGCCCCGTGAGATTTGAACTGGGGCCGTAGAAGCAGCCCATAGGCACGTACGTAGGCACGTCCTTGTAAACGCTATAACATGTCATAAGGTAGAAGATGTGTCGAGCCACGAACCACGACACCATGAAAACGACGAACGTGGCGTCGCACAGCTTCGAGTAACCAAGGTACTTCAAACACTTCGCCAGCTGTTTTTTTCAAGACGTTAGATGCAAATATAAAAGGGGCTAGAATCCTTGGTTGGCGATGGGTCTACTCACCGGTAGGAACAGGTCTACCACATCCATGAGTACCAAGATCAGATTACCAACCCGGGTGTGATAGTAGCAGTAAGATGCGGAAATGAGTGTGATTGTGATGAAGTGGTGGGTAAGCATCTGATAATGGTCCTTTCGTCGTGCCTCGATGTGGATAACAAGAACTTGTTGTACCCAGAAAGCCCACTGGGCTAGCATGTAACCCTTCATGAGTCCATCGATTTCCCTGGTTGGCCAGTTGGTCCAGAGTTCTTTCATGTTAAGGAAGTAAGGCGAGCGGACGTATAAATACTACTTAATGATTAGCATAAAATTCGAACCGGCGCCCCGTGTAGTTGCGCTCTAGCATTTTGTGTTGGAGGAGTGGGCTGCTCTCATACCAGACCAAAGGACCAAAAAAAACTGTAGTAAACCAGCATCCAAGCCTGCTCGGAGAATCTAGTGATGTCTTTCCTCTTGGTGATCCCCCATTGCCTGGCTAAGGGCGCTAGTATATGCTCCATCAAGCCCGCGCGGAGTCCGGTAAAGAGGACTATACAAAACGAGATGAAATGATAGTCATTTGAACCAGTGGCATATTTCCCCGTCGCTGGGTTGTAGTACGAGAGGGTGAAGAATTTGGAGGTGTGAGGGCGGGCCTTTGGTATACATATGTGGGCGAGGAAGATCAGAGTAATGAGGTTGAATGAGAGGCCTGTATGATCAGAGGATATTAGCAGGGGCTAAGAGCTTGCGTGAGTGCTGACTGGCGTTGCGGTGTTCTGTTCCACGACAGTAGCACCGAGTAGGATCCTACACGCGCCGCAACGGGGGACGGGCTAAGGATGGTTGTCGTCGGATTAACCCCACAAACAACGGCGTGAACGTACCGGTTTGATTGTCAAGAAGCCATCGGGACAATCCCCTCATCGGGCCGCTGTCTTTCCTCTTAACTCTCCGGATCAGGACCTTGTTATTGCTGGTCTGCATGTACAAGGGGCCGTTCATCGAGTTGCGCGACTGCATCGACGGCCTCACCGCACCGGTCTTGAGCTTCTCGGCTTGGGGCTGCTTCTCGATGTTGGGCTCCATGGCTGTGGTTGGTTTTGCTGTATCACCACGGTCTATGGGGATGGCATTGGTGGCGGGGTCGTTCATATTCGAGCTCGCGGCGCCCGTTAAAAGTCCGGTCACAATGGTTGACGGGGTCCGCGGATATGTCGGTGGACGTAGCAGGATCAGCGGGGACCTCCTCTCAGAACCAAAGATACGATACACAAATAACGAATGGACTTTTTATCTCTTCTTTTTCCTCTTCGCTTCTTTTTTCCCTTTTTTACACCTCGATATATTGGCGACCGAGGGGAAGGATGTTAAAAGGCGAAAACAAGCACAATAAACAGACAAATCACCACTCTCTTATTTCAGACGAACGAATGTGTCCAACACGTCCCCGGACAGTGAACAGGGGGACATTGATCTGGTCGGAACCACCAAGACAAGACTGAGGGCTGTTGATTTTTCTAAAGACGTTGAAGTGAAGGTGGACCCCCCCACCGCTGCAAGTTTTTGATAGCCAGGTTCGATTTGAGGACGGGCGGTCAGAGCGGTGAACCTGAAAAAAAAAAAGAAATAAGGAGGAGGAGGGAGAGCAGAGGGAGAGAAGAGGAGGGGTGGTCGAGCTAGGCAGCTAGGTAGGTTTAGGTACTTACCTAGTAGGGTAGCGTACCTTACTAACAAGGGCAGTTAGTGGGGCCGTCGATACTGATAATCACTGATCATTGATGGATAGGGGTTCCCTTTAGAGGGGGCCAAGAAGCTCGTGCTGTTTTTTTATATGCACATTAATTACATGTAGGTATATTACCTAGGTAAAAAGAACATTATCGTAATTGTACCTTTGGCGAAACGGGGGTCGAATTACCGCGATAAGTAGGGGTATGGGGATATATGGGCAACGATCGATATAGTACCTGGCTCACGTACCTGGGTACTTACATACATGTGGTAATGACCTGCTTAAGTTGGTAGCATTCAGCGTTCAATAGTACCTACATCTATATTAGGTCGATAGTACCTGGGTACCTACATACCTACCTAGGGACATATGATTTTGTTGAGACCCTCTCTGTTTAGGTACATCGTAGCTTGCTGTTCATTAGTTCATAGCTTTCAATGTTATTGCCCGAGACGCAATCTCGAAACAATATTATATAGGAGAAGCTTCCTTATACCTGGTAGCTGTCTACACCTGCCCCCTTTATCTCCTAAATAACTTACTACTCAATACTACTTACCTGTATACTTAATAATTAACTACTTGCCTTAGGTAGGCAAAGCTCACGAGAGTTCAGATGTTACATCACACCTCGTTTCAAAAGAGCCTATTACCTCGTTTGACGACTTCATGATGTTTTTCTTTTTCTTTTCGCTCCTCTTCCTTCCCCGCTGTAAGCTTCCCATCTCCAATGCAACCCACTCTACCAAACTGTTAGGTGGACAATTGCGACGGTTTCCAGCCAATGGGAGCTAACTCCCCTCAGAGCGTATAGATTGCTGCATGTGTTGCTTTCCGTCACTTGATCCCCGCCAATGAACCTCGGCGAATCCCGTATAAACTATATATCCTAAGCTCTCGTGGCTTGTGGCTTATTTTCCGAAGAGTCTTCATGAGCGGGGAATCCACGTGGATATTTACATAGGTCAACCGTGAATGATTTTTCGGAATCTGTACTATTTAGAAATGTGAGAGGAGAGAGAGGCCTCGGATGGATTTACTATAACGTCAAAAAAATCGTTTACCTGTTAATTGTTAACTAAAAGAAGTCTTGGGGAAATAGGTAGCAATGCCATCGGAACAAAAGACCCGGGGTTTGAGCTATATGATATATGTAAGATGGTGATTGGGTAGGAATCTCATTAACGTGCACAACATATGTGGAAAGGGATTGCGACTACAGAGACTCAGCTAGGCGCATGCAATCTCCCACTTTATCTCTTTTGGACCACCCAATTGTCAAGCCACCTGTGGCCATGCAGGTACACACTTAGCTACTTACCGAAATACATGTAAATGAATATTCACCATTAGCCAATCATATTCGTCAAAAGAGTCACAAGGAGCACGCTTGAATTCGCTTGGCCGATAGCTCCAGAAGCACTTAGAAATAGCGCGACCCACTTATCTGGTTCTCTATGATCGCACATTGACAGATGCATCTTAACGTAGCAGAAGTTTACCTAAGGTGCCTAAGCTTAGGTACCTAGGTAGTAGGTACTTACATACATCCATAACGCCCCGCGATTCGCCCGCCGTGTTGCGCTTCTTACAGGCAACCTTCCTTTTACACCACTCTCTCACCTAAAACAATCCGTCGACCTCTGACTTCATCCATCATCCTCCCATCACCGCCGGGCGCCAGTAGATCATTACTGCATCTGTTTCTTTCCACTGCAACAACCGTCGAGAGGAAAAGAAGAAGCCACGAATCATCATCATCATATAATCACCACCACGACAATGGCCGCGAACATAAAGTACACGCAGGCGCCCACGCAGGACCCGGACGAGGGCACCTGGTCGCAGGCTCCGCCGTCGTACCAGGCTGAGTCGAACAGCAGCGCCTCGGCCGGGCTCTTCGGCGGCGCGCCGCGCAGCAGCGAGGACAACATCCCCGACGACTTCAAGTTCGGCGGGTCGGTCGCCGAGGCCACCATCGACATCCGGAACCAGTTCATCCGCAAGGTCTACACCATCCTCACCGCGCAGCTGCTGGCCACCGCCGTCGTCAGCGGCCTGAGTTTCTGGAGCAAGGACTACAGGACTTGGATCCAGTCGCACCCGGCTCTGGTCTGGGTCTCGGTACGTTTTGATTCTACCCATCACCTCTGCTTCTTAATGAATTTAGAATTGGAAACTAACATACTCATTACTTATAGCTCATCGGCTCCATCGTATTCATGCTCCTGACATACTGGAAGCGCAAGTCGTACCCGACGAACCTTCTTTTCCTCTCCGGCTTCACTCTCCTCGAGGCGTACACCATCTCCGTGATCGTATCCTTCTACAAGGCGCAGATCGTGCTGAACGCCGTGATCCTGACGGGCGGCATCTTCGTGTTCCTGACGCTGTTCGCGTGCCAGACCAAGTATGACTTCACGTCCTGGATGCCGTACCTGTTCGGCGCGCTCTGGGGGCTCCTGCTCTTTGGCTTCATGATGATGTTCCTCCCCAGCAGCAGCACCGGCGAGCTCGTCTACGGCGGCCTAGCCGCCCTCATCTTCTCCGGATACATCCTCGTCGACACCCAGCTCGTCATCCGCAAGCACCACGTCGAGGAGGAGATTGCCGCCGCCATCAGCTTGTACCTCGACATCATCAACCTGTTCCTCGCCATCCTACGTATCCTCAACAGCCAGAACAACAACTAAGCAAGCGAAGGGAGAGATTGGTGGGGCGGCCCAAGGCCCATGAAATGGGGATACCAAGCGCGGACGGTGGATTATCGTTACAGGGAAGGGCCCAAGGATTTACGGTGCAGGAATCCAGCGGTCCCGAATAATTTTCACAGAAGGAGTGTATTTCTTTTTTTTTTTTTCTAGTGTAATTGTATGAGTTTAGGGAATGGCGTCATAGGAGGAAGTGGCTCGAGCTTGGTATCGAAAGGTTGATATGCTTTTATCAGGCGCTTTGCGCCGTAGTACGGTTAGTCGTGTTGGTGGAATCAATTCCCAACCAGCATAAATATCTCTTGGTAGTCAATGCGCCCTTCATACGATTGTAATGATATGAATTAAGACGGCCAATGCCAGGCCAGAGGAGACAACTAACAGACTCCTTCGCCGTCCTCAAGCCGCCATTAGATTATCTAAGTTGCCATACAATTTGCCTGAAGCAATAAAACGACACGGTAGCTCGACAAATTGAAAATCATCACGCAAGCAAAAGCTGAATCGCATAGAAAAACGCAATAGTGATCGTAGTAGACATCAAAGAAAATCATATTGATATCTGCATTAGAAGGCACTAATACTAGGAGAAAAGGGGGCGTGAAAGTAGAAAAGGGCTACGTAGTTGCAACTAGTAAAACGGACATAGGCTCGCAAAAGATACAATGGTAGGTGAACTGTCTCCTCTACCGCCTTCAGGTTGTCCACAGGACGATGTGTCAACAGATATGAAAAATTGGGAAGGAAAAAGACGTTTCTTTCCCACTGTGCTCATCGTCCCTCTTCCGAAAAATTGGGCATGTAATAATTGTAGGGGATATCAACTCCGCCCGGCTTTTTATTCCTGACAACTTTTTTCACCAAGCCCTCTAACGATTCGCACATCCCACGTAACCATTAGCTGTATCGGGTTTTCATATAACGTGTCGTTTCGAATGGCCTCAGTTCGGGGGGTCGGGGGACTAGGGGATATAAAACACCCAACGCCACGGATCCGTACTGATATCTGGCCGCTGGTATACCAGAAGTAGGGGATAGAAAAGATATCGCTCTAGGCCACTTAGTTGCCTTCGTGTTCGCCATTTGCTGCCTCGGGCGTGCCTGCGGCGGCGGCGGCCTCTCGTGCCATTCTCGCCTCGATTTCGCGCAGTTGGGACTCGCGGGCCAGGAGTTCCTGTCGCTTCTCGTTGATCTCGCGTTGGACCTTGACCTCGATCTCGCGGAGCTTCTCCTCTTCCCGGCGGAGCTGCTCCTCCTTTAGGCGGACGGATTGAGAGGCCAAATCCTCGGGGTTCATGGAAGAGTCACTAGGAGTAGTTAGCATAAAAGTCATAATCTCGGTTCTGCTGAGGAAAACTTACACTCCAGCACCACCCTCAACGCTCTTACTAAGCTTCTCGGTACGGTAGTTCTCATAGAGGAAATCGTGGGTGATCTCCTTGAGATCTGCCAGATGGCTGTGGAGGAGGGCAGATCGAATAGCCAGGAAGTCAGAGTGGCGAGGGTTGTCAACCTCAACAACACCCCAAGGATATTGCCGAGCTCGGACTTGGCGGCCACCAATCTCGATAACTTCCTCGGAGCCGACTATGGCAAAGGGCATAAGACCTCTAAGCTCGGCATTCTCTTCAACAGTATCCTCATCGTCCTCTTCGATATCATAAGGGAAGTTGTAGACGGGAATTCGGTAATGTTCGATATCCTCCATAACGAGCTTCTTCGACTCGGCGAGCTCGGCGGGGGTCAGCGAATCGGCTCGGCCGATAACGGGAATAACGTTGACGCGAGGGGCGAGACGCTTCATCAGTTCGATATCGAGCTCTCGAAGACTGCGGAGACTGTAAGTATGGAGTAATGGCGCGTTTCGGTATATAGCACGTACCCATGACCGGTAGGGGTAATGAAGTACAGCATAGCATGCACTCGGTTGTCCCTGAATCTGGGGTTTCGCTTGATACGCGACTCCTCGGCCAAGATGTCGTCATATTGTCTTTCGAGATACCCAACAATCTCTGAGAAGCTGTAAACCGGATGCATTAGTAGACGTAGGTGATGTCCTTCTCGGATTTCAGATCGTACCTTGCCTCGTTGTCAATTTGGTCGCCGAAGCCCGGAGTATCGACAATGGTCAAGGAGATACGGGTGCCCTCCTCATCCAATTCGAGCTCTAGAGTGGATAATTAGAACCAATTGCCGCTTCCTGTGACGAGAATGAACTAACCAACAGTGATAGGCTTAATCTTGACGCCTTCCTCGACGTGAGCAGCACTAGCATCATCGGAGTCCTTATGAGCTAAAACGCTTTTGCTGCAAAGAGTGTTGACGAAGGTCGTTCTGCCTGCAGGATGATAGCGGCCATTAGCATCTCCCCCAAGTCCATGGCCGGTTGGTTATTTCGTGCTCGGGGGAACATGTCACATCAAACGCGTCCGGAGGCTAGGGAATTAGGTATACCTGTTCCAGAAGCACCACAAACCATCAAACAGAACTGAATTCCCTTCTTCACGTTCTTCTTCCGGCGCATCATCTTCTGTGAACGCATCGTGGCAGATTAGCAGCTGTACCGACCGAGCACATACAAGATTGAGGATAAGGATAAGGGGTAAACAATCTACAGCAGAGGTAGAGCAGGGACGGGCAGTCAGGTATCAGGTAACAATGGCGAATGCAAATTTGGAACGCGAAGCAACTTTGTGGTTGCAGCGTGATAGGGGAAGCTCACCGCTGGGGACGACATATTAGGCTAAGGCTTGGGTTGCGCAATGGGGTGATTAGGTCCGCTCGCAAAAAAAAAGGAATTGAAATTGCAATGATTGACGACAGTACGGTATCGTCAAGCAAAAGGGATCTTCGCAAATGGGGTATCTCAAAGTTGGTGGATGTGAAAGGGGGTTGATCACAGCTAGGTGTTGATGAAGGGAAACCAAAGAAAGATTTGAAAAGTTGTTCGGGTTTCGCTTCGCCAGAAGCTGTTGACGGCTCAGTGTCTCTCTCCTTCCCTCTCTCCAGAAAAAAAGTGCAATTTCAACACCACAAAATGGATGCTGTAGACGGGGACCTGACAGGGGCATGGGACCACTAGAAGGGCACCAAATCAGAGCACGGATCACCTTTGTCCCCCGAAGCTCAGGGGCTCAGGCTCGAGAGGACGCTGCGACTAGAAAAGGAGGTACCTAAGTACAATGTATTTAATTGGACAAGGCAGGGTTGGCCCAGCAGTTGTTTCCCCGTGCCAAATTAACACGAGGCTGGAGATGCAGATAGCGGCAGGTTAGAGATGGGTCGCTCGTTCCATTTTCCTTGAAGTATATTACATACCTACCTCCTACCTCTGCCAACCCACACACATATACCTACCTACATAGTATACTACAGTACCCAAGCTTGCCTAGGATTCGGCCGCAACTTCCCCGTCGTTGTTTATCCAAGTACCTACCCACGCAGGTACTTATATATAAGGTTCCAGAGTAAGTCGAGATCGGTAGTTGAAACCCAGCCACGGCTCATCACGACGACGGATGTTAGAGCGCCACAAGCAGAATACCTAGGTAGGTACCTGGGTACCCTAGATACGGTTAGGTCCTGGAACACCACTGGAGCACTCAAACAATAGCCGGGGTGCCAAACAAAGTCTCCTATGGTATAACGCTCTGGTGGCCCGTGCCCATCTTTTACATCTTCGAATCTCCACGCTATCAATGTCATGTACCCATGGAACACTCACGTGTACTGTACCTGCGCAACATAATTACATTATTACATCCGTCCAAGCAAGTGGCCTAGACCAATCCTGCGACGAGACCTCGCCTTACATACATAATCTGCCTACGTACATACGTGCCTACCTTTACATCCGTCCATACATGTAATCAGCCAACATCATCGGGGGGGGTTCTACGTACTGCTGGTCATCATCATCTCTTCTCTCATTCCTAAAAGACGAAAAAGAAGACATTTGTATAGACCACACAATATCTTGTTCCTCCCGAATCATATCGCTTTTAATTCGTTCGATTCTCCCGTCAAACCTTGAGTCACACGTCCCGGCTTGCTTGCTGGCTGGCTGCCTACATGTATGTAGGAAGGGTAAAACTGAGTAAAGCTTAGGCTGGCCAACGCCTATCGTCGCATTCGATTTAGTGACTACATACCACCATACCTACCTCACAGCTGCCTATCATATATCGTACTTAAGGCCCGTTCGTTCAAGGCAGCCCAGACGGGAAAGCTTCACGAATGTGCCATATAGCGATGATCTCGGATCCTAAGACCTTACCCGAACTATCTGGTTCCCTTTGATGCTCAGCATCCTTATCATTCGCTTCTTTCGCTTCTTTCACTTCTCTCACTTAGTCGGCTGCTGGTCGTTACTTTCGCTACCTAGCGCCACCCTGCAGGTCCTACACTAGGTACTTCTATAGACTCATTGACAAATAGGTAGCCATCATGAACACTCGACCAGTTATTGAAGACCCCAGCGAGCATGCTGCTCTCTCCGTCACTTTCAACCACGACGCCAGTCGGTTCGTTGTCGGTTTAGACTCTGGTTTCTGCAGTATGTTTCTATCTCACCACTCTCATTTCCGATTTGTGCATTCCCGCCACTTACACGCTTGATACATACAGTCTTCCTCTCCAACATATGCGAACTACAAACTGCAAGGGGTACGTCATAACACCTCCCTTTACTTAATTCACCTGCGATGAATCTAACAAGCTTCAGTATTCAATGCGGGTCTTGGACTTGTCCAGATGATGGGCAATGCCAACTACCTCGCTCTCGTTGGCGGCGGCCGCTCGCCCAAGTTCCCTCAGAACAAAGTCATAATCTGGGACGACAGCAAAGCCAAAATAGGCCTTGAGATAGCTACCCTTACTGCTGTTCGCGGCGTTCAGATTTCTAAGACGAGGATCGCCGTCGTCCTGCAGAATAGCGTGCGCATATATGCCTTCCAGAAACCACCTACGCCTCTAGCTAAATATGAAACCGCGGACAACCTTCTCGGCCTCTGCTGTCTAACAGAGAAGTACCTGGTTTTCCCCGGTCGGACATCTGGCCAGGTTCAAGTTGTTCAGCTGGCAACGGATAGTGTTAGCATAATTCCTGCGCATTCTTCTGGTCTAAGGGCATTGCAACTAAGTGCGGACGGGGAGCTTCTTGCTACGGCGAGCGAAAAGGTAGGTTGACCCCATATTTTCTGAATGTTTGATAAGCTCACTATAAGCAGGGAACGATAATCCGCATCTTCTCTACTAGTAGTTGCGCAAAGCTTGCTGAGCGACGGCGCGGCAGCGAGTTTGCCACCATATACTCCTTACGCTTCAGCCCGTCGGGAAACATGCTCGCCTGCACCTCAGACAAAGGGAGCTTGCACATCTTTGACGTTCCTAACCCGCGTAAACACTCGGCATCTCCATCGCCAGCCGGTGGGGGAAGCAGCTCCGGTAGTGAGGCCAAGAATAAATGGGGCATCCTGAGCAACATACCGTTTGGCCCCTTTTCCGACGTCTACTCTTTTACTTCCGCGCCGTTCGAGACCGGCGAAGAGCCTTTCCTTCCCGCTTCTCGAAGCCAGACGGCAGAGAGCCAGGTGCTGGGCACCAGTAGGCCGATGAAGGGAGTGATTGGCTGGGTAGACGAAAGCACCCTAGTCGTCGTTGGCGCAGGGCAGGACGCGAAGTGGGAGAAATTCGTGCTCAAGCAAGGAGAAGATGGCCACTCCGTCGTCGTTAGGGAAGGTTGGAAGAAGTACCTCGGGAATTAATACATGCTCGAGGATTATTACAAGTGTCACCCGGACTACAAGCAGCTGGCCCTCACTGGCAGATATGCCGCCCCATCCAAGTGAAAGATAGGTACTGCTTTGAAACGAGCCTGGGCAGTCGGCATGGAGTATATGGATTTACGTGGATTCGGAGTTAACCTGGTCGGTGGGGGGGGAGGCGTTAGAAATCACTTAGCACTAGGATATGTGCCCGGCGGGGTCATCTGAGCAGCGTTGGCCATTAGGTTGGGAAGGGTATCTTTTATTAAGCGATTAGAACAACAGTTTCGTCAACCCCTATACGACCGCGGGGATCTGCTTCTACTCCTCCGTCTGCTTCTACGGTCCCTATCTCTTTCCTCGTCATCGTAGCGACGGGAACGTTTCTCGTGTCTGTCCTTATCGTCCCGGTCCCTTCGTTCTCTGTCACGACGTCGATCGCGGTCGTCGTCGCGTCTCCTCCGCTCGCGGTCCGTAGAATTATCTCTTCTCCTCGGAGGAGTCTCGTCTCGTTCCCGACTATCCTCGTCTTTGATAACTGGTGTCTCATCTCGTCTAGACCTCTTGTGACGATCGCGTTCCTCGCTGTCTCTTTCGTCCCTCTTAGACCGATGCGAGTGGTGGTGGTGGTGGTGATGGTGTCGGTGCTTCTCTTTCCTATCTTTCTTTTCTCGGCGCTCCTTCTCCTTTCTCAGCGCCCGCTCGACCTCTTTCTTCTTCTCCTCGATCAGGAAGCCCTTCATAGGGTCATCCTCATCGTGCTCTTCGATCAATTTCGCCAACTCCCTCTCCTCCTTGATCATCGGCCGGCTTTCCTCTTCCTCCTCGCTGCTCTCCTCCACGTCCACGTCTTCGCCCTTGGCCGCCTTCTCGCGGCGCACGATGTCCTCCCAGCCGACCTTGAACTCCTCGGGGTCCTCGTCGTCGCGGGGCTTGTACCGCGCGTGGTCGACTCGGATCAGCCGGCCGTTGATCTCGGCGCCGCCCAGGTTGTCCACGGCCAAGTCGGTGCTGCGCTGGTCCTCGTACTTGAGCCACCCGAAGCCTTTGCTCTTGCCCGTCTCCTTGTCCCGCACGAGTTTCAGGAACACAGGCTCCCCGTACTGCGAGAATATTGTGATGATGTCGCCCTCGGATAGCTCATAGGGTAGCCCGCCGAAGTTTATGAAGGCGGTGTCGCGGTAGTCGGTGTGCCAGGAGGCTTCTGGTGGTCTGGTTTGGTGTTAGTAGGCGCGATTCGTCGCGTCGATGCGGTCTAGGGGAATAGTAGAGAAGGACGTACACTCCATTTTCGATTTCCCGCTTGTTAAGCGCTTGGATAGCACGGATTTGATTCATTATATCGCATCCAAACAATTACTTTTATTATTCTAGTAGCTTAGGGGAGATATCAAAAATAAACGTAGAAGACGCTGCCTGGGAAGGCTGTGGATTGGTAAGAAAACACTAAGAGCGAGCTAGCTGCAAGGCTGAGGGATGACGGAGGACTGGGATGCTGTCATCGCGGTTCTGGACCTCCGAAAGTTGGGTACGCTAAAGTGCATGTACCTGTACAGCAATTTGAGGATCAGGTATTGTACATGTATATACCTCCTGCCGGGTGCTACCTTATGTAGCTTCAGGTGAGCTGTCCACAGGAACAGCATGGACCCCTGCATGTGCTGGGAAAACGTCGGACCGGTTGGGACCTGAAAGAACCCCACTAAATTCCCGATAGACCAGGTCCGTTAATCAAATGCCAGGAAGCTTCAAGGGGAATGAATAAAAGTGATAGGAAATGTTTCTAAAGCTGAGAGAAATCGCCCGTGAGACAGAGACCGATAAACCCGAACTTATCTCAGCTTTTGTAGTCTTTGTCCTTTACTCTAAGATCCCCACCCCTTAATTTCTCTTGGGTGTCTCATTTTGCTAAATAAAAAAAAGAATAAAAAAGAAAAGAGAAGAAGGGGTATAACAATATTAAGTCTTGGTAGCATCCAAAATCCAGCGATCGCCATCCCCCAACGCGCGTTTCGCTTAAAAGTCGACCTTAAGACGCGTTCTAAGGGTCCGACACTTATCGCATCCTCAACCCCATTACGTTGAGGGCTACCCGCGAGCGCATAGACGTAAACATCCTCCCCAATGCTACCGGTCGACCGAAACCAAACATGACGGCCAATTCGAACCGGTTCTCCACGTATACGACCACATCAGTCGGTACCGGTTCGGAGGGAAAGAAGGATGATCAGAAGAAGGACATGTGGAGCTCTATGCTCGACTCCGTCGCCAGCGGCAAGAGATTACCAGAGAAGAACTTGCTGGTTCTCGGTATGGGCCATTTGACCTGAACTCCCGTTTATAGGCGGGCGACTGACAACGAGATCTCAGGCGGCTCCGTCGAATCGCAACGAGACTTCCTTGAAGCCTTATCGAGCAATGACGGGCGAAAGGGCCTAGACCGGAACAACCAGAAGACTCCCCCAATAGCCAACAGCTTCGCCCTTGGATATACCTATTACAACGTATTGGACGCCGATCAGGAAGGTCAGTCGATCGAACCCCTTCAGCCAGAGACTCTGACGCTGACCGAAACTAGACATCTTAGCGCGCATATCCCTCTATTTACTCACTAGTCCAGCCCCCTCCTTCACCTCGCTTATCAAACCTCTCTTAACACCGCAGTCGATTCCGAATACGTTAATAGTAATACTGCTCGACTGGGCCCAACCTTGGCTATGGATGCGACAACTACAAGAGTGGCTATTGTTATTACGGACCGTTATCATGTCCCTCAGTATCGAGTGCAAGGAAACGATGGAAGAGGTTATGAACAGCTGGAGGGATCGCGGACGAACAGGCGGATCCGTGAACTTGGACGGCACAGGCGCAGTTGCAGCAGAGGGCGACGTCGCGCTACCGCTTGGGCCGGGAGAATGGGAAGACGCTTTGGGCTTACCGCTCTGCGTTGTATGCCAAAACGTGAGTCGTGCAAACCAACCCGTAGGCGCAGTACTGACAACGGTGCTACTAGTCCGAGAGGATAGACTATCTAGAAAAGTCTCAGGGATGGAAGGAAGAGAAGTTCGACCTCGTGCTGCAATATTTAAGGACAGTATTATTAAGACGTACGTCAAAAACATTAAGTACCGTGCGTTTCTTTACTGACTTATCGCTAGACGGAGCTTCTCTTATTTATACGTCACCGTCTATGGCGTCACCTCTACAAAGTCTAGTTCACGCCAGCCTCGGAATCCATTCGTTACTAAAGCGCGCTCCCCTAAAGGCCAACGTCATCGACAGAGACAAGATCGTAGTGCCTCCGAATTGGGACTCGTGGGGCAAGATCCGAGTGCTACGAGATGGGTTCGACGTCGAAGCGGTTAGCGAAGGTTGGTCGATAGACCTCGATCAACCATTCCCCATGGCTAAAACAGACGCGGTCAATACAAGCCATCAAATTGGCGAGAAACCAAACGGACCCAGTGATCCTGAAGGATCAACCGTCGCGCTGTACGAAGATCAAGTAAAAGATACGAGTTTGGACGCCTTACAGTTAGCACAAGCGAAGCAGGATACAAGCAGACTAGAGGTCCCGTCAGTCGATACACAGGCCTTCCTCGCGAACCAGTTAGAGCGGCTCGAGCAACACAAGAAGGCGGACGAGAAGGCTGGAAAGGACAATACATTCGCGCAAACGCCCACTGACGACATGATCAGTGATCATATTGGTCCGGTACAGTTCAATATGGGAGGTATTCAGGTAGATGCGGACGATATGGTACAACGACTTAAGGTAGGCTCCTCATCCGCGTTTCATTCAAGACCACCAATATAGCTAACCCGTCAACAGGACCGTCAAGCCTACAGACAGTCTCCTGAACCCCCGTTGGATGACGAAACCCAGCTAGAAGAAGGGGCGCCGCAAGTGGATACGGACACATTAGCCAAGTTCTTCGGTAATCTAATGAACAGGAAACCGACGGCTGGGGGTGGCGTGACCAAAACGTGACGGGAATGCCGACGGCCCTACACGCACAACGCGATGATGGCTCGTGGCCGGGTTATATGAACCTAATAGTATTGGGGTCATCATTACGATGGTGATGGCTCGAATACGTGAGCCATGAGAAGTGGACTCGATGCATCATGCTCAATCTACACGAGCAATGCATAACGATCCACGGAAGGTCACGGTGACCAGCAGCCCCTACCCTTTTTCATTTGTTTGTACAATCACCCTGTCCCCACAGGGAAATCGTGCCGGTGGAAGGGGAGCAGAGATGACAAGGAAAAGAGGGAATGAGGAAATGAGGAAGGGAGGGAGGGAGGAAGGGTGAACGCAGTGAAGCATAGGACCGCTTGTTTTTTTCTTTCCTTCCTTTGGCAAAAGAAAGGACGACCCGCGAGCATCAGCACTTGGAGTTATCGGCTGTTCGTCTATCTATCCGTCGGTCTGTCGGGCGGTCTATTTCTTCGTTCAAGAAAAAAATGAAAAGGACAAAGAGAAAAAGCGGCCCTGCATCTATGGTTTGAGACTGTAGAATTAGGTAGATACCCCCTTTACGCGATACCAAGAGAGCAAAAAAATGTAAAACAGCTTCGCCACCGCGGCTTTAATGTCTATACACATGCATATATGCGTGTATGTGTTCGTGTCTGAGAGCTACAGGTTTCTGAGCAGACTGTTTCGAGAGACCGTTTGCTGACTTTGGGAGGAACATGGTTCTAGTATGTTGCTAGACGGGAACTTGCTTGGGTGTTTATCCAAGCATACCCACCTCATGTATGACACATCGCCTTCGTTCCCTTCGGCTATCTACACTACCTTACACTACTAACCATAGCCTAACCAGTTGTCTCCAGCCTCTAACAAGACGACTGCCGCCAATGTGTAGGAGGACGAGGTAGCAGGAGGATAGGTAGAGGAGGCAAATATATAGATAGTGCTAGTTTCATCGTACTCTTCACTTAGCCCCCCGCGATATGTCGCCTACACAACCCAGATATAATCGATCGACTCACAAGTCGGGAAAGACAAAAGAGAATAAGCCAGGCTCTGGAATGTCCATTCGGCTACCGAAGTCCCTTTCTCCTACGAGTAGCGTATATGGCAAGAGTCGGGAAAACTTCGAGATAAATAGCGATTTGCTCAATACTACAAGACAGCATAGTCCCCTATTAGGGGAGATGTGTCCCCTTTTTACCTTACGTAGATAGGTAGGTAGTTCGATGCCTACCTGTCGACGAGCATAATAACCAGGATAACACATACACACACACATAATCGCAAGCGCCAATTTCGAATGCAAAACGTTAAAACTAACATCTCTAAACCCTTCCTCCGCCTACACATACCTATATGTGTAGGTACCTAGGTAGGTATGTATATACGCACTATGCAACCGCCGAGTAATGCAGAATAACAAACGCGCGCGCGCGTGTAGAACCCTCCCCCTAAGCAATGTTACCGCCGTAGACGCCTCCCCCTCTCCCCTTTCTTTGGTATCTACCTCGTACCCGTGCGAGCCTCGTAAATGCGTTAGTGAATGAGAAGAAAACCACCTCGTCATTTCATGACAAACGATCGGTCCGTTGTCCCCTGAAGTATTATCCGCCGTACCGGGCTTAGGTAAATCACTACACCAAGCCCCCGACATGAAACTATTAGCCATGAGAAGCCGGGGCATAAGGCGGCTGTGCGAGGTTAAAGTCGCCGTCGACCAACTTGCGGTACGTTCCATCCGGCGTCGGGGTATAGACACCACGCTCGCGCGGAAAGGCGGCGATTCTCGGGTCTCGCTTGCTGAGCCATGAATCGGGCTTCCCTGGCTCGTGATAGCGAAGTGTGAATAGGGAGGCGCGGGGGGCCTTGTGGAATGTGGCCAACTGCGCCGGTGTGAATTTCTCCCCGACCGTGATCCAATGCCAGCCACCCAGTTTCCAAGGGACGATTCCGCACAATAGGCCGGGAAAGAGGTTCGGGTGTTCCAGCATCTCCACGCCAAAGGCGTTGACGCTTTCCTTTGCTAAATAGGTGTACTTGTTATCTCCTAACAACCCGCCCAGCCTAAATAGGTTCGAAACAGAGACAGCGTTAACGGATGGCTGTGAGGTATCCATGGCATCCTTGATGCGAAGCAGCGTGTAAGGCGCACCTAGAGTCGTGGAGTAGAAGGCCCCGCATCTAGCGTTCGCTGTCGTAGGAGTAGGTGTGGGATGGTCGTAGAAAAGGTTGATTTGGACCGCCTGCAGCTCGTCAGCCCATTCGAGCCACGACTCATCGGCGGTAGCTTCGTATAGTTCGATAAGTCCTTCAATCAGGTAAGCGTAATCCTCGGCGAATGCCTCAGTATACGCTTGGCCGTCAGAGTACACTCTATATAATATTTTTTTGTCGTTGTCCCAAGATTTAGACTTGATAAACAGAGCCGCGGTTTTGGCTGCTTCTAAGTATTTCCTTCCGCGGCCCAGTGCGTCGTCGCCAGTACTAAGCAAGGCAGCAGACGCCCGAGCCAGAGCAGCAATAGCCATGCCGTTGTAAGAAGTAACAATTTTGGTGTCAATTTCCGGTTGGACTCGTTCCGTATTCCGATAGGCGCGCAGCTTCGCCTTTGCAGCCCCGATCCGCTGCTTTACCTCTCCTTCTGGAATGCCTAGCTGTCGGCTTAGCCTCGCGGGGTCTTTCACGATATGTAGAACGTTCTGGTTAAGAAATTCGTCGTGTGGATCATATTCACAGTCAACGTTGCCGTGTTCCTGGACGTTCCAATGCGCAGCAGCGATTTCGCTATTCTGTTCATCACCGACGACAGCGTCAAACTCCTTTCTCGTCCATAAGTAGTATGCTCCGTTCTGCATGACCTTATCGCCCCTTCGGTTATACGAGTCGGCAGCCTCGCTCGTGAAAAAGCCGCCTTTTGGTAATTGTATTCTGTCACTAGTGATGTAGTCGGCAGTCTCCGTTACCACGTCGGCAAATTCGTCGCCCTTGCCGCCTCCAGACAGGAGCCACGCGTCTAGGAAAAGGCCCAATAGCAGGGCATTGTCAATTAACATCTTCTCGAAGGCTGGCAAGGACCAATCTCTGGTAATGGAGTATCGGTGAAACCCGCCCCCTATGTGGTCGTGGACGGCACCGTTAGAAATTCTTCGGAGAGTATGTAAACCCATGTCACTGATAGAGGTACAGTCGTTTGGACCGACTACATCCTGGACCACCTTGGGGAACTTAGTTGCTCTCAGGAGGAGCGAAATTTTCGCCGATGTCAGGAACTTATCCTCGTGCCCGAAGCCACCAAACATAGGGTCAAACGTTCTTGCAATGCGCTCGTAGGCCTCTTCGATTTGGTCTAAGTCGACCTCACCATAAACTTCACGGGAATAATCAGCAGCTGGAGTCGTTTCTGCCTGAGTAGAAGGCGGGACGGCCTGCAAGAAATCGGGTCCAGAGTGGTTTAGGGTGCCCTCCGCAGAAATATGGCTCAGCTCAACTACCATCCTTTTGGCCTCTTCACGAACACGAGGCTCTTCGTCCAGCCACGAAGCAAGAACTTTCCTAATAACGACAAGCCAATCGAGGGGCTTCTCAACACCGTCGGCTCCCGCTCCGACGCTGTCCTGGACACCAGGTGCTGCCCAATATGTCCCACTGAAAACAGGTTCTAGCTCCGGGGTGAGGAAGACATTTAATGGCCAACCTCCAGTCCCACTGAGAGACTGATTATAACTCATGTATATGCTATCGATATCGGGCCGTTCCTCGCGATCGATCAGGATGGGTATGAAGTTCTCGTTGAGTAAGGAGGCGACTTTGATGTTGGAAAAAGACTCTTGCCTCGTAAGGTGGCAGTCTGGAAAGCAAAGTAAGAAAAACATCAGCATTGCTAAGACTCAGGGGTGACGGCGTATTTGCCTACAATGTGAAGCGAGGAAGCCAATACTGAGGAATATCAGTTTGTTCTCCCTCTTGGCTCGGGTAACGGCGTCGTCGTCTAGGAGCTGCCAAGCCACCAAGCTATCCGAGTGCGCTCGCACATAGGGACTTCTGCTATCTCGAGCACGATTCTTGAGCGGCTCCAGCTCGGTAGCTGGCGGTTGCCCCGCTCTCGACTGGATAGCTGCCTCATTTGAGTCGTTCCCAGAGGCTGACAATCGAACCCCAGCCTGGTTAGGCTGCTGGAGCTGTGCTGACATCATCTTGTTCTGGATTGACTGACAGTATCACGGGGGGGAGCTCGTGCTGGGAGTTTTGAGTGAGCAGGGTGAAGGCGGACGAAGCCTGAGCGGCGGCTCCAGCAGTTAACTTGGCCAATCTTCCTCCCCAAGCTTTTAATCTCCACGTAAGATACCTACTCCTGCTTCGAGGCCGTTCGCTACTTCACTAGCTCTAAGGAACTTACATCACCTTCGGATCGCAGCTGTAGGGCTCGCAGATTTAAGATTGCCGACTCTGCGATAGTGCTTGAGGGGTTTCCCGAAGGTGCAATCCAAGCAACTGGACGATCAACTTTGCGTATATGTCTTACAAAGAATGCAAGAAAGTCAGGTTTCCAAGACGGAAGGACGGGTATGAAGGGGGTTGTAGGAAATGACAGGTAAAAAAAAAAAAAGCTACGTCTACTGCGAATATGTAGGTTGAAGTTGGAGTTGTAGGGGTAGTCGGCAAGATGACTCGATAAACCCCCACCAAAGAAAGATATGATGTGGTATTATTCTTTTCTTCAGCTGCCTAGATCGCCCTAGAGTGCCTAGAGCTTCCACCTAAACCCGCCTGTATATTGTGTATTGTGCGATAGGTACATGCATTGTACCCTGTCGAGGCTGGTGTGTTAATAAAAGGTATGATGCAAGTGGGTAGGTACATGTACGTACAGTAAGACGTGGGGTACATGAGGTCCACGGGTGATAGTGCCACATTCCGAAACTGCCGAAGAGCTCCACCAGAGCTCGATCACTTATAAGGGAGTCACGTCCAATGGCACGTCTTCTCTTCCTGCTTTGCTCTTCGATTCTACCCAATACCTACATAAACCATGCCTCAGTCATGTATGCCAACTCGCGGCAGGGGAAATGTGAACAGCTACGGAGACCGTATATCTGAAATCTATAAGATGAATCTCCTTCTGCATGTCTGAACTTACTTTCCTTCTAATCTACATGATATCTCCAAGATAGTATACAGCATTCCATCCTTCCGGGTAGATAATACAGGGGACCAACCACCTAAAACGGACCGAGTCATTCGGATAGCCCGGGCTTGGGGGTCACGATAGCAAACACAGGCCCCGCCGACGTCGGTGTCGTCACGTCCATGGCTACCTTATCGATCCACACGTCGTTGGACGGCGTGTCGCCTAACACAAACGAGAACACAAGCTGAAGCATGCGGTCGTCGGCAGACGACGTGTAAGGGAATTCAACACGCGTCCACTTTACAGCCTCGGGGTCCGCCGCGTCCACGCGGTGCGCAACCTGGCCGTTGGCGAACAGGTTCACGTACGAGTCAGCACCACGGCTATTATCGAAACGCACCCAGAACGAGACCGCCCACGACGTTCCCGGCGCCGAGATGAGAGGACTGACTAGCCTCAAATTCGACCGTAGATCGTTTGTCTGCGAGTTCCGACGCATCCGAACATGAAACGCCCCACACGACCCGTTCGCTCCCGGGCTCGTTATCGAGTAGCTCGTCGACATGATATCTACCAGATCGATGCTCCACGGCGAGAGCCCATCCTCGAAATCACCGTTCTCGATCGTATCGTCGCTAGAGGTACTCGTACACGACAGCAGCGCGCTGGTAGTTGGAGTTGCTTGCGTGCTTGAAGTCTGGTTCAGCGGCAGCCGTGACAAGATGCTGGATACCAAGGTCGGTTGGACCCCCGTGGAAGCCAGGGTTGGCTGGTACGCCGTCAAATTCGGGAATGGGTAATGAAAGAAAGAGCTATGACGAAGAGTCGATGGAGTTGGGGTTGGGGTTGAGGTTGAGGTACACGTCGCATCAGTGAAATGGTTACTGCTTCTGGTGACGAGCCGGGTTGGAGTCGTGTCAAATGATGAAGCTAAGGGGGCCGATGAAGATTCAAGCAACATTGTTGAGTTTACACCTTCAGGGTCTATGGATGAAGATGGAAACGCCGACGATATGACCGAAACCGAATTCGGATCTACCAAGGTTGACGACGCCATGCTAACATTAGCCGAGGTCGACGACACTGTTCCCGAAGAATATGTCATATTTGCCCAGCGCGACGAACTGCCAACCGACATCCCGTACGGTGGAACCGTAACCAGGCGAGAGGTGTTTGGCGTGAACGTCGAAAGCGAAATCGAGGACAACCTCCCAGGCGAACTCGAGTTTGAATTGGGAGGCATACTAGGCACATTGGAGGAGGTAGCAATTATAATACTCGAAGCCGAGGCCGTAACCGTCAAAGCTGTTCTTACAGCGGAGCCAGTAAACGTGAAGGCAAATGATGACGCTAGTCTCGACACCGTCCCCTTATTCGGAACCGGATGCTGTGACGACGTACTAGCTATAGTACTACCAGGAGTAGTCGCGGACGACGATGGGATTGGCGAAACTGAAGATTCAGGGCTCGAGATGCCCGATGCCGTTGAGCCGATTATACCAGAGGCAGGCGTGCTACTGGGGAGCGTGACCGACGTGGAAGAGTTCGGGGATGACTGGGCATTACCTTCTGGTGCCGTACTTGAGGTGGTCAGCGTTGTTAGAGCCGATACGATATTGCTTGAAGACGTCATGGTAGGTCCAGAAGGACAAGCGACGCTGCATGCGCAAGCCGAAACGTAGGGCCGTTTGTTGCTGTTACCACACTACGACGATAGAAGTCAGCAACTACTTGTCCTGAGAGTTCAAGGGAGTCTCGAGCCGTGGGATTGCAATACGCCGTATTGTTGGGGGTATCAGGGGGTCGCAGACTTGATATTATACTTACCGCGGCCGTCGCGCGCGCCGGGTAGTTCGTTGCGCCGTAGCGTCCCACGGTCGAGCAATAAGTCGAAGCTTCTGCGAGAGCGAGCGGGGAATCGCAAGGAAAGAGTGCATTATAACAGCTTTCGAGTCGTCAGCCCTTGGATTACCTCCAAAGCTACTTCCATTCTGGAAAATACCTATCGTGGCTACAGCCAGATTGCGCGCGGACGGCGAGTATGAACAGGCATAAGACCCAGCCAGCTAGCCGGTTTGTGTCGATGAAATACATCTTGAGTAAAAGGAGCGAAGTGATTATATGAACAAATACGTCTGAGGCTAACGAGCGACTTGACTACCCTAGGTAGGTAACGATATGGATACCATCCTCTACGGGATTCTGCTCGGTATAAATCTATCACTAGGGACCCTCTAGGAATATATTGCCGAACGATCAACTACACGGAAGCGACGAGGTTTTTGATCAATTAATTGGCAAAACATGCGCAGTCAAACCCGTACAACCCCGTCATATCGCGAGCCTCACTTTCAGCCAACTTCTCGAAATAGTGATCCAGAGATCTCGGTCTATGGCGTAGAAGCGACGCAGTCTGCACCACGGTTTTGCGTCAAACAAGCACGACATTAAATCTACGCCTAAAACAGGGCCGTAACGAGCTGCCACAGCCCAAGACATAAATACCTCACCGCCGTCACCGCAGCAGGCGCTTACATCGCGAGACGATAGAGAACGTTCGACCACATTCGTTACTCTTCAAATGGTCTGTCTCAATTGCGGATAACCAGATCCCGTATGCCCGAGACATGAGATCTCCGAGATTTCTACCTTGCGCAAAATTTAAAATCAGGGCAATGCCCACGTATCGTTGTCTCTTAATATTAGTCGCGTACCAAGGTGCTTAGGGAGGTAGGTAGGTGGGCCGTCACATGCTAGTGATCGAAATTAAACATGACCTCCGTCCTCGTCTGATAGAGGCGAGTTCTATGGAGGCCTCGTGCTATTGAATTGAGGGAGCATGGGCGTTTAGAGCTTCACGCAGAAGATCGAGTCAACCCATCTAGTCTAAAACGACAATCACAGCAGGTTATGCCGTTGTCCGAGTAAGTATCAGGATAGCTAAAAGTGGAAAATAGTGTGCCAAACTACTCAAATATACAAGCTATTCTACGCGTTGCCTCCTCAGTTCTAGAGTTCCAAGTTTATGCTCGTTCTAATAGAACCCAGTCCGTAGCTACCTAAGATATCCGTGTCCACCTTGAAGTCTAGAGGATGGCTTTTCTTTCGCAGAATATCGACATTTCCGCTATTTACGGTATGTACCCTTCCGGAATAAACACCAGTACTAGACTCTATAGTAACGCCTATCGCTAAAGCCCCATAGATTAGGTATCCGGCCCGTCTATTCATAACACTACGAAATCAGTCGTCGATAAGACCTATAATATCATCCAAATATATCTTAAAGTACGTATCCACCTGTACTGTAACTCGATAACAACCTCGGCGATGAGTCACTCGCACACGCACGATCTCCTTGGACTTGCGTGGACTGTTAGCTGATCGCCGTATCCCAGACGTATAGCATCTCGGCTTAGACACCTGGGTAGTCACCCTCTCCCGGTTCCGAAAGTACCCAGCCAATGCTGATTATCGGCCCCATTCCGGGGTTACGCCCAGTCCGCCGGGTCTTTTTCTTATTATTCTTTCTCTGGAATAGCCTACCTAGGTACATACTCCAGATAGCTTATACCATCGACCTGCTAAGTCTATTCTCACGACATCGTTCGTTCCCCCGTCGACACGCTACTAGTTAGGTACTATTGCCTAACGCCTACGGCCTGTGTATACCTAGATAGATAGGTAGATACCTAGATACCTACGTTTACACGCGGAGACAAATCATCCCCAAGCCCGTCCATATGCCTTTCTGTATGTCATCCGGGGTTTAGCATACATAATGCCCGATCGACGAACGCCAGCCCTGCCAAGAGGCTGACGGGGGGCTCCTTCTTCGCTACTACATGTCATGTTAGCACTCCCCTAAAATCTCACGCCTAGCACCCGGAGATAGGGCTTACCGGGACCCATCGCCTCGAGTCTGGTACTTACTTAGCTCTGCGTACCTGTGTAGGGGCCGACGTTACGCTAGGGGCTTTAGATATGCTAAGGATCGTGGATTTGTCAAGCCATGTGGAGAGTATTTTTCTTACTTGCTTAGGTGGGTAGGTAGGTAGGTACTTACCTGTTCTGCTACAGGAGTCGTAGCTTGTAAGCTACTGCTACATGGCTGTGTGTGTACCTATATATGGAGATAAGTAAGTCGCCAACATGTGGTATATACATACATGTACGCGGCGAGTAAGTGCAGTACATACGTTCCTAATTCTACCATCTATCCACCCACCTATACGCCGGAGTCGTATATAGGGTAGGTACCTAGGTATGAAGGTGAGTAGCGGAATATAACGAGCGCATATATGACACAATATGCCTACTTACCTACCTACCTACCTAGGTATATACCCATATTACATACATATACACATACATATACTTACATGCTAGAAATTCGCCGTGGATCGTGTTATAGTCGCCTAACTATCCACTGAAATATACCCGTTACCTATCCCCGCGCGCCGCACGCCTTTCGGCTTTTATGCGCTGGACAGAGGAGCTCAGGGGTGTTAAAATCCGACCCCCGATCGCTAATGAAGCTACCTATGTGGGTAGTGCATATCTAGGTACCTACCTAGGTACGGTATTTATGTATGTATGTATGTACGTGCATCTATTTATGCCGTCCTCGATCCAACAATAAACGCCGCGGCGTCACAGTCCGCGGCGCTGGGTGTATGAGTAAGTACCTAGTAGATAGATATTTAGGTACCTAGGTAGGTAGGTACTTAGGCGTGGAATGGCGGAACAGGCAGTTATTAGGTAGGTAGTTAGCTGGTTTGGGTACGCGTTTGGGTTATGCCAAGGTAGGTATATACGATAGAGTAGGGGGGGTGCCGAGCGGTTGGGACCAAGCTAAGTTGGGGGCCTCTCTTCGTTCGATGTTAGTGGAGTTATCGGGTGTTACAAGGGCCCCTGTGATATTATGCCGGGTGTGTGTGAGCGTCGATTACATATACATACCTGGGTACATAGGAGTGTTAAGGCGGGTATGGAGAGCCGGAGTTACGGAGAGGTAGGTATATAGGTAATGTAGGCATGTGGGATGTAGGTGGGAGGCAGATATGTAGCTTAAGGTTGCTGGTAAGTACCCTGGTGTACGCGGGGAAGTATGTGTGTATGTAGTTGTGTATGGACGCAGACGAAGGAGGGACCCTTGCGTGACATGGAATGGAGTGATGGGATGTGTAGGTATGGAGAAGTCGGAGCTAAGGAGTTGGGGATTGGGGGTTGAGGGTTGGGAATTGGTGATTGGGATTGGAAGTTGGGATTTGAGGTTAGCAAACATTCGTAGGTTGTGTTGGTGTTTTTTTTCTTCTTTGGTTTCGACAGACAAATTGGGTGAGGGCCGCGATGGGCGGTGATGTTACCCTGCACGATGTATGCGTGCTGTGGATTATAAATGTAGGTCAGGAGGTATAGGTAGGGTAAGGTAAGGTATGGAGACTGGAATATGGAGGGACTCTACTAAGGCTTAGTAGCTAGTAAGGTGCAATGGGAATCAACTATTCGCAAAAGCTATTCCAGCCCCTAAGTTCTTTGGGCAATTATTCATCATTATTAACATGACTCCTCGAAGCTGCGCCGTTGAGGGCGTATAATAAGCAATTAGTCTCTCTTACCTAAGGCCACAGAAGCTAAGATATTTCGTTTTGGGAATCTCCAATTCCCAATTTGGCCGCGCACGTTAACCCGAGTTTAGTCAGGTCTGCTTCCCGCTATCGACTTTGCTTACCGAAGAGTCATACGCCATTGTTCCCTACCTTCTATAGGCTTTCCCTCCTCTTAGATTCCTTACATACCTTTACCAACTAACGGGTAGCTCAGGCAGTAGTATTCTCTCTCACCCCTCTCAAGATATTGCGTAGTATTGTAGCTGGGACCTCTCCACTCCCAACTCAAGGGCGTAAGAGCGCATATCGAAGACGTGGCGGAATAAACTCCGTATGCGCCACTGCTTTGATGAAATGGCCTTATACCAAATCAGGCGAGTCCGCATCGGCTCCGCACGGTGGAGTGCCCAGGTAAATCCGTGCCCTAGCTTCAAGTCTGAGAGCAGCTGATGATGAATCATCAACCGAGACATAAAGATCTAGCTAGGTAGCTAGGTAGCTGGGCAGCTGGGCAACTTGGCCCTGCTTGGGTACGTAGTTGGGCCAAGAGTATATCAAAGGGGGGAGTACTACTTTATGGCTGTGCTAGGATGACACCAGAATTTGTCATGATCAGGACTTTTTTTGGCGTGGCGCTTTGATATTGACGATACATAGCCTGCGATTTAGCTTCACAGCATTTATACGGCGCCGTATGTGGCACGTACTATCACATCCAGCGCAGAATGTGTGTATGTGTGCTAAGGTAGGTAGTTGGTGTTTGATGATTGGCGGCGGACCGAGCGATTATGTTAATATAGAGTACATTACATGGCCGATCGACGCAAGGGGCTGATAGGTGCCGTAAGCGCTGCGCGGGCAGTAAAACCCTCGCGCATGAAACGGGGAAGCGAGAGGAGCGAGCCTGCGAATTCCCTACGTACGAGATTCAATTTGCTGAATACATGGTAACGTACCATTCTGTAACGGTAGTTCTGCACGTGTTCGTGACCGAATGAAGTTTCTATTAGGTATAGTTATAAGGCACTTAACATATAGTATAGTATAAGTCTATAGGTCTACGGGTCTACGTATATCGAGATATGTCTTAGATCGTAAAGGGATCGTGGAATAGGTGTGTGGTTCTTTTTTATGTATGCCAACCTCCTCTACATCATTTAGATCGTCGGGTTATATCCTTCTATGGTATGTATTTTTCTCGGGCATTGATTAAACGTGAATGTGATCTTCGGGTCCGAGAATAGCCCTTACCCGCCCGAGATTACTACATACAACTCTTTTCAGTTTCATGCCGAACACATACCCTTCTGATAAGCCCGTGCCTGTCGCTCCCCAGCGCAATTGTGCGTGCCCCCCGTTTCATCGCGAATTATCTTCATTGGTTGCGAGACGCTTCAGCCCAGAGCCAGGCACGCTCCTTACTAGTCATGGCTGGGCTACTTGGCGCCGCGTGTAAAATAAGACCTAAGAATGGAATATTCTGGGCTTATTCGAATGCGGGAACTTTATGAAATCGTCCAAGCAAAAGAAAAAAAAAGAAAGAAGATGGTCTACCGGGATCGGGGTATTTCTCAATCCCGCTCGTTTTCGGACCCCGAACCCGAACTGAGAAGAGCCACAAAAGAGGGCAAAACACCCCTCCCCAAAACAGCCCAGGTATTCATGCGCCGGAGCGTTTAGTCCTTTCTCTCGCATCGGCGTCCGTGCCTGACCGACTTGCAATAATGACCTGCATGATATGTGTCCACGTGGGGAGCCAATGTGCTTCCCAATCTCGTTAGGGACGAGGGACGAGGGAGAAGGGGAGAGGAGTGGTGTATGTACGCGGTATATAGCTCTCCCCGGCCAAAATAATAGGATCAGGCCAGGATACATATTGGCTGATGACGAATTACCTATGTGCTACCACTACGACGGTACCACAGTTTTCTTTGGCTTGCCCCGTGGGCGGCTTCCCCTTACCTGTTCGGGGGATGGCCCCCAATACGGCACATAAGGCGAGCTCTGCCGCGGGCAAGGAAAGGGAAATCTGATAGAAACTTGGGCTGTGCATAAATGAATCGGAGGATACGCGGAGGCCGTGTGCGCCCAACGGCAGCGCAAAAAATTGCTCCAGGAGAAAGGAGGGAGAAACAAGAAAGAGGCAGAGAAGAGGCCCATAGAGGAGTGCGGTACAGTATGAGGAAACGAGTACGACGTCAATCATTGACCGCCAGTATGCCCGTTGGGAGCGCGTGGCTGTCGTATAGGGTAATTTTGCGGCATCGTGGCGGAGTCCAAAAGGGCATTCGTCTTTCAAATCGTTACCTTAAAGTACAATACATACATGGGGGGTTCGCTGATAGCCCAACTACCCTGCTGCATCCGTACCCATGGTTTATCGTAGAGTATGTATGTAGGTATGTAGGTATGTATGTATAACTTGTTTTCTACCCGGGATACTTGGGAGCGTTAAGGATGGCTGTTGTTACTTTTTCTGTACACGGCTTACGTAGACTCATCAACTTACTACATATCCTTATTAGGATCTGGGATTGAAGGTAGTCAGGGGAATTTTCCTGGACAGGGCAACCTTAGCGAGTGAGACGGGAACGGCTTTTGTTTCACGCCGAGGCCTTGAGGGCAATGGGGTTCGCATTCGGTCGCGTTGACAAGCTGTTAGCGTAGTTAGTTTAGTTAGTTCGGTCAGTTAGTTGACTCTTGTCCTTTTTGTTCATCCCCAGATAGTTCAAAGCGATGGTTCATCATGTTTGATACGCGGGGAACGCAGCGGCCAGGCCAAGCAGCCAACCCCTGCTTGCATATCTACGCATACATACCTACCTACCTACACATAGACATACCGCGGACAAACAAAACAAGCCATTAACCTCAATACAGAAACTGAAGAGCAAAATACGACGAGCAAGAAGTGGGTAGGTAAAGCATGTAGGTAGGTACGGTACACCCCCGGAATTACTGTTAGTCGGGCCCTTATCGCCCCGTCTCGTAAGGAGGATTGATCGTGGGATTCCCATTTCGGGTAATGGACATTCGACCAAAAATGAATGGCTCGATAGTAGGGCACAATATCACAATGTAAATTTCAATGTCAGGCAAAAATCGTAAATATGGTCCCATTGTTATTACTCGTTGCCCGCCGCGACCCGAGCGGACACACAAGGAACGCCCCTCGGTATGTAACATCAAGGAGGGGCATGAAGCTGTGAGTTATGGACATAACGCTGGAAATAACCCACCAACGCCGCAGATGCATTTCCCTCTACCGCAATTGGTAATACAGCGGCGGTCGAGAGCTGTTGAGATGGCTCTCTGGCCGCCCGGATTTGTCTATAGCTTGGAATCTGAGCGCTCGTTCCCCCAGCCCCTTTCTTGCGGAGCTGGGTTGCGCGCATGCTCCCCTATCCAGCCAATCCCATGAACGCCGTGCAATTATGTACGTGTGTGTTGAAGAGAAGTTCCAGACCTCCCATTGCTCCGAGGCGAAAGAACCCGAATACGTCCCAGATCTCGTCACGATCGTAATGATTCCAAGTTATACCCGGAATAGATCATCGGATCCCCGACACCTAGCATGACTTCCGGGTTCGCACATTGTATCATATGAGGCTTGATCGTGCCGAATTCCGACTCGACCAGCCCTTGATTTAGCATTATCTCGGCCATGTCCATATCTATTCCTTGCATGAATTGCGATGACAAGTCCATAGAACTGGGCCTGCTCATGTTCCACGACGGGAACGGCGTGGGAGCAGAGGGCGATTGGACGGCGAAGAGACTCCTGGACGAGTCTAGGTCGGATGGCATGGTCTTCATATCTATGTCGTAACCTGCGAAGCTCTGCGGCGACATGGTTTGCAAGTTCTGGCCGAGTATCGCCTGCCTGTAGTCCTGCTCGAAATCCGAGTGGTCGAGCTCTGAAGAGCTCGCACGGTCCGTCCTCGTGCAATTCGACTCCGTTTCCGATCGGTGCTCCGTCGCATGCGTTTCCCTTTCCCTCTCTCTTTGCTGGACATCTAACTCCGCTGCCAGCTTTGCTAAACCCGCTTCGTCTTCAGGGAAGACCGAGTGAGGTGGGAGGTCGGCGTCAGCATTAGGTCGTATGCACCCGAGCTTCGTTGCGATGTTGTGAATGACCGGTTGACCCCTGTCGTTAAGTTCCGGCTCTCCTAGGTCCCACGACTGCCCATTCCTGACCATGGCATATAGCTTGTGGACGGTAGCAATTAGGGCGAATTGAGTGTTTTCCAGAACTTCGGCGTATCTTGCATCCAGTTAGCTATTTGGTGATACTTGATTGAGGTTAGTTGTCATACCCTCTAGGCAATTGCTTATATTCAGTCTTCTTTCGTGTGCCCGCTGTGCATACCAAACCATCGTCCTTACATCTCTTACACGGGAACTCTCCGTCACACTGCGTAGTGGTGTTAGTGATGACAGGGCAATGCCAAGTAGATCTTGTTACTAACCTTAGTCTTCTTCATTCTACACCTCTCGCACGCCTTCCAGACCCGTTTATGCCTGTTGTCAATGCCATGTGGAGATAGAGGCGGCGGGTGATCATGCGTGGGGGAATGGGAAGGATGGCTGGTTGTTCGCTTCGGACCTCGATGAACCGGCTTAACTACCTTGGTACTGAACGTCGAACCCCTTTTCGAGGTTGTCGAAACTTTGATATTGTCCTCCACAGGAGGCGTTGGCATCCCGCTATCCATTTTAGGGGTTGCTGCTAACAGGGACGGCACTTATGTGGTACCAGAGGTAAGAGGTAACGTCTATAAAGTGTGTGTATAAGTGGATTGGAGTTCCTGTTGTGCGGAAAGCTGCAAGTGGCCAATTATATAATTCAATGCCAGAAAATAGATCGATCCAACAATGAGAAGAGGGAGGAGAGAGAGCAAGAATGAGTAAGAGAGGAGTTAAGAGTATTCGAGAAATTCTTGCTAGATAAAATGTGTGACTCTCAACTGGGATTAATAATGCTTGCAGAGCGAACCGAGCTTTTTAAGAGCGTGACGATTATGTGATGTTGCCGTTTAGATCCGTAACTTTATTTAGGGAATCCAGCGGTCTCTGTTAAAAATCGACCAGGGATGGCCTTTAAATCGGCTAGGCTTTATGTCCGAGAGTGCGGGCTAAGCGGGTTAGCTACCTGTACCTTGTTGCTGACTGGTCGATTTTGGTAGCTCAAGGTCTTCGATGGAACCCGGAACCCGTTCGGTATTGTTGCTAAACGTTGCTTATATGTTGCTCCCTAAGTGGGAATGGTGATATGCCTTGTATCCTTATGTCCTTTATGTCCTTGTGTCAGGATGATGTGTAGACTGCCCTCTCCCCGCGAAGTTTGCCTATGGCGACCGAGATCGTGGTGCTCAAAATTTATAGACGTCTTTGTGTTCGAGTCTATATGTGCTGACGGTGGGTGATGGGTGCTGATGCTATGGATGTGGACAAAGGACCGAGGCCGTGTATAAGTACCACAAAGCTCTGATCTTAATCCTTCAAGTTTAATGTGTCGATAGGACGATGTTATGGTGGGATATATGGTAGCACAAGTTCAAGATCGGGCTGAAGGTACCGGTTTCTTATATTCATGTTCAGCTCAACACTCGCGGGGAGTTGAAGTACATATGTAGGTATATATGTAAGTTATGTGCTGTGCTATGCTGCTTGTGCTGGTACTTGGTGCTGGTGGCTTCGTAATGCCCGCTTGGGCGAGGTTATGTTGTTACGATGCCACTCCTCCATCGGTTACAGGGTACCATGTTAGGTACATCCATAGGGTACGGGTACGGGTACGGAGTGACATGGAGGTACATTGGTCTACATGGCGATCGGAGTCTCAAAGTCGCGAGCATAGGTAAGGAAAAGGAAGAAGGGGAGAAGAAAAAAAAAAAAAAAAAGATGTCACCGGCCATAGTGAGTGGCTCAGTAAGCGTACAACGTGAACCGGACCAACGTTATTAGTAAACCTGATCGGACTTATGCCAGATACTACGTATGTAAAGTTGTGCAAGCCCCAGCATAAACCCTGGTCCTCATAACCCCTGTCCCTTTGGTTTTATCGCAAAAATCGGGGCAAATGCGTCGCTTCCTTGCTCAACTCCGGTCTGCACAAACTCACCTCAGAGGTACATAACGGAATGCAACACCTCCGTCACTAATGCAAGTAGGTACGGTACATGTATCGAGCTTCTTCAGGGTCCCGCCTGGTCGCCTATCAACCTTCTCAACCTTTTGCACAGGTATCGCCCTGCTAACTCCGAGTTGCCTTAGCGAAGCGACCTAGCTCCCAGTTATCACAGGACCATCGTGCACGTAAGGGAGCGGTTGGCTAGTTGATTTTTCCTTCTCTTTTTTTTTATTTTTTATTTTATTTTTTTTAAAAAGCCGGTAGGTACTCGAGATATGTGCGATTGTGAGGTATTTATGTGTCTTTTTTCTCTTCTCCTCTTACTTTACCCCTTTTCTTTTTCCTACTCCCTTCATATACTATAGACGTATGTATGACTTGTCACGTCCATGCTATATAATTCTCCTGCGCAATATTAAAGTCGCCTGTGCCTTTCTGATCTGTCAGCTCAGGTCCCGAATCTAATTCGAACTTGGCGTGCGTCTATACTCTATGTATAACCCAAGTTAATTATGATCGGACCCATAAATCTCCTTGTGTAATGCATTTTCCAAGGTTATGAACCGCGATGCTTTTATAGGGACGAAAGATGATCCTTGGCCCTTTTTTTCACTTGGACTTACATTAGGTACCTACCTGTAGATGAGTGCTTAACCGAACCTGGGTCTATATGTCGATAGCTTACTGCTACGCCTCGTAGCTCCTGCGGTTCTGCTAAGACAGGAGGGCTAATGGCAGCTGGAGAATTGTCGTGATCCAATGTAATTTTTGTGCGCCACATCATGATGACGACATTCCAGCTTCATCGGCACTGTCGTTTCACATTGGATGTGAGTTTTGAGTTGTGCCGACTCTTTCTTTTCTTCTCCCTCCCACATGGAATAGGACGGAACAAACAGATAAGACGTTAACCCGATTGAGCGGACAACTTACTACCTAGTATAGGTGATAAGTGGTAAGCGAACCCAAGTCAATTCCTTGGGGGATCGCCCTGTGAGACTCCGGCTCTTAGCTTGTTCCCAAAAGAGAGGATTAGTAGATCCGGAGAATCCTTCTATGGGAATTCTGTTCTATATAGGTACCTACATAATTTGTAAATTGCATTCCAAAAAGGGTACTCCACAGGCGAAGGGTTGCCTAAACGCACTCGAATTTTATATGCTCAGCCAGCTTCCAGGGTTCTGCCCCTCTACCGTATCGCCTACTGCGAGTTGTTTTACGAACGCGATTCTATAACGAGAAGCAGTCATCTTTTCGCTGGGTAGTAATGATCTCACCGCGTGGTTAGCTGAGTTAGGTTAGCTGAGTTAATTTGATATGGTGGCACGGAATATGCGTGGTGATGCGTAGTAATCATTCACAGGACCTGAAAACGCAGAATTGGTGCTCCGGTTTTGGTAATAACGACTTGGAATGAGAAATTCAAAGTGATTTCTTGGCTAGATCGAATTTACTAACTGATTGGGAACTGATATGACGAGCTGACAAACGGATACCTTGGCTGCTCAGGCTGTCAGGGAGGTACCCAAGTAGACTTTTTAGCTCTATTCTAGAAAAGGGAATGTTAGTTGAACATGATTGGCCAGAGTTGAAAAGTGGGGAGCATAAGAAATGATCGCCCCTAGGGCAACACAACCAGTTTTCCTATTACGGACCACGGCGACAGTACGAATTTGAAAATGCCGTGTCGGCTCCGGTTTTTATTTATGTCGACCGAATCAAACTTGATGCGGGACGATTATACCATATAGGGCAAGTCTACGGATTACCTACATGTACAATACATACTATAGTACGTGCCTCTCCTGTGTGCCGCACGGAGCACGTAGTCAGGAAGGTGGTGTTGAAGAACGAACATTATAGACCCAGGAGTCTGGGTAAGGGGTGGTTGGGCGGCTGGACCGCTGGAGTCGCTGGGGCAGCTCGCACGCCATCGAGCGATCGCCTACGCCTATGATGTCGTCGAGTTTCTATCGAGTTTCCCATATGAGCACACATGTACATGCGTACAATAATGGGGAATAAGAGAGAAGAATAAATCCAGAGTCGGGGACCAATCAGGAGGATCTGTAAGAGCGGAACTGGCCGTTCGGTGTTCGGTCGCAGTTTAACGAGTCAGGCTTCGCTCTCCGAGAGCCCCTTAACCCGAGAAATGTTACCGCACCAAGTTCGCGGAAACTATCCAGTTTAAGGGGTCTCAATCAAACAGGACGTTGTTTTCGAGTTACCGGCACGTCACGAGCTTACCTGAGCCAACCTCATTTCAAAAATTGACTCAATACTAACGGTCAACCAGCAACCAGAGAGTCACCAGGTAGGGAGCGAGCATTAAGCGGGAGAGAAAGTCCCTCATCCCCCCGTCAAATCTCCCCTAACCGACGAAGAAGACCGCATAGCATGCAGGTATGTGGTCGATCAACAAACCTTGCATATGATCAGATCGTTGCAGCCCTGTCTAGCCCTGCCCTGCATCACGAGGCGCTTTTCCTCTGCTCCTTATGAAGCGGCGACGGGGCCTCGCTGGGGGCGGGGCGTGTCATCCATTCTCCACAGCCTGGTCCGTTATCCTCCGTGAGCGCGAAAGGTTGTATAGCTCTAAAGCGGATGAAACAACATGTATCTCAATATATATGGATGAGCAACGTAATTACCTAGCTTCACCGTGACTTGGTAGCCTATGTCACTAAAGCCGTCCTATAAGGCTAGTTATTTACCAGGTACCCAGGCAGGATACTACACCTACGCACCTCCATGTCTTGGGTACGGGAACATATGAGAGGCCCTTGGTGAATCATGTTTGGGTTCCACTGCATGGACCATAAAGGTGTGCTCACATACATAGGTCAAGGTATATGTTTACCTACCTAGGTACATACCTATGCAGAGATGTCCATTTCCTAGGCCCCAGGAAATCCTTTAATCATTCACGATGGTCCATGGAACGTGGGTCAGCCCTAGTGGGACGAATGCTTGATGCCATTTAGCTTTTGCCTAGGAACTCTCCCATTCTCTGCGGAACTTGGGAGTGACTTAGGGTTACAACGCATAGCGGATCGAGTTCAACTCCGAGCTTCGATTGTGCTGGCGGGGACTTCGAGGTTCGACCGCCCGAATCCCGGTTCTAATACCGTGACGCCCAAATACACGCCATGTTAGCGATCCCCTTTTTCTTTTTCGCGATGGACTCCTTGCGCTTGAGACGTTGCCAGTGCCGTGCCTTACTTAACTTGGGCATACATCACGTAGCGGGGAACGCCCACCAACATCGGCTTTCAATATCGCCGAATAAGAGGGCCGTCCTGCTGTTTTATTTGCGGCACGTGAAATTTGAGACTCCGTTTTATATTATCGATGTTGGCTTCTAGTAACAGGGGCTAGGTATGCCGATTTAGTATCCCTGACTAACACAGGCCGGACCCAGTTCATATGGAATACTCCGTCCGCCGTGCTCGACCATCACTACCTAACAGCCACAAAACTACACGTAAGTGAGTTGTGCGTCGACGTATGAAAGGAACACGTAATCGTCTTTTCATAGATATTCATCAAACCAATGATGGCTACCGCATCAGAAGGGATATATTCAGCCCCTGCCAATAGCCTTCTACTCTTTATGCGACGACTGTCGTCTCTATGCCGAAGACATAAGTACAGTACCTAGATCAGCGCGATATACCCGCCACGTGGGAATACCGCGGCTCTGCCTAACGAGTGGATGCGACACACTACCTATATACACGGTATAGGAGTCATCAGCTAGGGTACCTACTATTCCGACCCCCATCGGGCCGTCTCTAGCAAAGCTTCACAACGGCAACCTCTGAATGGACGGGGCTAGCACAAGCTGAAAACGAGTAAGGCGGCGTGGGCTGCAGGGCTATCCCTAGCCAGTACGGTGAAGAAACATCGACTTCGCAGCGGATTAAGAGAAAAGTTTGACAGCTTCTGATGGAGCTTCGTTCCGATAGCGCGACGTAGTGAGTGATTTAGCGGTGCTGTGCGTTCACCACATCACCGAGATTTCTCCTTGAGGACTCCGGGCCCTGCCAAGAGTCGAGTCAACCGGGTAGAAACGAAAAAATTCAAACATCCCTACCGAACGGCGACATCGTCCGATGACTTGTTTCACGATGACAGCGGGCAAAATTTCGCCGGTGGGCGCCAGCAGAGATTTTCATCCCCTATAGATCGGCGTCTTATCCTCGGCATTGCGACTCTGGAATTATCTTGGCCCTCATCAATAGTTTCCTTCCGAGCGAGACTGTAGTAGAAAGAGAAAAAAAAGTGAGGCTCGCAAATTTTCATCTTCGAACATTTCCAGACTAAAAAGAAAGGTAATAAAAAAGGTTCTAGATAAGAGGCAGCTACTTCACATGACGTCATTGAAGTGAATACCGATAAGTTCACGATGTCGAACGCTGAACGTAATTCAACTCTTCCCCTGTATCACCTCTAGCCTACCACTCTTCACTCATCTCTGGCAATACGATGTCTGTAATATATTGATACAAACTACGTCATAATCCCAACCCAGTAACCGCCGCCAAGCTGCGATCCAATACGTGAACATGCATTATTATCAGTAAGTCCCATGCCGGCAGAGGAAAAGATAGATACCCACCCATCTGATTTCGCATTCGAGAATTATTCCGTCTAGTTTCCAGACTTCGGCGAACGTTCCGAAGCCGCACGCCTAACGAGCGTCTAGAGCCTCACCACGCGTTACGTATCTAATTCGGCAAAGGCAAATCAGAACTAATAAACATTTCTTCAAACGAGCCCCATAATCCCGTCCGTTCGCCGTGCGTGTCCTGCAACCCACAATTCGCTATTGTACATACGATACTTCCATGCACGACGCGAGCGAACACGGCGATACCTCGAGGTTCAAGCAGGTACCCTTCGTGCCGATGAATAATCCCGCGTTGACATGCATAGACACGTACATTACCTACATACATACATGGCTACCTACCTACCTGGGTACTACTACTACCTACGACTTACCCTACGGTAGAACCTTCGGCGCATGCGTGGAGCCCTCAGCTGCGATAGGTACGGGTACTTAATTCGAGGCATCCGTGATAAAATAACTTCCTGAACGCCGGAATGAGCCGAGGATATAAGTTTAACAAGGCCAATGGCATACATACAATGTGCACGGCGGGAATACCCGTCTGACGACTCGACCCGTCCACGGGCATTATCGTCTATGCTGATTTTCAGCTGTAGTTCAACCATTCACTTCTACCCGCTTGTCCGTCTCCCAGTCCGGCGTCGCATCGGCGTGGCCGTCGAAACTTGCATCGAACTTCTATTATGCTATGATGGATATTAATAGAGTTAACAGTCTATAACGTTATTCTACAGGACCAGATCTATTACTGTTGATCATCATGCAACGTCCACCTTCGCCAGGTCTATTTCAGCGTAACATTACCCCTTACCTCTTATCATCTACCTACCCCCTGAAAAAAGGAAAAGCCAGCTCAGTATGCCGATATTACAACTTCGCCTTTGCCTTCTCCTTCTCCTCCTGCCCCTCATCCTTATCCGTCTGCCTCAACCTCACAACGCCCTATACACACTAATTAGCCAACCATCATCCCGCTCACCAAAACAAAACGCCCTAAAAAGGGAAAAGGGGCCCCCCCTAAAACACAGCACCTCGACTCGAACTCACCTCCTGAAAAGCGGTAGCCAACAACGTGCCGTCGCGGCTCCAAACCCTCTGGACGACGAGGCCCCTCCCGTCGCCCGCCCAGGGGCTCTGCATCTCGACGAACATCCACTCGTCGGCCTTGACGCGGCGCGGGTTGTGGAAGTAGATCGAGTGGTCCAGCGAGACCATCATGCCGACCTGGGGCCGGTCCGCGACGCTCTCCAGCGTGCCGTAGCCCTCCCACTCGTTCAGCCGCTCGAGGTACGCGCGCACGTCCGGGTCCAGCCCGCCCACGTCGCGCGGCCGCACCCCGTACCGCCACAGCCGGTGGATGCGGGGCACGGTGCCGATGAAGTACGAGTCGCTGACGTACGCCAGCGCGCAGAGGTGCGCGCGCAGCCCGCCCGCCTCGCTGATCGCGCCCCGCGCCCGCACCCACTGGTGCACGCGCTTCGCCTCGGGCGGCGTCCCGTCGTCCGCCGGGCCCCGGCACATGTAGCCCTGGAACGGGACGCTGCCGCGGCGCAGGAACGGCGGGTCCTGGAAGTCGTCCGGCGGCGCCTGGGCCAGCGCCTCGGCCGGCAGCGGGGTCGCGTGGGAGACGGTCTGCGCGCCGCCGCTGCCCTCGCGCACGAACGAGCACGTCACGGTGAGGATGGCGCGGCCGCGCTGCCGCGCTTGCACCGTGCGCGTGCAGAAGGACCGGCCCTCGCGCACGCGCTCGACGTGGTACAGGATGGGCACGGTGGAGTCGCCCGCGAGCACGAAGAAGCAGTGGTACGAGTGTACTACGAAGTCATCGGGGACGGTTCGCTGGGCTGCCTGTGGTTTCGCAGGGGGGTTGGGGTTAGCGAACGGTTGCTTGAGCGACTCGGGTTGTTGGGTTGGTTGGGTGGTTGGGTGGTTGTGGGGTAAGCTGACGGCTTTTGCTGCGTGATATTAGGTGCGTAGGGACGTGGGCGCATAGGGCAGCGAGTAACGGTGGGTAAGACCGTCCCGTGGCCCTCCCAATTCAGCATCTCCGGTCCCGCCTTTTCCCGCATATGCATATGCGGGTGAGATCGAGGTAGGGAAAGGCATGGGGGAACGAGAAGGAAGGGGTGGGGAGGGAAGATTTGGACGAAACGGGTATGATGAGGCGTGGGCGTTCGCGACGGAGGCGAGGCTCGCGCCGAGAAAGAGGCACGAGGACCGACCCGAAGCCGAAGCGGCGGAAAGATGCGCTGCATCCGAATCTCCGCTCGGAGGGAACGATCAGGCGATGGGGCCAGTACCTATAAGGATGGGCTAACGAACAGCAAAAGGGGCAGACAATCCAACTAACAAACGGACCCGCGTAGGTAAGCGAGCGAGTGGACGGTTAGGGGGTTGTACAACATGATAGCAAGGCGGATATAGGCCACGAAAGAGCAGCAGCAAGATTTCAACGAAACCTGGGGATTTTCCAAATCGATCGAAATTAAGCGAAGGAGAAGCAGGCTACACCACACACCGCAGCAGAGCCAAACGTATGGAGGAGGGCGGACAAGCAGAGGCAAAGCAAAGCAAAGCAAAGCAGAGAAGGGTGTCTCACGTACAGACAAGGTCTGAGCGATGACGGCGCCACCGAAGATCCCCCGTGCGCCGGGAGGGTGCCAGAGCTCGCGCGTATTGGTGAAGAGGTCCTATGGCCGAGACAAACAGAATGTATCAGTCAGCGGCGTCGATACAATTACATGATATAGATGGATCGGGTAGGTGGCAGGGTAGGTAGGTACTCTAGATGTCGTATAGTAGCACAGCAGACGTGAATAAAAGGAGTATAGCCTTACAGGTTCGATGACGCTGAGCTCACTTAGCTCGAGGGCGTTCTCGATAGGGGCCTTGGACGTATCCAGCGGCGGCGGCCGAACCAGCGTAGGGAATTCGCCCATTTCGTCGGCGGTGTTCGTCTGTTTACTCTCCCGGTCCTTGCGTATTCCCGTCCTCTTGTTTGTCTATCCGGATTCCTTCCCCGCGGATCTCCTTAGGTGGCCAGTGGCGTTTGGCGTTGATCGCGTCGGAACTTGCCAGCTCCTGAATCCCCGATAAAGACCGATTTAGTAAGGTAAAGGGAGGTAATATATCTGGTCTCAACTTCCAACAATCAAAGCACGCGCGTCTCTTATAGGGGCGAACGACGTATTAGATAGGTATGTTAGGTATCGGGTATGTAGTAACACCAATAATAGGCAATAGATAATAGAACAAACCCTCCTCAAACGTGGAATTCTAATAATAAGTAGGTAGGTAAGTATGTAGATAGTTCAGCCAATGTACCGAGACATCACAACCACAACCGGATCGAAACGTCCTCTTCTCTCTCATATGCGGCGAGCGAGTTCGCCTTGCCGTGCGAGAAAAGAAAAGGGATAGCCGAAGGGGTGGGCTTTGGGAATAAGCTCGAAGCGTACATGTAATTGGTTACCGGCCAATCGTCTCTGGGTACCTACCTAGGTATGTATAATACGTAGCGTCGTTACAGCTTTGTACGGGATTGGGGATTTCGACGGCTTCTTCCAGCTTTCAGTGCTTTCAGACCTGAGATTTTTTTACCGAGGCTCGGAACAAAAACAAGTCTATCCTTATTAGGATTGGGTGTGGGTCCCGGGCTCCTAGCCCGGTACTTCGTACGCCTTAGTCGAAATGCCGGCCGATCGCCACAAATAGGTACAATACACAGGTGGTACTTTACATAGGTAGGTAGGTAATGTAAGATAAGGCCGGGCTGTGATCGAGGCAGAGGCATTAATTACGTGATATATGTAAGTGACATATGTAAGTGACAGGTTCTGCTCGTATTAGGCAGCAATTTAAGATATAGCAGCTATAGTAGCAATTACATGGTAATTCTCCTCCCAACGACGATACTTGCCTATTTCCACGAGACGGCGCAGCTGAATACGCGTATATCGTGAAATCCAATTAATTGATTTATAACTTGGCCGTTCCATTCTCATTCATCGTAGTAAGAGTGATTGTTAATATCTGCAAGTGAACCGCCAAACTATGTCGGGAGCCCGTTGATTATCGTATTCATCGTCGACGCAAGTAATGCTGCATTCCGTACATCAGGTACTTGTTTAGCGGCCTTGTGTGCAAGTTTTCAATTCATCTACACGATCTACGGCCACAGCCACCACCCATTGCCGGATTCCATTCATCTTGCTCTACTCTTCGGACGAGAAGATAGGCTCCAGGCCGTCCCACGCGTGAGGGTCTCCGTTGCCGAACTTTTCTCGCTGTGTCCAGTACTTGCCATTAAACTTCCAGTACTCCACGCCCGTGACTTCACATGTTGCCCTCTCGAACCACGCAGGGGTGAATTCGGTACCCGTCTGCTGTCTCATCTTTCGTCTGGCTCGCTGCGCCTCCTCGAGCCGGTTCTTCTCCGACGCCGCTAAATCGTACTCGCCGTCTTCCATCGCTCTCTGATCCGGCCGATATCTCGAGTCCGTCGGCGCGATCCACTTCTTGAGGTTGTCGTCTATGTGGTTGAAAGTGAGCACGAATGGCGTGAGATTGAACGGGATGCCTTCGGGCCGGGGGTTCGCCTCCCATACTATGAAGGCTCGGCTGGGATCACTAATGCTTCCCCGCGTATCCTTCGGCTCTTCCACGGCCGCCTCGAAGCCCGGTGTGAGGCGAGCGTATATCTTGGAGTTCCACCGGCCACCCAAGCTCATGCGCGGCCGGCCGTCGGCGTCAAGGATCTTTCCGGAGAGCTGGTAGGCGCTCGAGGCCTTCCAGCCTCGCTGTTTGAAATCCAACAGACACGTCTCTCCGGTCGTCCAGTTCTTGATTTCCACGAGACCGTAGTTGTCCACGACTGGGTTACCGGTGATGATGCCGACCACCTGCGATTTAGGCTTCTTCCACGTATAGAAATCTTCCTTGCCGCCAGCCGTGGGGCGCAATCTCAAAAACCAAGTACCTAGATGATAGATATCAAAGGACTTGCCCAAGAATCTAGAGTCGACCTTGGCCTCGCCCCAATAGGTCCACTTCGCGGATTCCGCATACGCTGCCCCGATGGGCGGATGGTGGCTGACTTGCTCGATGAAAAAGCGATAGCCCTTGTCAGGCCTTGCGTACTCGAAGGTTTCGCCTAGAAGGGGGTTGAAGGGCTTCGCGACGCGACCAATGGTTGAGGCGAATTCACTCGACGCAAAGGCAGCAACGTACAACATACGCTCAATCGAATCCGACCGATCTGCTGCCATGTCCAAGAGATCGGCATACTCCATATCCTCACCAGTTCGATACAGTAGAGACGTCGGCTCGTTGAACGATACCGGAAGAGTCATTTTCGTCATGTCCTTGCCAATCATCGACTTCAAAATACCCTAGGACGAGGATTAGTAACCCAATTCCCACTTGGAATTATTGGTAAACTTACCCAAAGACCGATCTTTGGCCGGTTATCTTCGTCTAACTTGAGCCTCGTCCTTAGGCCATTTTCATAACCTCTGAAGGCGCTGCTGACATCTACACCCGATACGACGACACCTTGGCTCGCATCGGCGGCTGGCACAATATCGGATGGGGGCATCGGTTCCACATCAACTTCTCCAGCGTCCACCGCATCGAAAAACTCCTCTTGCTCCGATTCGGAATCATCCGAGATCTCAATAGCGTGCGAGAGTATGGTCGACCTACGCCCCACGCTCTTTATCGACGGCGAATGTAATACGTCGGGGACATCTTCATCATTCGTACCAGATGCCTCAGTACGTACAGCATGGAAACTATCTCTAGTCAAAGGTCGGGAGTCGCCAGTGCTGCCGATGACTTCGCGAAGAGCCCGCTTGGCTAACTTGCGCTTTGTTTCGGCTTCGCTGACTCTTGCTTCCAAGATCTCCTGCTCCGCAGCCACCTTAGCCATGCTCTCCTCCCACATTCGTCTCATCTCGATTTCTTGCTCTAGACGGTACTGCCAGTGGGCGTCGCGGTCCTTTGATATTCTGAGAAGGTCCCCCATAAGTCCCTTCAGGCTTCGGATCGCTGCGTCGTACGTCGCAAGTGCCTGCGCTGCTTTGGGATCTGCGAGTGATAGAGATGGATTCCGGGAGGCTTCCGCCTGTAATGCTGCGCTCACGGAAGCTAGGGTGTCTAGCTGGAGTCTTGCTGATTGCGCGGTAATGTTGAAGGCGTCCTTGGTCGCTGTCGGAGCTTCGCCTCGGCTCGAATGATCTATGTACTCATCCTCGTCGTCGTCATCAACCTCGCCAGGCACTGTTGGTGCACCGGTACTCTGTCCTTTGGCTTCCGGACTGCCAGCCTCCACGAATTCGTCGTCAACACTACCAGAGGTACTAGCACGGGATACTGCTGTACGCGAACCAGCGACCTTTACCGATGAAAGACGGGAAAGCTGCACACTACTCCTAGGTTCCCCGGTGCTAGCGGCGTCGCTGTGTGAATCGGTGATGGACGGTTCCAAGGGCTTCGTAAGGCTGTCACGAGCCTGGCGTAGCATCTCAGCACTCTGTGCCTTCTGTCGTTCCTCCTGCTTTGCTTGATCTTTCATCCACTGGATCGCGTTATTTAAAGCCCAGAACCATCGTTTAGCCTCGACTTCGTGGTTTGCTTTCAAGGTGTACTTGACGGAAGATTTTCCGATGATCTCGAACTTCGTCTTCTCTTCCGGGCTCATGTAGAGTCTGGCGATTCGCATGCTAATGGCACCTCGACAGGCGTTTTCTGCGTCGTCCTGATGCTTATAATAGCTCAGAACGCCGTTCTCGAGAACGAACCAACGCAGCTGGTAACCTTTGCGGTAATTTGTCCACTTCTTGAGATAACCTTTCATCTGCGGCTCACGACTAGCCAGCGGATCTCCTGTGACAGCTGATCCCGGCCCACCCTGCGAGGCTGCGTGCCCCAGGACCGCCTTCTCCTGAATGCCCCGTTGGGCGGCTACCGCAGCAGGTGACCGCTTGAGCATCGCCCGCGTAACATCGTCGTTGGTGACCTGCTGAGGTAGTTTGCCTTTGCGGTCCCGTTGGAACGGGTCAGCGCCGTGGAGGAGAAGAGCTTGGATTAACTTCGTATCCCTCTTGCGGGCCGCCTCATGCAGTAGTGTCCCCCCTGCCTGAACAGTGACTGGGTCACAAGGCAACTCAATACTATTGATGTCTAGGATTGTCTTGACGCGGGGTTCCTCGAGGACCTGACCAAGCGTGTCATAAGCCCCTCTCCGCACAAGATCCTGAACCTGCTTGACTTTATCCTGTACGAATAAGGTCCTCGCAAGTTGTAGCTGCTGGAAGATATCGGGGCTTCGTGCCACATCCAGAGGGAGCTTTCCCTGGTTATTTGCAATGGCATCGTTAATATCTTTCTGCTCCAGCAACAGGCGAACCACCGGGGCGCGCCCTTGAGAGGCGGCAATATGTAGGGGTGAGTTTCCGTCCTTATCCCTAGCATTAATATCGATATATCCGGCGCCGTCGGATAGGACGTATTCGACGACGTCGTACTCGGCGCACTGAATAGCAAGGTGGAGAACCGTAGTGTCTTCCAATGGCACAGGGGTTGCGCCGTTCACGGAAGACGTACTCGCGCGGGGCCCTGATTCCGATGTCTCTCTGATGGCCTTGGAAATGGCAGCTGTATTACCGCTTCGTAGGGCCTCGACGATTCGAAATTTGCGGACGGACTGTTCGAGGGAAGAGCCCTTTTCGGCTGTGGAGTTGTGGGATCGACTTGGGGTCAGAGAACCGGGCTCGCGCGTGGGGATACGGCCAAGCGACATCTTCTGAGTGTGGCCCTTGGCGGAGTTCTGGTGGGACATAGGGACGGCGGGGGCAGAGGTGGTCGCGGTTGGATGTGAGGCAAGTCCTGAGGTTTGCGATCCGTCTTCAGAAACAGCGTCGTCATCATTACGATTATTATCCTTATCTTTTCGTCGGAGGAGAGAGAGGGCCGTGGACTTGGACCTCTTGTGCTGGGTGCTGTCAAAGCGAGTCAGCTATCTGGGTGGCACTTCAGCGCTACCGCTACCACTGCCGCGTAACCCAACGTCGAGCCAAGTCCCGTCAGGGAAGCGGGACGGATCAATGGCAGAATGCGATGCTTGTACGTAGGTGGCGAATTCGATGGATGGAAATTAGCTTACCTCTCTCCGGCGTCCGACATCTTGAACTAGACGGTGTTTTGGTACCTTTCGGCACCAAATAGCAGATTAACAAATCGGTCGTTCAACGAAGGTTGGTAGTAAGAAATCGACGGGCGAAAAAACGATGTTAAAACAGCATACTCAACGAGGGGGGCAAGGATGAGAATTAGAAGGAATACCTAGACGACGAGAGGGCAGTGTTTAGGCAGTTAGAAATGATAAGATTAGGAGTCTGAATGTTTAACGGGTGTCTCTTTTTTTTGCACAAAGACAGGCATTTCCCCCCCTCGACGCCTAAAATGACGTTTTTGGATCCAAGTTGTTTTAGCTTGAATGTTCCCAAAGTGTGCAGCTTTCCTTCCCCCGTCACGGAAATTCGTAGTCGCCAATCCCTGGAGGGACGTTTCCCCACCACCAATCACCCAAGCCACGATAAAGACACGTACAACGTACAGTACCTCTGTACAGTGCTGTACCGTGACTGCACTAAATTGGTCTATTTCGAGTCCTACCAGGTACATAGGTAGGTAGGTACCTATGTATATACTTACATGTATGCACTAATTTAGAGGCACGGCATTCGCAAACCAACAGTATCCATCAACTAATTACTAAGTACCTACCTACCTATCTATTAAGCTATTAAGTCTCTATCCTAAGCAGTAAACTTCAAGCTAAGGGGCCTGGCATGAAGGTTAGTATACAATGTGACTTCCTATATCGTACCGTACCCCGCGCAGCTAAGAGAATATGCTCTGGGACCTGTCGCGGAACCGTCGCCGTCGCACAACATTCGATACTGTTCACAGACTTGAGCCAGAGTTTAATCTAATCACTCAACCGGGGCCCGATAGTAGGTGGCGAAAGCCAAACACGGTGTAGTTGGCCGGTGACATGAGAATAACTATAAATCTATCCCGCGCCCTAGCATATTAATACATACATTAATACATATGTATTACTATAAGTAGTCAAACGGGCGAAGTACGTCGACAAACATCACGATGAACCCGAGTGCCACAAAATGATCTTATCTTGTTGGGCAGTTGGGACGAAGATCATCTGGCGCATACTGCCGTCACTCTGCAGCAGTCGGGTGCAAAGCGATGTGACCATAACCCCCCTTCAGCGCCTATGGGAAAGGTATCAAACGCAACACAATCCGCCTACTTTGGGCTGGTGGGAACTCCGCAGAATCTACTACCTACTACCTATTGTAGGACCGGCGGGTAGGTACAAGGCGGGCACTCGAGATACAACCGTAGAGGAGGTGTGGTCTAATGACTTGTGGAAATATTGAAACTCGGTGGCCCCGTGAGGACGGTCATAGCTGAAAATGCACGCTTGCGCCGTGTCTTAGAAATTCAACTCCGTAGATCTCGCAATACCTACATTTAGGTACCTCCCACATCAGCAAATCAGCTTCCCAGCCTAGCCTCTGCATCGGCGAGGATCTGATCCATCGTAAGAAACTCGTAAGGCCCTAGATCCCAGCTCAGCGCATCTTCCTTGCGGTCCGGCGTGCGAACAGCCGAGCAGGTCATGTAGTCCGGGCCCAGGGAGCGCAAGACGATATTCGCGTCGTCGACCCTGTTCCCGTGGAACAGGACCTCGTGGTCCTTGATGACCTCCTGCTTCTCGACGACCTCGCCGTCCGGCAGCTGCACGAAGCCCCGGCCCGGGTGCGGCGGCCGGAAGTGCTTGAACTCCAGGTCCTTCAGCCACGGCGCCAGGAGCGCCTCGCCCGTCATCTTCACGTAGGCCTCGCGCAGGCACCACAGCGTGTAGAAGCAGCGCAGCTTGAAGTCGACCATCTCGTCGCTGCGCGCGAGCGGCGGCAGCCCCGGCTGCGTGCTCAGCAGGTCGCTCTTGAGGTAGTCCGCCTCGGACCGCCCGAACACGTCGGCGTGCATGTCGACGAACTGCGGCCAGCCCTCCGTGTTGATGACGCGGTGGTCGCGGGCGCGGCGCTCGCTCGTGCACACCACGTCCGTCCCGACGTCGACCCGGCCGTCGTACCCGGCCACGGCGACGAGGGCCACGATGCCGGCCTGGTGGCTGACGTTGAACGCGACGGGCTGCTTGCCCGTGGCCGGGTCTACGAAGATGGGCTTGGTGTTCCCGTCCCGCGTCAGCTTGGTCTGCCACCACGGGACGCCGGCGTATTTGCTGACGACCCAGTGCTTCAGCAGGTGCGAGGCGAGCGACGTCTTCGCATCGGCCACGAAGTAATAACGCAGAACGGCCTTTCTTTCTTCATCGGTGAGGAGTGCTAATGCGCGCGATGCCTAGGCTCTTGTTAATGATTTTATTTTACTTGACTCTTCGTAGGGTAAATAAAGCTTTATATAAATGGCTCATACTTCTCTCTCGAGGTCCTTCGTCTTAGTCGCCCCGGGCCATAGACCCCGAGTGTCGACAAGGTACTGTATGACCTCCACTTTCCCCGATCCCATTGCGTTTCAGAGAATTGGGTTTAAGGAAGAAGTCCAAATATTTGTATGTTAGGTAATTACAATTGACTCGGACTTCCAGGTTCGTTATCATGTAAGGTAGAACTAGAGGTAGATCAGACAGGTACAGGAGGTATTTACGCACAGAAGTCGAAAATAATTTAGATCGGGTCCGTCTTACCTCGTCTCAAGGCAGGTACCTGATGCTATGCACATCGACTCCTTCCTGTAGCTTCTCAATTCACCATTGGTTGTACGAAGAGAGGTACCTGGGGAGAGCTGAGGTAAGAGGTACTATATTTACCTCAAGGGCTATGCCTATACGGACGCTCCCGCTAGCCTTGGGCGGTAACGCTGATACACTACTAGGTATTAGGGGCGGCAGCTACCAATCTTAGCACTACAGCCCGCTAAATAGGCTTTCCACTAAGCCAACCTAGGTGGGCTGAGCCTACTAAAACATGGATAGGTAGGTATCTACTACAACACGGCAACTGCTGCCAAAAGAAACCTCGACTGAACTTTTACAACTGCCAAGGGGATTTTAGGATAGCGATCCCATAGTCAAATCCGTTTATGAACCTTTATTTATTACCTCAAGCGTATCTCAACCTGTTATGATGGACATGAATATGTCCTCATTAAACCCACGGTTTCTCGCCAAACCCCGCAATTAATCCCGCTTCCTTCTAGTCCGATCATGAGGAACCGCGTGTACCCATATGAACAACCGTATAATAAACAGTTATCAGAACATCGTATCCCCATACCTTATAGCCGTAGACATCATGTTTTTTATATTTAGGGTTTTCGATCCGCTCCTTTTTGAATGTTCATTTTAAGGGGTGCCTTGTCGGTGGGGGGGTGCTCAATGACGGTCAGCCCAAGCTAGATAAGGCGAACGAGAATGACTCACAAACTACCGGGCCGGGCGCCGCTCCATACTGTCGGAGGCACACTATTCCTCGTATCCGGAATCGTGTGTCGCGATCGAGAGTTCGGATTCTTGGTACTCGAAATCCGTATCGGAAAATTCCGAGGGCGCGTAACTTCGAGCTAAGAACTCGAGGCTATCCAGGCTGTCATCACAGAGGCCGCCGAGGTCTCTGCCGGGTGATTCGTTGTCTACGAGGAAAGCGGGAAGCTCCTCAAGTTCTTCCCAGAGCTCATATTCCTCCTCTGATTTTATTGGGTCGCTGGCGACTTCAACGCTCTCCGCTAATCGAGGACGTTTAACCGGGCGGCTGCTCTCTCTATGTTCGTCGATGCCGCCAATGGTATGCGGGGTGTCGTGGCCCTGATCCCTCTTCTTGCCGCTAAGAGTGGAAGTTGGCGAGGAAATTTTCGCAGATATCAGGAAAGAGGACAAGTCTTCGCTGTCATCTGTGTCGGTGTTTGCTAGAGCAGGAAGGTTAGTTTTAGTTTCCCAGTAATGTAGACACTACTCACCCTCTTTGCAGATAACGACATCCTTCAGCGACTTGCTCTCGCGCCCGGTGGGCGGCGAGCCATTAGACTCTGTGATGGCGGTCTTGGAACTGGCCATGTCGACGGTGCATTCACTCAGATGTGGAGTTGAACGGCGGTCGTTATTTGAAGGTGAACTTGTTACTAATATGAACAAGCTCTAATGAGGATGACTGCCTGCTGTTAGCCACTATAGTGTTTATATTGGAATGTCAGACGGCTAGTGAAGAGTCCGGCCAGTAATGAATAGAGTCAAGAAAATAATACTGACTAAATCGGATAGGGCTTGAATAGTGAATGTCTATCAAGACCTGATGACGCGCAACTATTGGAGAGAAGTTATCGAGTTGGGGTAAGAGGAGGTTCCAGTGATGGGTGAAAAATATGTCGAGACTGGACGAGGGGTAGATGCTGAGACGCGTCTGTCAGTCTGGCGTTAGCAGATTTCGTCTTGGAAGGGAAAGGAAATATTCAGAAGCGGTTCATGAGGAGAGAGAGTTAAGAGCGAGGAGAGCAGAGTACGTACCAGAGCATGGAGTGTTTGCTTAGGGCCGGGCTATGGAGTACGTATCTTCATTCAATGTGGTACTGCTGAAAATATTCGAGTCCAATATCCTCTAAGACTGGGCGAGAATGGGGAAGGAGGAAGGAGGGAGGTGAAGAAATAAAGTCGTCTGGGTGAGCGGAAGAGTCCTCGTTGCGGGGTTGGGGGGACGAGAGTCTTGAGAGTTCCGATTCCAGCAGCAAGCTTCACACTGGCCCAGCGATGTCACGCTCTCTCTCTTGCTCTGGCTTTTTATTCTTCTATATGTTTGGTATTAAAATGTAGCGTTGAGTATCTTCCTTAGGTTGATTATCTTCCGGGCCATCTTCCCTTTTCTCCTATTTGCGGAGGGTGAGATAATACTAGCACCCGAGACGATGGCACAGACGCGTCTTTCTCGCTATTATACGAGTATCCGACTAGGTCCCACACTTACCCAACGAGTAGAGTTTGGTATTAGGCACCGATTACGTGTGGGAGTCAGCTAAATATGGCATATTCGCTGGAACTCGGACTCCCATGAACGAGTGACACATGCTACATCCCCAGGTGTTAAGTTTGTCACCGAAGATATCAAACAAGGGCTTAAATACCTAGATAAAGGACGTCTCGAGATGAATTCCATTGATATACCTTGTGATATATCTCGAATGGAGTGTCGTTGTAGGGTATTCTCCTTGGGGATAGTGAAATCTCCGCGAGGCTCCAAGCCCCTTGATTAGCTTAACCACCCATATTTGTTAAGACGAGACTAGGATATAACATAGTAAACAAGACGAAATCTCTGCCGACTGGTGAACTAACCCCGGATTGAGTTACACCACCGGCGTGTCATAGCGCCCTCGACCTTGAGCCGCTTCGGTAATGAAGGCTTTGTCTGGGTTTGACGTGAAAGCATAACAATAGCTTTGATCATAGATATCCCAAGGAGTCAAATATCGTGGACAGCACGTGCCCATTCCACATTGGGGAGAAGATCCTGTCGGAAATGAGTAGGTAGATTAGCTTATATTTATTGATGCGGTTTACGCTATGGGGTGTTTTCTTCATCAGTACGGAATATTAGTCGGAAAATAGAGCTTCAGCTTCATCAATAGCCACTAGAACTGTCTTGCTCGAAAACGGTCTAAGCCATTGGTAAGCTACCTATATAAGATGATCCCTAGCTGCGAAAACTGCATTAGATCCCAACGCGTGTAATACTAAGTGTTCCCCATTTGGTCATCATGAGCCTAAGCCCTATGTAGAACTGGCATACCGAGCACAACCCGGAACTCCCCCCTATTCCTGCAAAGCCTCCTCCAGCGTCTTCCCCGTGAGCCTCTGGAACAGCTCCCTATACCGCTCGCCCGTGGCACGGACTATATCCTCGGGGATCTCGACGCCCTCCTTGCCCTTGAGGCCGTTCTTCGTGAGCCAGTCGCGCAGGAACTGCTTGTCGAAGCTCTCCTGGTCGCGGCCGGGCTCGTAGCGGTCGCGCGGCCACATGCGGGAGGAGTCGGAGGTGAGGACCTCGTCGACGAGCACGACCTCGTCGGCGGCCTCGTCCAGCCCGAACTCGAACTTGGTGTCGGCGATGATGATGCCCCGCTCCGCCGCGTACTCCTGGCCCGCGCGGAACAGCCGCAGCGCCAGCTCCTCGATCCGCCCCGCGTACCGCGCCCCCACGATCGCCGCCGCCTGCTCCCGCGAGATGTTCTCGTCGTGCTCGCCCTGCGGCGCCTTCGTGCTCGGCGTGTACATGGGCCCGCCGGGGACCGCGTCGCACTGGCGCAGCCCCGGGGGCAGCGGCGTCCCGTGCACGGTGCCGTGGGCCTCGTACTCCTTCCACGCGCCGCCCGTGATGTAGCCGCGGACGATGGCCTCGATGGGGAAGACCTTGAGGCGCCGCACCTGCATGCTGCGGTGGCGGATGGCGCGCGCCTCGTCCGGGGTGACGCCGGCGGGCACGTCGGTGGTCAGGAAGTGCGTCTTGAGGCCGGGGACCCGCTCCGAGAGGACCTTGAACCAGTGGACGGATTGCAGGGTCAGCAGGGCGCCCTTCTGGGGAACGCCGTTCGTCATGACCACGTCGTATGCCGATATACGGTCCGAAGCTACGAATAGCAGGGTGTCGTCGTCGACCTTGTACAGGTCGCGCACCTTGCCCGTCGCGAGCTTGGGGAGTGACGTCAGGTTCACCTCCGTGAGGACATCGTTAGCGGAGCTCATTTTTACTCCTTTTTTCTCTTTCCTCTTTCCTCTTCTTTTCTTTACTCTGTCCTTGCAGGTTTTCCCTCTTTTTCCTCTTCTGATTTAGCCACTTAATTCTTAAATTTCCTATGAAATATCGAGTGGCAATATACTTTAACGTCTGATGATGTGGTAGTAGCCGATCTGTGTAAGTTGAGCGAATACGAAGAAATGATTGGTGCGCGTTTTTGAAATTCCCTCGACGGGACGAGTGAAAACTTTTGCTGAACTACTATAGATCGGAGCAAACCGGCGCCTTTTCATCAACCAATGCGACTGCCTCTAATTATAATAAGTGAAACTTCGATTCTATTAAATGGTCCTATATACACTATCTTAGAGATTAAGAAGTATCGAAAACTGCTGGGTTTGTTATCCCCACGTAATGATGCGATTTCTTTTTCCCCCTTCTAACTTGCGCAACCAAGTTTGATTGTCTACGAGGCGCCTTAGTAAATACGTAAATATGTGCAAAAACCATTTCTTTGTAATCATTAGGTAAGCCGCTAATCTTGGGTATTGTACAATAGGTACCTACAATACAATACAATACCTCGTTAGGTGGTACTCACTTGTCGCTGTATAAGGGTCCGGCTGTCTCCCCGATGGCTTAAAAGTCCGCCTCTACGGGTACCTCCCTACATACATATACGTAGGTAGGTATCGTTAATAAAAAGGGTTCACTTCCACTCCGGTTACCTAATAGGTACCTCTTATTAAAGCTACATAACGGGAAACCAAAGCCGAAATAAAGCTATATACATGTATAAAATATATTTATTTACTTCTGCTAAGAACTAATGGCTAGCTTGCGGCGGCGGCCTGGAAAGAAAAGTAAAGGGGTGACACAACCGCTAGCCAGTGGAGGATTTCACCCTATACCAATCCCCCCACCTCTAGTCCGGATTACCCCGCGGAGTTCAGAAGACCCCTATTCACGCTCCCGATCAAGCCAATTCCGACCTACGAAGACGTGTAATAGCCGCCATTTTTGGGAGATGATGAATTTATATCTTCACAAGTCGCGGGGAATTTTAAGTAGTGTTCGCCTCTCAGGTAGAAAATGGCCATGGTGAGGAGCGCCGTTGCTACGTCCGGCACCAAGCATTTGAAATCTGGGTAGTGCGCCATGTTACGTGAGGTAGAACATTGACTAGGGTATATTATGCTGTGCCAGGTAAACACCTTCTACCCACTTAAAGTACTTTTCGACGGCCATATTTTGAGAATTAGGTGCAACGAATTTATTATTATCTAGGTGCGTATAATTGGAGGCCAAGAGGAAATGCTAGACTTACCATAATGATAGAAATTAGATACTAGTAGGCTGTTCACAAGACCGAAGAGAATTAAAAAGGACGGCAACCGAGAATGAGATAAGAACAAGACAGAAACTGACCAACGCCAACGAAAAGCAAATCCAAACACCAAAACGCCAAAGTACAAACAACCAGAACAGAACCAAAAATGAAAATCATGTGTAAAAACGAGAACAAAACCCCCAGAAAACATGCAAATAACCGAATCCCCTGACTTGTCCCCTTCAAACTCCCCATATCACCGTATACCCGAACTCCTATACCCCCGCGGTTTTGCAGGGCCCCGAACAAATGACTTACCACTGACCACGATAACTTCAAGGGAAAAAAGTGAAGCGAATGAAGCAAGGGGAAGAGTGTTGGATATGGTATACAAGATAGGAGGTATATAAGATAGGAAAAGGGGGAAAGAAAGGAGTGAGGTTGAAGAGCGTGAAGAGGATGAAAGAAAGCAAGAGGAAAGGAGAGGAGAGAAGACGAGGGGAAAAGAGAGAAAGGAGGGAAGGGGGGACGCGAGAGTTTAGTGACAGGGATAAGGGTAAGCAAGTGAACGAAGCAATCCAGCAGCTCATCAAGAAAAGGAAGGAATTCCAACCCCAAATACGTGGGCCCTGCAAAACCGCCTTACTAAACGACGAAACGAAAAGCTACGCAGGGTCAATGGAAACGAAGGAAAACCCCAAGAAAAAGCTTGAGTATACCTACCGAACGAATGTGTAGTCTAGCTGGAAAGCCAAGCATACGCAAGGCCTGCACCGATCGTCGCAGCCGCGACAGCAACACAAGCGAGGGACTTCCAGCCGAATCCGGATCCTCGTGGGGGCTCTTCCGGGGCCTGGCGAGGCTTCACAGCAATAGCTGATGGAAGCTGACGGCTGGCGTGAAAGTGCTGAGGAGCGGAAGCGGTGGCTGGTGGTGGTAGTGGTAGTGATGGTGTTGGCTCTAGGGGCCGCTGTAGAGAACGGAAATGCTCATAAGTAGCAGATAAGCTGAGGGAGCTCGAAGGAGTAGACGAGCTCTCAGAAGAGCTCTTTGGAGAGCCTTCCTTTCCAGTTTGCCACCGTTGGCGATCGTTGTCGCTGTCGATGTAAAGCTGAAGGAGGGAAGAGAGATCGGACGATTGTGAATGATCGGAATGGTTAGAACGATCGGAATGATCGGAGCGATTGGATTGAGTGGATTGGTTGGAACGAGTGGAATTGTTAGAACGGCTAAAATATTTGGACACATCCAGGCTAGATGTAGAAGAAAGACTAGATAGGGTAGAGTCGCCGTCCTCGCCGCGGCGGGCCTTCTCGCTGCTGATAAACATCTTAAGCAAGTCGGGTGTCCACGGAGCGTCGTTCAATTCTACCCAAGAGGAAAATTCCTCAGGAGTGGAGTTTGAACGGGCAGAGGAGCCGGAGGAGTCAGAGGAGTCGGAAGAGAATGACGATACAATATTAACTTCTTCATAACGAACGATATCAGCCGTGACGCTGTCAGTTGAAAGAGTGGAGTTGGTTGTCTTAGTTTCCATCGCGAGGATTTCCTCTATCCGTTGCCTAAGTTTGGGGGGTAAATGAGAGAATCGAGGTTTTCGAATCGGCCAATCGTCGGTCTGGTACGACACATCTTCAAAGTCCCGGGATGGAGAGTCCCAATCGGACCAGGTCCAATCGTGGCGGTCAATCTCGGGCTTGAACATGCGTGGTGACCAGTGTAACGGTTGGTCGTTCAAGTTAGGGTTTTTGAAAGGAGTGTGAACTGCGAGAGAAGTCGCAATGCTTGGGTTCGGCTCTGCTTCGACAACAGCACGTTTAGGCGTTGTTGTTTCGATCACAGGCGAACAAGCAATACTCTTCTCGGGTATCTCTTCGTGTGCCGACGAATCTACAGCAACTGACTTTGCCATTGCTCGGTCAGTGTGTCTGCTTCGACGTGGCTTCTGAGCCTTCGCGTTGGCTCGGGGTTTTCCACCGGGCTTGGTGGAAAAAATCCGAACGACGCGCCAGCCATTCTGCATCCGGGACGCTGTACGCGTAGACGAATTAATATAGGCACTGAAAATTCGGTGCTTACTTCGAAACAAGGATAATGAAGAATGGCTACGATGAGCTATGGATACACCACTCAGGATGAGGAAAGAGGACTAGACAGCAACTAAGAGGGAAAAACAGGAAAGGAATACTCACGAGTAACCTGATGGCCGCACCACTTCGCTGGAAGCAACATCTTTACTCTGTCGCATCCGGGGCAAAGGGATTGGCGAGGAGGTTTCCGAGCTTCAACGCGTGATGCCCGTTTGTGTTTAGGGGTACCTATCATAGCTAGAAGAGAGGAAATGGGGGAGAGAGCAGCCTTAGGGCGTGATCCCCGTCTTCTTTCACGGGCACCCAAGGAAGCTAAGACGGGAGAGGCATGAGGAGAGACTATAGGGCAGGGAGTGGAAGGGGTAGCGGGGAAAGGGCCGAGAGGAGAAAAGGGGGAACGGGCAGGAGAGCCAATAGGGGTGCGGATAGGAGTTGGGTTATACGGGATGGTAGAAGAGTCTTCATATGGAGAAAGGGGGGAACGAGAAATGGCAATAGGGTTGAGAGGGAAAAGCGAGCGGCGAGGAGATGGGGTGGAAGGAAAAGGGGGGAGGTTCATGTGGGACCGAGTTAGCCCACGACTGCAAGCAGCCGACGCTTTAGTAGGAGTAAAGGGGAGCATTTGGGATGGATTGTAAAGTGCGAAATCAGGGAAATTGATGAAGAGAAGAAGGAATACACGGAAGTCTGGGCTCAGGGACGCGTTTTTATAGTCCCCCAGTAAAGAATATCCTAGTAACCGGGCATCCCTGACTAATAACGGTCTACTGGCATGATCGGAAAGAGAATAACGTGCTTTAATGAAACTTGGCTAAGGCCTTAGACGGCTAATTGAACACAACTGCCCCTATATAAGCATATTGGTATATACGAGTTTGTCGAGGAGAATGGCGATTGGGGTTCATTGCGGAATGCGTGCGCAAGATATTTGACTTAAATATGTATTATAATGTAGCGTCTGTGGAGAATAGCTTAACAGGTTGTTTTCATGAGATGAGAGGTATTCGTGGTCGAGATATCGATGGAAACGTGGTCGGGGAGGCTCAGGGAGGCTACAAGGGACGTCTGTCGGGGTCAAGGTCGAAGTCGACACGCTATATCTTGCCAGCGCGTCTATCGAGCAGCTCTAATTTTCGTTAAATACCTTTTCTCGACATATAGAATAAATTAAAGATGATATTCTCTTGCGTATCGATGCACTCGTGGTAGTTTGGGTGAGGGTGGCTGTCGGAGGACTTGATAATTACGGACGGAATTTTCAGCATACAACGCTCGAAAATACGTCAAGATGCTATTGGAACTTCGAATAGGAGCTTCCTGTAACTACTTTGAAATGCTGAAGAAAATATGGCAACTACGTCTTGATGAAATTCCTGTTAGTTCGATGACTACGCCCTGGCCTCGCGAGTGACGGCTTCCTAGGGTCGACGACTTGCCATCAGTGTATAATACACGCACTTCCTTCTCCGTGGATTTTAGTGCAAGGAAGCTTCTATCCGTCTGCCCATAGGGAATGTGGATAGCTAGTTGTATGAAGGGTAAAGGGGTTAATCCTGATCTCCCTGTTCTCACCAGACAAACCGACACTCGATTTCTACGATAACAACTACGACTCTTCTCCAACACATATATCACGATATCCTTCGATTTGGAAATTTCGTATCATATATCTCAGGGATTTTCCTACCACCAGCCAGAAGTCGTCGCGTCTACCTGTTGTCACATATCGAGGCAAAACCTACGCGGAGTTCCAGTCCGTTTAGAAATACAGATATAGTTCCACATACAAGCGGGTTCGCGAATAGTAGGCCAATAAAGTGAAACGTAATTAGACAATCAGAGGAATGACGACAGGACAGGGAGTCATAAAACAGACTCGTATTTATTAAGCGTACAGTCTAGTGTTCGAAACTGGACAAAAACGCTGCGGGGGTATCGGCGAAGTTTAGTTTCTGCTATCGGCTATTTATCTACCAAGCGAAACCGTTCTCCGCGAAGCTGTTGCTGCGAAGTCCATTGCCAGGAGACATCAATATGCCAGCTTCAACCGTCTAAGGCCACCACCGAATTATTCTCCAGCTGGCGTCTCTCGAATCTTGCTTCCGCCGCCTGACGCATAACCTCCTCCGAATTCAGCTTGTCCGCCGCTGCCGTCGCCGTCTCCTTGATCAGAGTTCGAACCGCGCTCATCAGTAGCTTATACCATCCGTTATGCGGCTTACAGCGCTTCTTCTCGCACATCCCGCGGGTCAGCGGGTCGCCCTGCAGGTCAGGGTCCAGAGGTGCGTCGAGTTTACCGGCCTTAAAGGTGGCTTGACCCTCCGGAGTCTCTAGCCATTCCGCGAACTGATAACGGACTGAGACGGTGTCGAGTCGCCAGTCGTAGCCGCAGCTCTCCTTGGCGAACTTACCCGCCTCGATGGCGTGCTGCCGACGCTGATTAGCCCAATCTATGAGCTGCATCATCTTCTTGTACTGCACAATCTCGTTTCCGAGCGCAAGCCGTTCGGCAGCAGAGGTTTTGAGGAAAGTTAGCTCTTCGTTGCTGAGGACGTCCGGGCGGGTAGGAAGACCGTTGGACCAGAGGCCTTCAACGTTACCTAAAGAGGGGAGTTAGTACGGAGCTTCAAGATAGGCCATCGGATGCGAGGCGAGGAGGGAAAGCGAAGTGGGGTAAGTGGCCATGAACATACCAAAGGGTTGATCGCCAAGTTTCCAACCGCCTTGCTCAACGGTACTGACAAGAAGACCAACAAAATCCTCCTGAGTAAGGACCTCTATGGCCTTTTCGGAAGCAGCTCTGGTTGGTAGTGTGTTGATCATAGAGGTCCACCAGGCATCGCAGTGTTCGTTACAGCAGAAGACGCTTCTCTCTTTGGGGCTCTTGGTGTATAAGCGAGCCGGGTTCTTGCAGCCCGTCCAAGAACAAGTCTTCTTGTACTTGGTGTAGTTTCGTTTACCATCGGTGCAGTTGGGGCAGACGAAACGTTCGACCAACTTCTCGCCAACCTCCTTGTCAAGGTTGACGCATTCTCCGTGGAACCAATCTTCACAAACATCACAACTTATCATCCATCTGTGGTCGTCTGGTCCGCGGCAGATACAATAGGGGCCATTGTCTGTCTCATCGTCGGAACTAGGTTCTTGAACGCCGGCGATGTGGGCAAGGTCCTTTCTGGAGTTGGTCCTGGACTTGGGTGCTCGGGTCTTTTTAGGGCCTTTCTTGGCGGCGGTGCCCTTTTTCTTGGATGCAGGCCTCATCTTGCCGGAGTCAGCCTGCGACGAAGGTGGCGAAGAAGTTGGTTGATTCAACTCATCAGGGTCTTGTTTTAATTGGGATGTGTTCAGTTGGCCAAGGTGCTGTGGTGAATCGGGAGCCCGGCCGTGCACGTTACCGTTTCCATGGGCAACTTTGCCACCAAGCCCGTTGCCGGGATGCGAGTCGGTGCCCTCCATCTCGACATCTTCACTGGACACGGCATCCACCATTATGCGAGGGTCCGGCATTATAGAAAAAACGTGACTGGTCAATTTCCGACCAGTAATAGGAGAGGGGAAGCAACTCCTAGGGCTAATGAGATTAAATCGATCCCCGACACGCAAGTATAAATAGTAACGTCGCAGTTCTCCAGGCCTTTATTCAGATCTCACCCATGAAGATCAATATCTTGAAGTTTTGATGAGGCCAGCATTTTCCTTCTTCGTGACCGAATTGGCTTTTTTTTTTTTTTTTTTTTTTTCATCCAACGATCCGAAGGCGGAGCGATGAAACGATGAGATGAGGAGACGGGGAAGAGCAAAACCGCCAACAGACGACTTCCTGAAAAGCCCCCTATAGACCAGAATATAGATGATAAAAGGGGATGTTGCGACGCATCGACGCATCAGCAACAGAATATTCAGCAAAGGGGGAAGCCGTAAACGGGTTCCCTGTCTGGGGAAGTGCTTATATTGGGGGCTGGTACCCGGGTGTGGCGCTCAGATCACCGTTATCGAAGCCGCGATAACGAAGATATTCGCACTGTACCGAAATGCATGTCTCATATACGGATTACGGATTACGGATTACGGATTACAACTTTATCTGTCCGAGAAGGTGGCAGCACCCGTTTCTTCCTTCATATCATCATCTATGTACTCTACGGAGGAATTTGCCTATAAATTTTTAGGAGAACCCAGTATCTACCCGCCAGAGTTATTCGGTTAAGGGCATCGGACTTAGTGGGCATATTCCACGCCGCTCCGTATTGAAAGCCACCCCCCGGCGAGCCACACCAGACAAACAGACCAGACACAAGCCACAATGAACAAGAATAAGACTCAGGGGTAAAAGAAGATACAAGATATGTAGAAGTCGGACTCGAAGACGATGGTCAGCCATCCGATCTTCTTTTCATATGAATATTCAATCCGGATACTGAAGAAATCACAATTACGGCTCTTACCCTGGAAAGCATCTACGTGGTGCTCCCCCTACGAAGCTGTTTGCTAAGATGATGGCACGCCGCGGGGCGAAAGGGGCCGGCATATCAAACATGGTATGTTGATCACTGGGTACGTAGGTAGGTAGGTATACTTTTATGTCCCAATAGCCCTAGTGTCAAATAGCGGGAATGGCTTCGTATTTTTCGATGACATTTCAAAGACACCGGTTAGGGCCTTAATGGTCGCCTAATGAAGAGTCTAACCCACAGAGCCAGAATCCCGAGCCGTTCGATAACTCCGGGCGTCTACACATCGTACAGCCAATCGGTCTAATCGATCACTTAGTTGGATCAAAATACTCAAGCCCGTTCTTCCCTCCCAGGCGTTACCTACCTTAGGTAGTTAGGAACGAGGTGAGTTAGGAGACAGCTCAAAATCACTCCAAAGACGTCAAAGACAGCTGCGAAACCCTGTGTGTATGTTGGCTACCTATGCTACGAAAACCGGAAGCCCGTTCCCGATGCCCAGGGCATCCTCATCATTGCCATGTCGAGCAGTTAGGTACACAGGTGTTTATAGCCGTTCCAAATCCCGTATCCCACGCGAAACCGAACCCCAGGTGCACATTGCAAACCCTGATCACTCCTCATCCGCCGCGCCCGTAGGCGTACCGCCGGTGGCGGGGGTGTTTTGGTTTTCTTCAGCACTGCGGTCTTCTTGGGTGCCCTGGTCTTCTTGGGCGCTTTGGTTTCCCTGAGCACTCTGGTCCCCCTGGGTGCTTTGGTTTTCTTGGATGCTCTCGTCCTTTGGGCTGGGTTCGTAGAAGAAAATGAACTGACTAGAGTACGACTTGGTAGGGTTATAGTTACCCAGCAAGGGGGCCAGCTGAGCAGGGTTCTCGGTGGCAAGAGCCAAAAACGAGCCTTTGAGCCTGAGTTCGCACGTCTTGAGAAGGACTCGGTCGCATTCTTGCCACTGCTTCTTGCTGATTCTATACATTTCAGTGCATCTCATTAGTTCACTTGGCCTAATGGGTCTTACAATAACGACGATCCAAAGGAGGGGAGGAGGGGGCGTGTCACTCACTGGTGGTCGGCATCGGCCTTGCACCAGCCGTAGAGAATCTCTGTCATGGCCTCCACGAAGGTTCTTCCTTTCTTGCGCATGTCAAGGGCATGCCCATCAGGCTTGTCTCCCAATTTCTCTCGCTTATAGTAGCGGGAGTTGGCCCTGTTGTAAGCCGCCGACATCTCCTCTTCGGAGATGCTCGGAGGGTGTTTACCCTGCCAGAACTCCTTGTACTTGAGATACTTCTTTGAATGAAATGTCAGCATACACTTGGTATCACGCGAAAAAATGATTACGAAATGAGGTGTCTCTCTCTTACCGGGGCGACAGGGACCTCAGCGGGAAAAGAGCTAGCGGTAGAAGGCTCCGCGACAGAGGCGTCCGCGACAGAGGCGTTAGTGGCAGAGGCGTCCGTGGCAGAGGCGTTAGTGGCAGAGGGACCCGCGTCTAAGGGTTCCGCGACAAAAGGGTCCGCGATAGGAGTGCCTACGACAAAGTGGTCTGCGACAGACGGGCCGCCAGCAGACGAGGCCTGCGTCAGGCTTCTGCGCAATCTGGCGGCACGACCAGACCGTACCGGGCTCTGGGCGGCACGCTTGCCAGTGCCCTTAGTCGTCTTGTCCATTGCTAAGGGTGCTCTCAGGGCTATTGGGTTCTTGAAGTGGCCAGCTTGAAAGCAGAGAGTGGTTGATGTTGTGTGGGAGATGTAGAATTGAGGAGGTGGGATGGTTTTTGGGATGGAGAGAGGAAAACAGAGGGAAGAAAACATTCGAGAGGAAGTTTGCCAGGACTTACCTAAGCCTAGGGTGCTGTTTGTATTGGTCAGGCCTAGGATCGTCAAGTACGAAGTCGTAAGTTGACAGAGGTCAGGGAGTTGTGGGGGAGAGAAAAGGAGGGAGACCCGTAAAAGCTCACCCGCGAGATTTATCGTGGGGCGTGTGACCGACCATTAGATAATGTACCTAGGTAATTTAGTACAAATTGACCCTAGGCCTCGGCGGTAGGATACCGGCTTCCCTCATCTATCAGCGATTTGTTGCGGACCCGGTTTCAAAGACCGGGAGGCGAGGGCCAGGGGAAGTGTAGTTGGGTTCCCCTGTGGTAACCTCACGATAGTAGTTCCCAGCTTTTTATATGCTTTCGTGGTAACCTGTACTACAACGACTTAGATGAGCCATTGGTTTGCTGTGCTGGTAAGGATTTTCTTTCGTCCATGGTATTCACAGGCCAAAACGGCAAAGCGACAATACTACCTACAGTAACTAATGAACTGGAACCAACATATAGGGGGCCTAATCTGTTAGAATCAAAACAAAGCATCCGACTTAAATGAATTGTGCTTGAAACCCAAGGCGAGGGGCATAAATACGGCTATAGGAGAAACACTCGAAGTGAGGTTATCGGGTTGGATTGTACTCCAGAGTGGTCATCCACACCAATATATTGATCCGCAGGAACGATTGTCTCTCCAAGTTAGAGAGTTGGACTAGCATAGCGATTAACTATGACACGCATCAATATTTCATGGCTCTTAATATAATATCAATCGTAAACACTTATATACCATGAATTATTACGCTTCAGAAGCCGTATAAACTCTTGAGTTTGACATCCCTTACTCTGCTCCCGCATGGTCTGCTGCGGTTGGTAAATCTAGGTCGCGAAGCGAAAGTCAAGCCTATGAAATAATTAATAACGGGGTCCATGGACGGCTACAAGAAGGATAGGTACTTACCGCTTGTTACCCTTATCAGTTGTGGTCTTCCTATAGTGCTCTTGCTCTTCCGGTGTCATCGCGTCCCATTTCTTTGCTTTCGAGTTGTTTCTCCATCGGTAATAGAAATATGTGGCCGGATATTGTATAAGCTATACATAGATTCAGTATTTGAAGATAGGAGATTGAACGACAGCGGTGTACTTACACACATCCAGACGCATATGACCAGTAGACCCTTGTTCGCTTTGAAGTATCGTGGCGCGTCATCGGATTGATAGACTGCAACTTTTAGCACTCATAATTGAGGCATCGGAAGGGAGACTTACTGTTCGCCCCTATCATTCCACTAACTTGAACCCACATGTTGTAGAGGCTATGATTCTGGTTAGAACGATGACAATATAGGGAGAGGGAGGGGTATAGCCTACGAGGCAGAAACAGTTCTATTCTGAACAGAACCCGCGTTCCTACTAGTCCAAGCAACTTGTATAGGATGAGTGCTATGGCCAATTAGTTCTTGGTGGTTCATAACGTAGGTATAATGGAGATAGGACTCACTATGGGAACGACAACAATACCGTCGCGATCGCGAAATACGCCCAAGGACTAATCGGATCGGGTAAAGCGATCAGTGCCGCGAAACAAGGCAACAGCCAAGCATCTTCCGCCATGGACACAAAACTCCTATTATCCACCAGCTCGCTTATAGCGGTGATGAGTAGCATCGATATGCTGGATCCGACGATATTGGGAATCGAGAGTAGGTTGCTCTGGATAACATTGAACCCTAAGCCTCGGAAAGAGAGAGTCAAATATTGGTCAACTGGGTATTTTGGCAAACCGAACAATAGTCCCAAAATGTATAGCGGCCACATGTCGTAGTCTTTTGAACACTCCCATATTTGTTTGACGGAGAGGCCTTGTCGGTTGAACATGCCCCCTTTTTGGGGGTCGTCCCGGATGACTAGGGGGCCAGTTAAGAATAATTCAGGTATAAATTCGTCAATTAAGGACGCTTACCTGAGTTGACAATGATTTTCTCTTCCTTCTCGCTGAAGTAACCCTTAGGGTTCCACCAGCTCTTTGTCTTAGCCGGAGATTGAGGCATGAGAAAGAAGGAGCCGATTCCGATCGAGACTAAAGTCAAGTCAACACCCGCGTTATCGTGAGCACAGGTTGCACTTACAAGTAAAAGCGCCCCTGGATACCATGTTAGTTGCGATCATTTATTTATTTTATGGGGATGACGACCTACTCGATCAGAAATAACCAACGCCAACCTTCGTACCCCAAGACGCCACGCATTGACAGGAGACCGACGGCAGAGAAGCCGATGACGATGTTAACTAATTAAATATGTTAGGACGGGATATAAAGCATTGGGTTAGGTGGCTGACCTAATTGCGAAGACATCCAAAACCAGGCCAACCTGATTGGAAGCTAATGAAGTAAGTAATGGACACCCATATGTGTTGCAAATCGCCGTCGAGGGTGTTGCTTACAGATCTACCAGTATACCAATAACTCAGGTAAAGGATCGTGTCGCTGTCAAAATGTCAGTAAAGACCCTATTTCTTAATAGGAGATGAATACTTACGGGATAAAGCCGCCTTGGAACGTGGCGCTGATTTATAGGTAAGCGAAGGCTTCTACCATCGTAGATAGCTCAACCTACATCAAATATCTGGTAGCAAGGAAAGAAGCTCGACCCTTAAGGAAGAACTGCATAGCGGAAATTATGCTGAAAATACAGATTTGGATCGGGATCCACATGTCGGGGCCGATACTAGAAGAAGTCAGATAGATCCTCAACACCTTCATCGGGAAGTGACCGACCGTTTAGAGATCAACTGGGACGGCAGCTCGGCAACTAGGAAACCAACTCGAGCGATAGTTTGGCCGATGTTCTGTTACAAGTTAATATAGAAGCCCCTCGAAGGAAGTTATACGCCGGCGGTGCAACTCACGTAATCGCTTTGGGTGAGGCCCAAATCCTTGAGCATGTTGTCCGAGACCGCGTTGGAGATATTTCCTCGGTCGATATTCAGGGCGGCGAACATGATGCATACCCAGATCTAAAGAGGTCAGTTAACCTCCATTTATTTTCAATATACACCCTTACCATAATCTTCCAGTCGACCTTCCGTCGTACCGCCCTCTCCTCTCTCCAGGTCCAACGGAACGCGGGGTCAAAGGCGGACCAGTTCTCCCATTGGGGATGAATGTAGAGTTTCTTGTATTCTTCCAAGTTCTCGGAATCCCAAATGCTAGGTTGCGTCGCAATCTCGACGAAGTTAGTTCCTAATCGTGTATCACACCCATGGTTCACACGTACCGCATCCAGATCGTACACGTCGCTCTTCGGCCCTTTTCGAATTCTCAGGAAACGTAATATAGCATCCCCAAGTACGGCTTCCGTGCGCTGAGTCTCTCTAGTCGCCAAAGCCGTCGCGACAGGAGGGGCTAAGTCGTCGAGAAGTTTATCATCGGTTCTCCCTTTGGATTTTAAACTGTCATGGTCGGAGTGCATAGCCGAGCTGGCGGGCGAGGGTTTACTTGTTGGTTGCTGAGCCGACATCTTGACTCTCAACTTGGAGAGGGATTACGATCGTAGGTACCAACCAACTGCTTCTTCGTACGACCTACATATATAATGTAGATGCCATAGAACTGAGAGGTCCAACATACTTCTAGAACGAGTATACTTCACCTATATACGAATCCACGGATCATCTAGGTAACATCAGATAGTCAAGGCGCTGACAAGGGGGGTTAACACGTCCGAGAAGCTGGCCAATGATAGACGACTGTTGCTAAGTAGCTCCAGTGGATAGGGGTTCTATAAGATAGCGGTTTAAGACGTGATACTAGTCACTATGAGGAAGCAATAGGGGACTCTCGCACTTTCGCGCCTTGTATCGTACTATCGTTAACTACTCCACCACAAGAGCGGCGATATCATACTTCCTTCGGTATAACTAAGTCGAGATGCCCCGAGGAGATCCGGAAAGCTGGTGCGAAGATGCGCATTTGAAATAGTTACGCTAAGTGTCTTGCGTCATTTGCATTGCAACTCACGCCATTGTTCACCATTGCCTACTCGAATGTCGTGCTCTGTATTAAACTCATTTTGTCGTTAATCCACACTTACATCTGCGCTATATTCGGGGGATTTCTGTTTACGGTATCCAATATCTGTAAAAGAACCTAACAGTATGTTTTAATCATTTTCTGTTACTCGTTAAATAGCTTCCATATCGTGTTTTATGGTGGATGTTGAAATCACATGACACAGATCAACCCTATGATAGAATCAGGGATCCGCGATCGGTTAGCTCTAACAGAAATAATATCAATTTGAATAATTCTTCGTGAATTTTTGGTTTTGCTAGCTGATATCTAGACCTGGGGTGGGTTTTGAGGCTTTTAAGGGCCGGTTACCCCTGACGGTATGCCCACGCAGTGTCTGGCGTGATACTCGGGCGCGGCCCGAGCCTTCGTAATTTCACTCACATCTTCATCCATTTCCACCCATGATGAACCAAGAGAGTTTATACAAACTCATAGAAATATTAATTATGCGGGAGTATCGCAGCTCATTAGGCCTACCGGCCAGCTAACTGACTAAGGGGCAGTATCGTCAACCCAACCGTCTGTACAAATACAACCCTGGCACGCCGTCCAGGTATCGAGGTATATAGGATATAGGTATATAAAGCCCAAGTCAGGCCGTGGTATCTCTCATCCCTCCCAAACGCCGGTAGGTCCTCATCATCTCGCGTCGTTATCCCATCGCTTGTCCCGCGTATCGGATATATATGTACTTTATATATACAACTCACCTCACCTCACCTCACCTGCCATCCCCTAAATCCACCTCATCAACACCCCCTCCCCTCCCCAATCACAGCGCATAATTCTCCGTATGCAAGAAGATCTCCTCGAGCATCGGATCGCCCCAAATCTCCGCCTGCAGCCGGGCCACCGTAGTCGCGACGCCAACCCTCATGCTCGGCGGCCCGCACACGAACACCGCCGTGCGCCGGCCCAGGATGCCCCTCCCGTCGGCGCCCCCCGTCGTCCACTCGCGCAGCATGTACCCCAGGTCCGGCCGGCCGTACTCCACGCTCCAGCCGCCGTCGATCTGGTGCGGCACGGGGAACGCGAAGCGCATCAGGCTCTTCTGGAACTCCGTCGGCGTCTCCGGGAACCCGAAGTCGAACCCGGACGGCGGGCCGAACGTCGACGTCGGCCTTTGCTGCTGCTGCGGCGCAGGCGCGGGCGGTAGGTTCGTCGTGCGCAGGTGCGCGAACTCGGGCGCGCGGATGATGTTGTTGTTGTTGTCGTCCCGAGAGGCTGCGGCGTCGGACGGACCCTCGGGACTCCCGGCGCGAGGGGTGAAGCGCCGCGGCGAGGGCGGCGCGTAGTTGAAGTGCGGCTGTTGGTCGGGACGCGTTTGCAGCGGGGGGAAGTGGAATTCCCGCTTGGGCTTGTCTTCGGGGTATTCATCCGCGACGACCGGTGTGGCTTCGCCTTGATCCTGGGTATCGATGTGATCCCGGCCCTCGAGTTTTCGAAGGGATTCTTCCTGAGCGGAGAGGCGATTCGTAGGGGGTGGGGCTTGCGGGGGGATGTGATGGTGCTGGAGGTACTTCTGTTGAGGAAGGGCGGTGATTCTGTCTTGGTCTTCGGCGCGGAGCTCGCGCTCGTAGTCGGGGTTGCCCTGCGCTTCGTCTCGGATCATCTGGGAATTGCGTTTTGAGGCAATGCCGGCGACGAAGCCGTCTAATCTATCGTGGAACATGTTGCTAAGCGGTCGTGGCCCCCGCTCGCGAGGAGGCGGGATTTGAGACTGCCTCTTGGAAGCGGTCACGAAAAACTTGCACGTCACGCTCTCCGGTGGCGCGGAGTCACGGCAAATACGCAACTCTTCTCGGAACCAATCCATGGCTTCGAGTCGCTTCAGCGCCCAGACGACCACTACTTTCTTAGTAATGGCCTTGCCGTCACGCATACGCTTGATCAGGTTTAGTAACTGCGACATGAGAGCAGTCACGCCGCTTCCGCCGGCAATTAGAATACATGTGTCGAATGCAGCTAGTTCCCGACGCATGCCTCCATACGGACCGTCCAGATATGCTCGGTACGTGTGGAACGGCCCCTTTTCGATGGCAGTCTCTAGGACTCGTCGGGTGAACCCACCGTAAGGCTTAAATACGAGGGTGCAGTCCCGGTACTGCTCGCCGTATTCTGAAGGGAAATCTTCGCTACAGAGCGACGAGATCGTAAATGGATGGTTATCAAAGAATGAAATGCCGGGCATCCGTAGGTAAACGTACTGCCCAGGCTTCCACTTCATCTGCGTAGGGATCGTGACCTTGATGGCGTTCTCCGTCATGAGGGTGATGGCCGCCTCGTCTCCTACTAAGAACGACATCCGCCACGGCTTGACCCAGTTCAGCTTGAAGACCCGCATGAAATAACAGAGGACCCAGATAGCTATCGTGGCGTACAAGTAGTCCCAGGACGCCAAATAGTTCTTCGTATGCCAGAAGAGACACCCGAGATACACGAATCCAACTGGGACGTGGAGTGTGACGAAAACCTCGTAAGCTATCCTACGGATAAAAGGGAGCGAAGCAACGCAAAGCCAAAGCAGCGGTACTAGGCACGCGATACCAGTGCCGTAGATGACGCCACTCCCTTCGGGGAATAGCTTCTGGAACACGACCATTCCGCCATCATCCCAGACGGGCTGGATATAAAACGGGATAGTATGTATGAGGACGAGGAATAAGCAAAGGTAGCCCGCCCATCTGTGGAACACGTTGAGCCGCTCCGGTCCAATTCCCGTGATAAGAGTGAGTAGATTAGCCTTCATACTCGTCGCGATGATCCAAGGGGTCATCGCAACCGCAATCATACCAGCTCGGATCGCCACGGGCGGTGACCCGAACTGGATGCTCTCCCAGTAGAGGGGCTGCTTGAGGAACACGTATAGCGACACGAAGGCCAGCGCGATGAACCCAACGAACAGGACCGCGAGCGACGAGAAGGTGAACCGATGTTTTCGCCACACGACATCCGGGATCGGCCGGTAGAAGACCCATCTGAAGAGGGCGAGGGCGTCTAGGACGGGGCCGACGGCGGAGAAGTCGGTTTTGGGCTTGAAGTCCCTTTTCTCGCCGGGCATGGGCTGCTCCTCGGGGAAGAAGTGGCGTCCGGCCGTGCCCGTCTGCAGGGCCGTCGGTAAGGCGTAGCCGGGCTCGAGGCTGTATAGTTCTCGGTAGTGTCGTTCCGCCTCTTGCTTGTATATCGCCTGTCGGATCTTGTCCTGCCACCAATGCCATATCCGCACCAACACCACGAGCACCATCAGCGCGAGACTGAAATACGTCCATCCCAAGCCATACTTGCCCGACTGGTCCCACGGGTCGACTGTGTTTGCTTCCACCAGGCCCGGCGGGCTCGTTGCCGTCAATGGGATGTGTATTCGTTTCGCGAGATCCGAAAGCGTGCTCGTCGCGCCCGCTATAGCTGGCGCGGCTCCCCCTGCCATCTTGGAGATTCGACGAGCGAAAATAACAAGGGGCTTCACTTATATCGCGTTCGAACTTCCTACCGTACCCACCAACCAGATCCAGACTTTGGGCAGGCGAAAGCCCCTTTATTCTTAGGAAACCTAGGTTACTTTTGGTCCCTCCGTGAACTCTGCTCGCTACATGAGTTGAAAACTGTTGGGTGGTTTTACGTATTTTTTTTTTTTTGGAGGAGGGCAGAATATATTCAAAAAAGTGATTGGAACGAATGGAGTCTCTTTTTCTTTTTCTCTGCGCGTGATGAGGAATGCCAGACTCCTCAATTCACCGAATTAGGAGACATTGAAGTATAGAGATAGTAGCCATTGAATTAGATCGTGACGATCTGGGCGGCGACGACAACAACTATGACAGCAAAGAAAGACCCGGGCCGGCAGCGAGATACATGGAGGTGCCGGAACAAGAGATAATATACCGGCGCGAGCCAGGATCACGGTGACAGGGTGGGGAACGTGTTCCCTTTTGGCCAGATAACCGTACAACATGCAGCAAGGTTGTCAGTGCCTTCGTCACACAACTACTACATTCGGCTCGCGATCTCCTTGCAGCACGCCCAATAGGAGTTTTGCGAGATTTGGCCTCGTGGGAAAAGCAGGCGGGGGCCAGCTCTACCTCGATACCAGGGCCGCCCGATCGTTCAATCAGGGGCGATGACAAGAAGCTGGTGTGGATTGCAGTCGGTTGAGGAGCAGGACCCCAGCGGCTGGCCGTACTTGGATATTGGCTGGCCTGAAAATGAGATTCTGCTCCCCGCAGACTGCAGGTTCCACGGAATAAGCGTCGGCGCTAGGCTTCTATTTGCCAGGGGCCCGGGTGGCTCGAAGGGGTGTTTGTTCCCTATGAGGAATTGGGTTGTATGTATTGTACAATACCGTACCGAAGGAAATCTCTCTAAGCTCTCTCTAACGGGGAGGATTTGCCGTGCCGGTACACTGGCAAGGACCCATCTTCCTGTGCTAAGTTGTGCATATGCAGTGCGTAGCATTCGCAGTATGCAGATCCACGAGCTCCATGGGGTAAGGCTTTCCGACGATTAACGTACTGTGACAAGCCATGACAGAGCGGACATACATGTGGCGTGGGCGGTCAGAGATAATTAGAAAGAGAGAGAGAGAGTTGTTAGAAGGACACTGGGGAATCTCATTATTCTCAACGGTTTGTTAAGTCCATACCACACGGTTGGGATAGCGGAAGGGCAAGGGAGAAGATCCCGATATTGATGACTCCTCTTTCTCGGGCTGGCTTGTCCTCGATAAGCGGTGTATCCACGATTCTTCCCCTCCGGAGACGACGTTACACTGTGAGGATCGCCCTATATGACAAGCTTCTGTCGTTATTCGGCGGTTTAGTTACTCCCCGAAATATTCGAACTGGCCGACTGACAAGTTGCCGTAGCCAGTGGGCATTTGATAATGGCCGCGTTGGGGTCATCTCAGTCGATGGTTTGCGATCCAAGTGAGCTCTAATTATCGAATAGGGTTCGCGAGCAGCCGTATTTCCCTAGGGTCCAGTTATTACGGGCAGGGAAATTACCTGGGGGCCTGGGGCTTGGGATGACGAAGCAATCGGATTGGAGCAGAAGGGAAGAGGGCCTCGGCGCTTAACGGCGCGTCTTGATTTGTCCAATCTCTCACCACCCAACTCCACCGGCGCGCCCCAATAGCACGATGATTTCAAACAGGACATAGTAAATCAACGAACGTTCTCCCCGAGACCGATACGCAAGGTGACGACTTCTAATCGCACGATTGTGATTGTGTGACGGGGCAATTACTCTGCACGCATTATGATATGCGTTCCGGGCTGCTGGATCATGGGGCGGCAATTCCTGGCCAATGCCATAAAGTATGCGTTGGGAACCGTGCCATGGCTTCCGAGAACCACGTCTCCAGAATGACGACGTTTTAATAAGTGTTCATATGCTCGATTTCGAACGAGCCAACTAGAGCACGAGGAATTATTAAGCTGAAGAGTGAAGCTTTACACCCCTAGCTTTAGTACTTTGTTCAACGGATCTAAATAGCGAGCCTCGAGTACGTAGGATCCCGGTCTAACCGATCCGTCAGATGGATGTAACTTTGCGGTAAGGACTAGCGGGCAAGAATCAATATGGAGAGTCTGATTTGCTATGACATGCATATCGGGTCGCGCTTATCCCTGAATCCATCATACGTACGTATGTACAATAGAATGGAACCTATATGAGCTCGGAATAACTTAAATATGCGAAGGGGCAACAAGGTTATCAGTTCGTTATCAGCGAACTGAGACATCGGGCCAACAGTCAGTCGTGAGTTGAAGGCATTCCATTAACATTATCATTAACATTGACACTAACATTAAGGTTAAGCGTAATAGGACTGTGCTGTGATTCCTTATAGAAGCTCGCAAGTGTTTACTGCTAATAATCCAATAAGCTAACAAGCATTTGAGAAGCACATAATGTCATGTCATGATGCCAACCCAGTGGTGAAGACAACATCGTTTCACCTAACCATACATCTTCCAGTCGGTTCCGAGGTCGAGGAGACGATGAGGGAAACGACTTTGTTGTTATGAGTACATGATGTATGAAACAGACGGACGTACGTCTCTCTAACATATTCCAAAATAAACACGGCAGGCAAGAATTGCGTGAACCTCCCAAAGCACCGAATCAAACTCAACATAGACTCCCGCACCCCCGAGCCCCAGTTACGGGGTCGTGGGAGGAAATCCCCCGGTCCCCCGTCCCCCCTTGCTTCCCGGCGGTATTTCCCCGCTCATAAAACCAGAAGATTGCGCCCGTCGCCAGCGAACTTAGTGGAGGAAATTTGCAGAGCGCGGAAGTGGCTGGTTCAAGATTGTACGGTGAAAGGTGGAAGAGAACTCCTCCGCGTAATATGACGAACGACGAAGGTCGCGGATATATCCCAGAATATGAGTTTTTTCGTATAGCCTCAAGCATCTGTTTTAAGTGGTGCGTATACTTGTTCCCCGGGATGGCTCAAAACGGGGGGTTTATAGTAGTATGACCGTATAGGGGAGATGGTGGACGGTCCGGGGCGACTCCAGCAAGTGTTGTTGATGATGACCTAGCTTAAGTCGCCCCGTTATCGCCTCACTCTAGGGTCGCAGCCCCTATAGTAGAGGAGGATTGTGGCGGGCTGGATTGAGACGGGGACGAGGTCTTTTCAGAAAGGATGATGTCCAATCCGGTACTGCCTTTTCGTGCTAGGTAAGTACCGGATATCAGGACCCGTTGGACGAATTGTTGCGAGCAGAGTCCTACTCCGATCTAGCCTATCGTCAACGACCCGGATCACGGATCGCTCAGGGTTGAAGGCGACCCAAACTTTAAGGCGCCCCCCAAGGAGTACTGAACGTGCTCCTTTTAATGCAATCGGGGTAGCCATCGATAAATTCAGCAAGATGGTACATGTTATCCCAGGAGCAACGAATTGGTCTGCAAGACAATGGGCCGCCGTATATTATGAACGATTACTACTTTCCAATTGGGGAATGCCAAAGGTCATCATCAGTGACCGAGATCCTAAGTTCCTCTCCGAGTTCTGGAAAGTTGTGTCAGGCTTCGAGGATATATTCCAGGACAGAGGATATGCAAATGTTCCATATGAAGAATTGCCAAAACTGAACTTTAAGTCGACCTGGGAGCAATTCATTCCCAAGAAGTGTCGACCCTACATCGTTAATGAAAAAGATCAGAAGGTCATCGATGCGACCATCGACGAACTGGTGACACAGAAGAGAATGTTCCGAAACCGAAGACCGGTCCCATTCTCAATGCCAGTATTCGTGATATACAAGGAGACAAGACCCAGTGGCGCCAATGTTTGCCTCGGCTCCAATACGAGATGAATTCAACGGGATCCTCCACCACGAAATGGTTCCGCTTGCATTCGCCCTTAACAATCCATAACCTTTGTCTTGGCTGTGACGGTGGTTGAGGAGCCTCCAACCCCCCTGCTCCATCAAGTGGCAAAGCCCACCGGCAGTTGATCTGCTGATTGGCTCTTCACGTTAGGGGCTGGGTCTTGGTGAGCTGGTCCTACTGATCGGTACGCTATCTCAAAGGCTTGCTTGAACTTATGCTTGTCGACTAACCATTCGGGGTTGTAAGGCGGGGGATCTTTCTTTGTGGAGTTTCTGGTCCTTCTGGCTGGCTGGTTGGTTGATTGGTGGATAATTGAGATTCCTTGTTCCCGAAGTTTTTTGGCCGCTGATTGGATAGTGTTTACCTTGTCAATGGGTAGTTTCTGTATTTGGTTTGATTGGGGAAAATTGTATAGGAATGCCGCTATTGTTAAGATGTCCTGTTCTTGTATTGGGTTTATTGGTATGGTATGGTTATGGTATGGTGGGCAGCAGAGGTGTTACCAGATGTTAGACCTTTTGGTGTAATTTGATGTTGTAAGAAGCGTGATCGTTTAAAGTTATGTACTTGCTATCGATTTTAACTAAGTAATAAGTTGGAGGCGCCGTCATAGAGGTAGAAGGGTCACGACTCTGGGATTCAGAGACCGCGCGTTCCCCGTCGATAGGGCCGAAATAAACCGATGATAATGTTACGCTTATAAGCGTAAGAGATTGTGTTGTTTGTTGTTTGTCGTTTGTTGTTCGAACGCGGCGGAAGAGTGATGGAAGTTGTGGACTGAAGGAGGAAGAGGACTGTGGAGATGGTGGAGTAGGGAGATGGTAGTGGCGGTAGATATGAGTAGGACGGCAAAGATGTTCATCTTTTCATTCTCGGGGACTAAGATAACACCTCCATCATACCTGATGTTGAATCCGTCTGCGACAGAAACCAATTCTTTAGCGAAAGCAGGGTTCAGGTTGCAACAATGTACCCCTTTCTTAGTGAGTGTCTCCAGCAAACCCCCTAGTCTCACCGCCCCTAACGATGGCAGTGCCGGTTCTCTGAGATCTTGCTTGACATTCAACAATGCTCATAAGTCGTCTGCCGAACTGTCTTCATATTGGTGAAGATGAAGAGAGTCGGCGTCATTAGGAGGTGAAAGGAACAATACATTTAGCGATACAACGGGACACATCCCGTCACGGTGGAGCACCTTTCTAGGTGTTCGTAATGGCGTTTCGTATTGCCAGTACCGGCTTAATACCTTTGCTTGAGGCATCTCTAGGGTGACGCGCAAGGGTCTGGACCCCAGAAGTATCGTACCCGTTTCCAGTGCTCTACCTCGTCGGCCGTCATCCCGCTGATAGCATTCCTGTGCCCAGTTGTCGCCCAGTCTATCCATTTGGCCGCCGCCGACGCCTGGGCTCTGTATGACGAGAATCGAAATTCAAGTCGCGCTGTGTCGGTGACCACGTCGTAATGGATTAGGCAGACATCCTCCAACAGGTAATAGAAGTGCTTTTTGAAGTACTCCTGAAGGTATGTTCCGTTAACGATCACCTCTGGCCCAACGACACGAAGAACCCGAGAATGTGTCGATGCGGGTTGACTTGCGGCTCTGATTCTATGCATGACCACTGCGGGTTGGTGCTCGCCAACGCGGAAATTCCCCCAAACATACTGGTTGACAAACTCGTCAAGACCACCTCGGTCCCAGAAGATCAGTTTCGCAGCTGTGGTGGGGTGCATCGCATTGGGGGGAGTGATATGCAAGGAAAATACCTTGCCACATGAACGGATGCCGGACATAAGTTGCTTAACTGAACAGTCCGGGGGCAAACCCGTCACCCAAAGGGAACAGCTGGACGCAATTGGAACATCCTGGCTACGGTTCCTGAGGATGTCTGCGCCGTTGTAGTTGTCCATTTGAGCCAGTGGCACATCAGGAACCCTGGGTAGGACGCCATAGTCCCACCACATTAGGAGTTCGGGATGACCCTCAGCCGACCGAGTATCCACGACGTTAGCCCTAAACTGAGGGTTCTGGGTGATCCCATGTTGAGCCATAAAGGCTTGTGCATGCAATGTCTCCGTGACACTGCCAGCAACGCCTGTATTATCTAGCCAAGTGCAGGTTAGTTAGTATATCGGTATTCAATCAATGATAACATCTAAATTCTTACTATTAAGTGCCACCATCACGCTGTCGGAGTGGCCGGGGCTTTGAGCGTAAGGATGGACGGGTTGAGCTTGAAGTACGCCGCCTTCATGACGCGTCAGATTCTGCGTATGGCGCTCTGCCTCGCCGGTACGGGCCAAGGCGTTATCCATAACGCCTTCGCGACGATAAGACATTATGTTAGGGTATGAAGGATGTGTCTTGGACGAGATGGAAGGACGCGAATAAGGGAAGGACTGCGTGAAAAGGATGGTGTTGGGTAGGTAAATAACGACAGAGATGATACCGATGAGTGTTAATATTATAATGGTTGAAGACAAGTCAAAGAGTCAAGGCGAGATGAATTTAATAGTCGTTACAATTAAAACAGAAGAAAGTGGGTGAGTGAAAAGTCCGTGGGATTGTTCTCAACGGGGCTGAGGGAAGAGAAAGAAAAAGGTGAAAAATAAAAAATAGGAAAAGTGTGCGGCAGGCACGAGTAGCATATTCCACAGTGATTATTCCACTGCAGCCTGGAGCGCCGTCGGCCTCAGTGGAATAGCCGTTGTCGAGGCTGCGCGAACACGTCGCCGTGGTGGGGGGAAACGCCAGGAAAGTTATCGCGTCGCCTAAGTATATGCCAGATAGGTAGGTAGGTAGGTACCTACTAAGGCCCTAAAGAATCTGTAACCTGCCACCTAGATACGTTGCCATCGACAACATGACCTAGAGCGTGTACTCTCTTCACGCCTTCCATTGTTCCCCTCCGCCGTTGCTAGGTAGTGTCACTTATGTCAGTTCACCCCTGAATCACCCCCCTATTCCTTCCCCAGTGGCACTGGGATTCGTTTTAAGTTTCTGTACCATTTGAAATGCGGCCTATTCTTAAAGATAAAGAGGAACTTGGGCATCTTGATGTATCTTGAGGCTATATATTCTGACGAATACCTAGGTAACTCTAGGCAGTGGCAGTCATAGTTATGTAGCATCAGTTCTAGCACCAGTATAAGGATCATAAAAGCTGTAGCAATAAGTACCCTTTCGCTACTATAGGGGGCACTTGTTCTCTCGGGCTATAATTTAAAAGAATAACACTGCTACGCCCTTTATATAACTTTCTCCTATAGGGAATAGTTTGGTGGCGCTGATGTTTGTGTAAGATGGTGACTCTAAGACGTCTACCTGCACTAATCAAGTGACGATACATCTACGGGAAACTAATTTAGACGTCCTTCTATTTGCTTCGCATGAGTGGAATATAGACTCAAGATTTACTAATCCGGTGAGTATCGCCGACGTCAAGTTGTTGACAAGGCCTCCTTGCCACTAGGCTCGTCGTCCAATTATAGAGACCTAGCCTTACCTAAAGAGGAAAATGGTCATGGTGATTTAGTCAGCTTTCAGATGCGAGCAAGGTAATGGATATAATTGAAGAACTGGGCTGTAAAAGTATAAATACGGGAGGGGAGTATTGGAATGGGAGGCTGCTGGAAAGAAACCAAGCTCCAACATCCTACTCAGAATCTATTCTCGGAGAAATATATCTAGAAGCATGGCTTTCGTCCCTACGACACGACCCGAAGTTGAGACCTGGCTTCTCAGGGTGAGTCGAATCCCTCCCAAGAAAAAAAGGAGTAGATGCTCATACTTCTCAAGTTCCACGGCGTCAATGACTCTCTCGATGCGTCTAAACTAGCGGATATATACACGAAAGACGCCAAGGTCCAGTTTGGCAACCTGCCCCTTATCGAGGGGCTCGATGCGTTAAGCAACTTCTTCACCGGAACTTGGGCAAAATTAGACTTCATGCACCACGAGATCGACAGCTTCGGTAAGACTGGACATATACTGTGTTACCCCCCCGGAGCTATCTGAGTGACTGACACATCACGAATGGTAGATTTGGTGGACGACAAGATCTATCAGCAGTGTCACATAACGTGGCAGGTCAAAAACGATCCGGAAAAGGAGAAGGTGGTTGTTCCAGCCTTTGGCGTCCTCCACTTATGCACATCTGGAAAGGATAAGGGCTTGGTTCGGCGCGCTGAGTTCTATATGGATAGTACTCCGTTGGCGGCGGCGCTTCAGAGGTCGTCGTAGGAGCAGATACCTGGAAGAATCGATCGGAGGAGAATTGCATAGAAAAACAGCGAGTGTGAGGTACATATATACATAGCTACATATATACATAAATAAATAAATAGCTTATCTTATCGAATCGTCGCACAAGGAGTCTTGCATAGCCTTATGAACCGCGCATTTTGATTGGCCATGATCTCATCCGGGCCCACCCCTTAGAACAGGGCCCGCAAGGCTGCATTGGGTCCTATCTCAAATTTCAATCCATCCGCTTCAGACAACTTGATAATGATATATGGAGAGCATTGGTGAAGCAACGAAATCCAAGTTCCCCCCCGCCTAACCGCTTTGTAATGCTAGATTCGGTTCACGCCTATCGCTACACATGATGGCGGTGCCGCCGTCCTTAACATTGTCGAGCGCAACCTTCGCAAAGCTCTCCCCGCATCCCTTCCTCCTCGCGAATCTCCAACCGCCAGATCCATCGACGCCATCCTCTCGTACAAATGGTCGACAGCCACGCCAGGCACGCCCATATAGCATCAACACATCATCTCTATCACATGCTCACGGCAGCGCCGTGGTCCGTTCTGGCGACACCACCGTCATCTGCGGTGTGCGCGGTGAAACCCTTCTCACCTCTCAAATTCCGAACTATCGAGCACCGCAAGATGACAGCGACGCGATTGGCGATGAACTGCGAGATTACGACCTACTAGTACCTAACATCGAGCTTGCAACCGGGTGCGCGCCCAATTTCCTACCAGGTGTGCCGCCGACTACGCTAGCGCAGACCTTGAGCACACGCCTCTTCTCGCTGCTGCATAGCTCGAAGCTTCTAAACGCCGAGGATCTACGAATATATCACGACAGGTCTGAGTTGCGGGGCGAAGGAGATATTGAGAACGATGAGGAGGAAGTCGGCGAGGCAACGAGGGAGGTTAAGGCATATTGGGTGTTGTATGTTGACGTACTGTTCGTCTCCTTCGACGGAAACCCCTTCGATGTGGCCTGGGCCTCTATCGTGGCTGCTCTACGGGATACGAAACTCCCTCACGCCTATTGGGACGTCGATCGCGAAATAGTACTGTGTTCTCGGCCAACCCAAAAGACACCGATTCCGTTAAGCATACGCGGGCTGCCGGTGGCTTGCACAGCAGCAGTATTTACAGCGAATGAGAGACAAAAGAAAGGTGGGGGTCAGTATTGGATCTTGGTGGACCCGGATAGGCTGGAGGAGAGCCTATGCGACGAGACTGTGACGATGGTGGTTGATAATACCGAGGGAGAGACGAAGGTCTTAACGATATCTAAGAGTGGGGGAGTAGTTGTTGGGCCTGCTCTGATGAAGGAGTTTGCTATTGTGGCCTCGGCGCGGTGGAAAGAGTTCCGTGACGTCTTACAATAAAAGCCACTTGAGATACCCAAAGTAATGCAGAATAAATACGGATGCTACACGGAATTATGAAACTAGGCGATTGGACTTCTTAGGATGGATTGATAGTCCCTAGCCATCAACAGGAAGAAGCTCAAGTAGGAAACTCTGTCGTAGCAACGCTCTTGGAACCGAGGAATTGTTGATGTATCGACCCTTCGAACCATCCTATCAGGCAAATTAAATCCAGGATAGTAGATACGGGAGGACTTATTGGTCTACCGCTCCTTCAAACGGGTATCCTACTGAAAGGCTACCCTATTGCTAGCATCATGGCGCTTCGAAACAGCAGAACGCCAGATACTGCTGAGCGGTTGATTTATTTGAAAAATTAAAAGGAAAAGAGACGAAAAAAGCGTGAGACATTCTAGTGAAGTTAGCGGTGCTGGTCTGTGCACGGATTACTCGGTATTAGTCAGGGTGCCTAAATTAGACTAAGGTTAGACAAGGATCCACCTTTCGTGCTCCATTCCTCTTCAACAATTTTTCAGAAATCGAATCCCCGACCTCTCTCTCTTCCTCTTTTTCTCTTTATCATGGAGTCTTTGGGAGACGAGCCGTGGGATGTGGTGATCTGCGGCACAGGTCTGCAGCAGTCGCTACTGGCTCTGTAAGCTATTCTTCTCCCAAGTCCCTAAGTGAATGATTATCAGGAGCTTCATCTGACTGACCCAGCTCTCTTCCGCTTCCATGAAGAGCTCTCTCGCGGTCGAAGAAACGGATCCTCCACATTGACCCCAACGACTACTATGGCGAGAGCGAAGCTGTATTCAGCCTCCAGGAAGCAGATAGCTGGGCCTCTGCCCATGCTGAGACCCCCGCGGCGCAAGACGTGACAACGGAGGGTGATTCGGCAAGCAATGAAGTTTCGGGACCAGCATCTGCGAGGCGCCAAACTATATTCAAGAATGCCAAAGCATGGAAGCACCCAGAGGCTGCGGATCATGGCTTATCGTTTCCCCGAGCGTATTCCCTTGCTCTAGCACCTCAGATCATCCACACCCGCTCCAAGCTGCTAGACCAACTCGTGTCATCGCGAGCTTACAGACAAGTTGAGTTCCAAGCAGTCGGCTCGTTCTTCGTCTACAACGCGGAAGCTAGTGATGTCAGCTCGAAATTGGCTCGGATACCTAGTAGCCGGGAGGATGTGTTCTCCGCACGATACATACCGGCGAAGTCAAAACGTTCTTTGATGAAGTTCCTCAAGTTCGTCATCGACTACGACTCCGAGGAGCAGAAAGCCGTTTGGCAGGGCAAGGAGCAGAAACCCCTCTCCGAGTTTCTCGCTATCGAGTTTAAATTAGGCGATGATTTGCAGAAATACATCCTCGCCCTAACTCTAACACTCGACGGCCACATAACAGTAGCGGAAGGATTAGCCACCATCCACCGTCATCTCACCTCGATGGGTCTCTTTGGCCCCGGGTTCTGTGCTGTGTATCCCAAATGGGGTGGCTCTTCGGAAATTGCACAGGTAGCATGTCGTGCTGGAGCAGTGGGCGGCGGTATCTATATGCTAGATACCAAAGCCGAAATCAAAGATGGTTCCGACGAGAATGAGATCTCACTAAGCCTGTCAAACGGATTGTCCGTCCGCACAGCGCGGCTTATAACCTCGCAAAACGAGGCTGCTCCCGACGCGCAAGGCATCACACGACTTGTTGCCGTAGTCAACTCGCCTCTCAAGTCCTTGTTCGAGGTTGTGGTGGAAGGAGCCCCGACCCCAGTGGTAGCTGTCGTAGCTTTCCCCGGTTCAGCAAAGGATAATGGCGATTCTACCACATCAGAAAGTCCGATCTACGCAATGGTGCATACCAGCGAGACAGGAGAGTGTCCCGCCGGCCAAAGTAAGTTCACTCTTCCACTTTTTCGACTTTTTTCACCCGGGGTAACCCACTGGTGTTATGATGATCCAACATAACGAATACTTATCTACATTGTCTGAGCTTCGCGTTGACGAATCCATACCTCTGACAAACTGATGCACCAGCCCCCTTCGTCCACCTTATTCACAATGAAACTATGAAGGGGGTTTTCGCTAACAAATGCTGTCTACATAGGTGTAATATACCTGACCACTCTATCAACGCCCCAGTCTGCGCAGCGCCTTGAGTCAGCTCTAGACAGTCTGCTAGCCGCCGCTTCTCCCCCGGAAGGTCCCCAGCCCATCAGTCTGTACAAGCTCCAGTACGAGCAATCGCTCAGCGCCCGGGAACCCTCGCGCGAAACCCGCGGCAGCACTTCCACCTTCGCGTTCCCCTCGCCGTCGTTAAGCCTTGCGTTTGACGACGGGTGTCTGGGGCCGGTCAAGGACGCCTGGAAGCTAGTCGTGGGAGACGAGGTCCCCGAGGCCGAGTACATGGTCTTCGAAGACCGCGAGGGCGCGGAGGAGGATTACGAGGTATATGATTAGTGTAGACGAGATGAGGGCGATTCAAGTACGTAGTCAAATCAACCAGATTCAATGACAATGAGAATTGGGACTGATGCCCTCCTTGGATCGATTAGAGTGTCTGTGCTATCCCTTCGGCTTGTGTCAAAGCTTAGTACCTCTAAGTAGGCGGGAAGTAGTCTTCAGAACATAACCATCGCAAAGAACCTTAGAGAACACAACAAACACAACGCAACAAACAGGTATTAGCTGTGAAATCGCCTTCTGTAGCTATTTCCACGTATCTTTTCCTTCGATACCAGGCCGAAATCCTCCCTTCCTCTTTTTCGTGCTAGCTTCCGGGTTCCCTTATTTACCTGCTAATTCTTCGTCCATCATCATCATTGCCATCTGGCGCCACTTCCTGAAATTTAGCTCGAAAGCGATAATACTCCCTTTCGAGCAAAAATCTCACAGATCTTCCGCCTATTCCGTGTTCCTCCCTCCCTTCAGCTCACAATCCCCCCTTATTCCCGATACCAATATCGGTCCCTTCCAGGCAAATGGAGAGAGGTTAGAGAAATTGTGGTCGCCGTTGCGCACCCGCTCAACCATACTTCCCATCGTTCAAGCCGGGGTAGTCGATAGATATTTCGCTACTGGGTAAGTACCTAGGTAGGCAAGGATATATATATCCATGCAAGACGAAGTAATGCAGGCATACCATACCATATCATATAATGGCGTCGTAAAAAATAGCACGACCCAACCGAAGCGTCGAGCCAAGATACAATACCTCTTTCTTCTACCATAGTAACTAACACCCCAATTACTCGGCGGGAGCGGCAGCAGCAGCAGCAGCTAGCTTGGCACCGATCCAGATCTCGCCAAACGGCCCATAGGGATCGCTATTCTGCTGAACCTCGAGTTTGCCCTTTGTGGCCAGGCAGAGGGTGTGGTAGAAAGCCTGAGCGGCCGTGGCGCGTGGCGTGTCGCGGGGGACGAAGACATCGCCGAAAGCGACCCATCGGCGGTTCTTATCAAAGTCCTCGTCGTGACGGCGCTCGCCGTTTTCGCGGATCGTTGTGTCCATGAAGGAGAGGAAGTTACGGCCTTCGATGTCGAGGGCCGGCCATTCGCTCTGTTTCTGATCGCCGCCTGCATGTTCTTGTACTCGTTCCTCTTCCCCGAGCCGGATGCCGTCGAAGGAGTCGCCCTGTGAGTTCAGGCCACCAGGACCCAAGTCGTCGCCGCCGATGGACACGCCGTCGCTGAAGCGCACGAAGTCCTGGGCGTTCCCACGGTTGCCTAGCGGGCTGGAAGGGATGTGGCCCTTTCGGACGGAGCCCCGAACGGACGAGCCTAGTACAGCGGAGGAACCCCGATTCCAGGGCAGATGCAAGGCGGAAGAGATATGATCGGACATGGGCGCCTGAGCTTCTCGGCCCACTTCAGGAGAGCTGTTCATTAACGGCGCGTCTTGACCGAAGACGTCATCATCACCTTCGAAACCACGGCCTTGCTGACCGGCGTCACTTCCGAGTCGCGGCCTGACTCGACGCTCGTTCTGTTCGTCATCCTCGATAGACTCGCTTGCAGATCGACGTGTACCGCGAGACGGCCCAGATACTTTGAGCCCAGTAAATACGGTAAATAAGGAATCACCCGAGAAATTGAGGGCGAGGGGGTGGAGCATTCCGGGAACGCCGATATTCTGGCCGATGTTCGCTAGGCCGAGGCCGAACGTAAGGAGCATCGCGTTCGCCCTCGCCTGCGCCGCCCCGACTGGTTTTACCTTCTTGGTGCAACAGTTCTTCAAGTAGTCTTCTTGCCACTCCCTCATAGCAGTCTTTGAGAGTTGCGTCTCCTCGTCAGCAGCTAGGACGCGGGCTTTCCTCCCCCGCTTGGAAGGTGCCTCGCGGCGGTGACCATCAGATAGGAAAGCACTGTGTTCTTCCCGCGCCTGTTGCTGCGGGACTGCTTCTGCGTCTGACTGCACTTTCTGCTGCAGTTCTTCCATGATCATATCGCCCTCAGCGTCAACGTTTCGTTGGCCATGCTGCTGAGAACCCGCTCGCTCCTGGTTTTCGCCTTCTACAGTCGGTAGGGGTAGTAGGTCAAAATCGTCTTGTACTACGGCGGGTTCTTCCAACTCCATGACATTTCCTTCCTCGTCTATCTCCATTCCCCAGTCGCCTGCTCCAGCGAACTCGTCGTCTTGATTGATAATAAGCCGTTCCCCTTCCGGTTTCTGCGAAGACGAAAGACCCCGGAGGCCAAGGGGACTTTCTTGAGGACCTATGGAATCCTCTTCATGCAGATCGAGATGTATGTTGAAATCCGGGCCAAGGCTGCCTGAACCTGAGAGGAGGGTATCGTCAAATGGAGACATCTGAGAGGATGTTTTGTTGGTTACTTGGCTGCTGACTACTAAGGCGTCTAGGTCGAACTTTGGTAGTTGCATGTCTGGGACAAAGTCGGGATCATTCATAACTATGAGGTTCTCCAGTCTAGCAAGAAACGGTCAGTTAGCCGGTTACAAGCCCTCTAGGCCTTGCCTTGAGCTCGGGCGTCCTTGGGAGTTCCTACCTTGCCTGGCCAGCCGCCGGATCGAGCTGGTTTTCGCCGAATTTCGTGTAGAAAACGTGCATATGCGTCTGGATCTTCTGCAAGTCGGCCAGCATATAGGAACATTGTTGGTTGTATACTCGCGATACGCCATAAAGAAGGTGGCCCTGAAGACGCAGGGCGACCGGGGCGCCCGGTTCGATAATCTTCCCACATGCTTTCTGTACATCGACCTCTTGGATTGCCTTTCTAGTCACCTTTTTGGTGCTCGAGCCATTTCCAACGGTCGCGACAAGCCTTCCAGGCGTCAAGCCAAGTAAGTATGCGGCCTTTCAATATAACGAACAAGACATCAGAATAGATTAGTAAGGATTACTCACCAAATTGTCGCCACGCCATATTGGCGGCTTGTTAAAACTACGATTGAACGTCAGTAACGGCTACGCATACGGCCGGATATCGAAACATACTTTCGTGACTATAGAACATCGCGAAAAGGGGCCCACAGGCTACGCGTTTGAACCGCGCCTAATAGATCTAAAATAGAGAACTCGAGTTCAAGGATGAAATCAACGATAGGTAGGAATATGGGCTTCTCAAAGTGATGGCTATTCATTCCGTACAGGGGTATCTCCGTTGACTATAAAGATGTTAGAGTCGCCTTGGGTAATGGTGGAAATAGAAACATCGAAGGCGGGGCCGAAGTTGTAGAAGTTGTCGAAACAGATTTGAGGCGCGGTTTATTTGCTCGAGTTTTGAATAATAGGTGGACCATGCGCAAAGGAAGCTGTCGAGGAAGTTGCGATCAACTCGAGGAAACGGGATTGCCTGGTGTCTCGTTGAATATAGTACGGTAGACACCTGCCAGCAGCCTCGACACCCGACTACCTAGTTACATAGGTATTATTACGATCCCCTCGCACGGCTTATAATACCTAGTATTAAAATGTATAAGTGAGGCCTATTAGATACTCTATTTCATATTTAATCCCATTGTTCAAATCACCTCTCTCTACCTTCCGTGAGTCGTGTACTCGGTTTTCGCACGCCAACCCGTATTAAGTGATCATATGCTCGTACAGAGGTGATGATTCACGGTTGGGTCCCTAGGGAGAATTTAGTTGAGCATTTTAATCAACAAACTTAATAGTATTACAAATGTTCTACCGTCATTTTCATGTGAAGGCTCAGTACCTACATTTAGGCATTCATCTCCTTCCCTCCTTTACCCCTGAATTTAGAGTTCCCCCTTTCACGCGTATTGTCCATTCTCGTGTCTTCGTATAACTAGGTGATCCATAGAATAACTTACTTTCCCCAGACATATGATGTAAAATTAAACTAGATCTATATAAAGAGCAATGAAGTCTTAATATGGTAAGAAGCGGAAACAGACCCAAGTCGCAAACTAGATAATTACCTCGCATAGTTGTGGCACTTGTTGTCAGCTTAGTGGGTTACATTACCATATCTACAACAACTAGGATAGTTGGCACTCAGAGGATAATTACGAGATAATAGGATGTTAAAAGGAAAAAAAGCCTCTATAATTCTCTTTGTAAGGTTGAAATACCTAGTTATGGCGGAATAACTCATTTAGAGATCTTTTGACCGTGTTCGGGTACTCCCGAAAGATCTGATAAGGAATTCTCATAGTCGACTATTCCCATTAAGACATCCAATATTCTGCGTAAGCCCGTTTAAATACATAATAGCATTAAACTATCGAGGCTTTTCCTAATTTTACACGTGCATGAGGCATTTCGTGCGTTGTCCTTCTGCTTAAGCGATCGCAGTGTGTCATCCAGATGAGCCAATCACAGGCTTTGAAGATGACGAAGATCTACAAATGCAAGCCAAGACGCCTGCGAACCCTCGATTTTGGGAAGCGTTCTAGAATCGATTATTTGCCGCCCCTCATCCTAGACCTTCAACAGATTCGGCGCTCCGATAAACTTACCCTTCGCTTCAGAGCGCAACAGGGACTTTCCCTCTTGACCGTCATGTTTACTCACTTGGACAGTCTCCGTGCGCTGTCGCGGTGATCGAGCCTTCGGTTGAGTTAAAATAGTTGACGCACACGATCTCTTGGCTAGGCACACCTACCTACCTAGTTAGACGGTTGTCTCCGCCTTATAAAGAAAAGACCCTGAAAATCTTCGGGGCTAACCCACCGTCGGAGTTGAAGAACTTACTCGCAAACTCGGGAAAATAACCACCTATCGATTTTATACCACCTGGGTCAACTCTTATTTACCCAAGTACAATGGACCCTCTGGTCGCCTCCGAGCTCTCTAAGAGCGACGATGGCATTCCCTTCCGGGCAAAGGAGGACCACGTCCACACCACCTGGGCCAAGACCTTCCTGTCGCGGCCGGAACTCTATTTCCAGCCAGAGTCGCTACCGGAGATCGAGAAGATCGTGAGGCTTGCGCACAAATGTCGCCGCCGTATCACCACCACTGGTTGCGGCCATTCGCCAAGCTCGCTGACCTGTACTTCGTCTTGGCTGGTGAACCTCGACAAGTACAATCGCATTCTATCCGTGGACCACGACACCGGCATTGTGGTCATGCAGTCTGGCATAAGGCTGTACGCTCTTTGCGAGGAACTCGAGAAGCACGGCCTCGCGATGCCGAACCTGGGCAGCATCAACCAGCAATCCATCGCCGGAGCCATTTCCACCGGTACCCACGGGTCGAGTCTCAAGCACGGCCTAATGTCCGAAGATATCCTCTCCCTGCGCATAACCGTCGCGGACGGCACTACCAAGTTCTGCTCCCCCGAGGATGATCCCGAGCTATTCCGGGCCTCGATTCTCTCCCTGGGCGCTCTCGGCATCATAACGGAAGTCACTTTCCGAGCTGTCCCCGAGTTCACGTTGCGGTGGAAGCAAGTCATTGACGCCGATGTGAAGATGTTCGACGCGTGGGACAAGGATCTCTGGACGCGGACCGAATTCGTACGAGTCTGGTGGTACCCATACACGCGGCGCGCAGTAGTATGGACAGCGGAGAAAACGGACGAGCCGCTCGTCGATCCGAAGGTATCCTACTACGACAACACGTTCGGCTACTACGTCTACCACAACCTGCTCTACGCGTCGCAATTCTTCCCCCGCGTCCTCCCCTGGATCGAGTGGTTCGTCTTCGGCATGCAGTACGGCTTCCGGAACGGCACGGCCAGCGGGGCCGTGCAACCCAGCCGCAAGGCGCTGCTCATGAACTGCCTGTACTCGCAGTTCGTCAACGAGTGGGCCATCCCCCTGCACAAGGGCCCCGAAGCCCTGCGGCGGCTAAGCAGCTGGCTCAACCAGCTCCCGCCTTCGGACCCGGACTACGTGCCGCACGACATCCCCTTCTCGGCCGAGGGGCTCTACGTGCACGCGCCCGTCGAGGTGCGCGTGTCCGACACGTCACCGTCGAATCCGAAGTCCCTGCGCCCGAACACCCGGCCGTACCTCGACCCGACGGTCGAGGACGGCCCGACCCTGTATCTCAACGCGACCCTGTACAGGCCGTACTTCAGCGACCCGCCGTGCCGCGCCCGGTACTACGAGGCTTTCGAGTGGCTGATGCGGGACCTGGGCGGCCGACCCCATTGGGCGAAGAACTTCGAGACCGAGGGGGCGGACATCGAATCCATGTATGGAAGCGACCTACATCAATGGCGGAAAGTTCGGGACAGCGTAGATCCAGACGGTTTGTTTGCCGGTGCGTGGCATCGCCGATTTGTGCTCGGGGACGGGCCCCTCCTCCAGCTGGAAGAAGCCGAAATTGGCTGGAAGAAGAGCAGTAAAGGGGGTGTCCTGTTTGAAGGTGTTGTTGGAACAGCTCGGTAGTGATGGGATATTTTTGTTACGTTTATAGCCCTTTTCCTTATCCGAGGGTCTGGCTTTGCGATTAGTCAGGACCGAATTTCCACGTTTTCCTATGAGATCTGTAGTCCTTCATCATAGCTTGGGACTTCTATCTTATAGACAGCCATGTAGCGTTTTGCCGCTAGAATATATCGCACGAGAGAAGACTCCTCTTAATTGCTGCAAGTGTCCGAAGCGCCCGTGGTTTAGCTAGCTGCCTGGCCAAGGTCAGCTACACAATATGCCAAAAATAATTGATACCAGATGCCCGAATGGCGTGAGCCTGTGATTTATGTGTCCTCTCTCACGAAACCTCGCCATAGACGCCAAGTAAATCAAAAACCGATATTGGGAGAAGCCGAGCAGCTACCAAGACGATTAGGACCTTGTTCGTATCTACACTCACAAGCGATAAAAATGAATAGACTTCCCCGATAATCTAACGACTAGGGAGTCTGGCGTCACTCCTTACCCCCGAGGAACTGGTATAATAATACGGTCGCGGTGAAGGTGATCAAGTGACCAAATGATAAAACAATGATAGTAGCTCGCCAAAATTCATTATTAATATTTAGCCAACTCGAATATATATCTGCTAAGATCCGGAGTGATCTATACCCTGGCTTAGACCGTGCCATGGAACGCCTTCCTTGAAGAAGCCAATGTGCGTTCGTAACCAGAAAGTATATAAAGTCATTCCCACGGAACCAGTGCCCGCGTCCTAAAGTCCGACATCTGGGCTCAACTTCTGGGCGTTTAAGTCTAACGAATCCTCCGCTCCTTGGGTTAAAGTACCGTAGGAATGAGTTATGGCATTGGAGGTCTTACCGAGGGTAGCAAAAGTAGTAAAGAACCTACCAGTACCTTCCCACTTTATCCATCCCCATGAAGATACTAGATGAGCCGCACTAAGATGGCATAGAATCGCTACTATAGGACAATAATGCTGACTTATTATTATAGACATGTAAGTGTGGTAACTCAGAGTTGATACTACGCAGAGAGTGGTTTCCCTATCACGTAGATAAACTCCTAGGTAGGCAACCTAAGTTACCTAAGGTAGGCAGCTATCCGAACCCGAGGTTGGACGGGCCCTTCGGATGCCCGCAGAACGTGGGGTAGAGCAGAGTAGAGCACATAACTAACGGTTCTCGAACGATATGTGCCTTGGTAGGTAGGTAGGTAGGTAGGTAGGTATGCAGGTAGGCAAGCGCATACGCTGACGGTTGGAAGTTGACAAATATATAGCCTGTGGAGCAGTGCGTGATAATGCGTTGGCTGAGCACAACGCGTGTGCTGACATTGATATCGCTAAATACAGCTTTGCTGACGGTACACCGTGGTACTGTGTGATAGGTTCGAGAATATACCTATGCAGATGATATATACAGGCGTGCAAAGCCACCTCCTGTTGATGACCTACATATGTACGTGCGGCTAGGCTTGCTATTCCGTAGTGGTAGTTGGCGAGTTTTTTTGTTTTTGTTATTTTTTTTTTGGCACGTTTTGCTAACGCCATACGGCCTACGGAATACATTAGACTTACCTAATTGGGTACGCGAACGCGTAGCTGTAACCAGTCTCCAAGAAACCTTTAGCCTAGAAAAAAATTAGAGAATCTAGGTAATGGTCTGCTATTTCCGAGCGACTGGGCCAGATTAGGTTTTAGCAGACGCAGGAACAAATGAGCGAACCTAGGATCCACGTGAAAACCTAGAAGTGAGGCTGATTAAGTGCAGACAACGGATGACCTTGGTTCTTGTGAGACGCGGATCGATATGCTCCGGATGACAGTTGGTTCCAATTCGGTAACTTAGTGCTTCAAACGGTACCTGGGTAGGTAGGCTGGGTACTTAGTGGTAGGGCGACGCGGTAAGCTGCATACAGTTGCTTCCAAAGACGGCGGCGATCGTGCGAGTTGAGATATTGATATTCGGCAAACGTTGCAGACAATAAACGACGGTTTACAAGGCTCGAAGCTAGATTATTGCGGTATATGGGGTCGGGTACGAGATCGGTGCGAAGCAATATAAAGGAATAATACATGTAGGTCTTGGATTGGGGGCCAAGATTGCCGTCCCAATATGTATAGATTGGCATAAGGTCTCAAAAAGCCTCGGGCATGAGCACATGGGGCGCGGGATGCAACCCTCTCAATACCGCAATGTCCTGCTTGCAGGCCGGACGGAGAATACGATTTGTCTAGACTCACCAAGGAGGGCAGACGAGGTAATCCCGTAGCTTGCAAAGATTGGGTGTTACTACTGATGTAGTATTCCCCCATTTGCGTTTTGAGACAGCAAGCTGTCGAATATCCATTCTGGTCGCGGTGCCTGAATTATAAAATAGATTGCGTGCAGCGGACTACTACCCGAGGTCTCGTCTGGCTGCGCGGGTGATTGGGCGCGAGAGGTGATGGGGGCCGTGGTAGGCGTTCTCATCGTTCCCGTAAACTGGGGATATTTGAATACAAGTAACGAAAAAAGAAAACTTACTGTATTGTACAGTACACACCTAGGCACGTACACGTACGTATTTAGAGCAGTTTTCGCTGTGGATATGGAAGGGCGTATGAAGTTTTTGGGGAGAGATAAAGATTCGCACTCTAGATTTGGAGTGTAAATAGGGCCTGGAGGTCACGCGGATAAAGAAACATCATAGCCGGACTGGAATGATGTGTTCCTGGTGAAGTACCTAGGTGCTCTAGTCTTTTAGATCAAAGCTCGAGGCTCGAGGCTCGCTCGGCCCCCGAAGGATGGGAGAGCTACTGGAGAACCCCCGGCCCCCCGAGATGGACGATGGCGTAGAGTTGTATCGCAAACATTGGCGAAGTACCGATACTTGGGGATGTTCTACCTCCTGAAGATCGTTCGCTAGAGCTTACTGCGGCATGTAGCTGCGAAAAGAGGAGAAGTCGATAAGAGGGTACATATCTTCGCTAAATCGTCGTATCAAAGGGATTCATTCTGCCCCTCACTTGCAGCCAGTTAATCGTACCGTCACCCACGTTTGATTGACGGCGGACGGCGTGAGGTGGGAACACGAAGTGAGGAGCATCGGACCAGAGTGGTGAATCTGTAAGCGCTCATCTCGTAAGGCGACAGGGGTCGATACGATGGACAATGCTAGAGAACCGAGAGATCTCATGAATTTGGAGACCAGCTGCAACCGTCAAGAGCGCTCTAAGCCTACCGTGGATGAGGGGGGGTCGATTAGCTTCTGGACGGACCTGGAAGTGATCCACTAGGGCGGGAAAATGTTCGAATGTTCAGGCTTTCAGGCTCTCTGGGAAAGAGATTCACCTGGATCCTTTGACCTGTCTGCCTGTCTGGCCGGGGGTGTGTGTGCCTTTGTTTTTCTTTGCTCCGGAGCCTACCGAGCCAGTGAGACCCTCGTCTCAAGTCACGGGAAGATCCTATGCACTGTGAAATTGTCGCCTATTCGCTGCGATTTAATTAGCAGAAAAGACCAGTCTGACGGTATGAGGCCGATTTCCAACTGTGTCAAATACAGAGGGCACGTGTACATACACTACCTCCCTCGCGTCTCTTGGCATTGGGAAGAAAGAAAAATACATGCGATGAACCCTGGAAGAAAACGAGACCAAAGGACGCTTGGGACGACGATGACGACGATTACGACGATTGGGGAAACCAAGGTTTCGATCGCGAATTTCATTCAACGGTACCTCGATGTTGGCTACCGAGATATTGTATGTACCTCCTAGGAGGTAGCTAAGGTACCTAGGTTCTAGGTTAGTTGGTAAGAGGAGAAGATTGACTGAACGGTCAGACCCTATTAAGTATTTGAGTCGTCATAAAACATTCAGTGTACCCATGGCGATTGTAGCGATTGTCTGTGGAAGAACAATGACGACATAGATGGTGCTGTGCCTGGGATAGACATGGCCAACAATGAGCACACATTTAGTTAGTAGGTAGGTACCGAGGTAGGTACCTGCCTGATGGGCGAAGGGACCAAAAGGTCCAAATGACCTCGATTACCTCTAGCAACATTTTAGCGCCGGTCGACCTTGGTAGGCAGGTAGGTTAGGAGGTACATTATCTACTATATTAGTGTAAGTCCCTACGGAGGCAATTGGTAATGACGACTACCTAGGCGCACATACCTATGCAGGGCACCTGCTTCCAATTATCAATTCCGACAGGTTATTCCGTCTGTTGAACGCGCGCGCACTGCCCAGACTGGACCTACCTAACTCAACAACGATCTCCAGGAGTTCCCAGGAGTTGCGACTGCAGCTTCCGCCTTCATTCAACTTCTTCCCTCCCACCCCCCAAAGGTCTTACTACATGTAGGGAAAGACCTAACGAAAGGTGGTGGCGGCCGCATTTACAGTGTACCATCTACCATACATCTACCATACCTTAATCTACCTAGCCTATCGTCTAGCTAATCTACAGTACCTCTCACCTAATACCTGATCTAATACGCTACGCGACCCTAATTCTTACTGCGCTCTTTAATTAACTACAACATTCCACCACGTTTTCCCTCCCGTACCCAACACCACCCACACCACCCAAATCTCCCCGTCTAGCGCTGGTCCTAGATGCTTAGCTCCTGCTATTGCTGCTGCTTTTTCGTCTTTTTCGTCTTATTCGATCAGTCATTCAATCCTTTTTGTCGCTGAAGCCGATCGGAACGCCTCGGTCTGGTCCCATTCCATAGGGCGACCTCACTATATCTTACAAAGGAAACCCGGAACAATACACATAGTTCCCCCTTATCCACCTCCCCTCTTCGCCGACCTCTACGATCGCGGCGAAACGACCTCAAAGGTACAGTTCACTTCGTATTTGTACAGCTACTTGGACAGCCCCCCCTGGGTAATACGGCCGCCACCTGGGTTCTGCTTTAGGCTGGTGATGCCCCCCTGTCACTTACATGGATAAGCCGGTTGAGTGGTCTTCACGAGCGCCTAGGCCTGTCGTTGATTCCTACCAAACTCCGCAGCTGCTATCAGCACATGGGAAGACTACAGCTGCTGTGGTCTCTCTATCCCAACGTTGATCTCCAAATCCTCCCGTTAACTGCCTTGCCGAATCCGCCGGCAGACTTCCTTCTTCTCTTCCCATGCCACCAAACCACGAACCACGCAGAGTCGAGTGACTGGCTCAGCCGATTATCAACCTGTTCCTCCTGCGACTCTTCGAGACATCGCGCTGATTGCAGAAGTTATAGTCTTAATTGTGCGACTACGTAACCTACGCGGATATATACCTACGTCTCCGGTCTATACGTTTGCCCGTGGTCAGCCGGTCTTCGGTTCTACGACATAGGTCTCACCACAGCACCAATACTAGCACGACATCGGCTCAATGAACGGCCCCTTTACCTTCGGAATCTCATTTTAGTCTTTGAAGCGATCTTCGATTCGGCTTTTATCTGGAATATTACTTATTCCACTAATCACACAAGAGCGGCTTGCGGCGCCTTCTGGACCTGCCGGTCCACCAGCCGTCAAGCTGGAGTCGTAAGTGTAGTCTGCCCTTCAGCGCGCGCCCATCACCATTCGAGTTGGGTGAAGTTAGTTACCTGTAGTCACTTCCGGCTGTCCGCGCCCTATCACAGCGGTTCCAAATTAATATCACCAATATCACACAATATATAGTCGTCGACATTTCTTTCGTATGTAATACTGACATGGCCTGGATCAGCTTCGTCCACATCGCCGCCTGGTCGCAGCACCGGAGCCCAAGCCCCGGTCCGCAGCGTACCTTTGGCCATCTTCGATCGCTCTCCAGCATATCTCAGTCCGCTATCTCGCGGTCGAGGTCCCCAGCGAAGTCTCAGTCTTCGTCGAACCTAACCGAGATAATGGTTCCTCCGAACCCCGATTCTCTTAGTTCGCCCGAACCTAGGAGGATGCCGTCGCAAAATTCCCTAATGGAGGATCAGGATCATAACACCATTCCCGACCCCCGAATACGTGTCATGACACCAGAGAGTGGCAACAATCACCATCCCGATCTGGATCAGGAGGTTGCCGCGCTGAGTACGAAACTCATCAATGCGATCAATCACCAAACTAGCCTAGACGACACGCTCTCGGAGACAAGACAAGACCTGGAAGCTTCCCGAGAACGAATTCGAGAACTAGAAGCAATAGTGGCGCGGCAGCAGGAGACACTATCTGGTGATGTTTGGGTTAAGCGCAAAAACGTCGAAAGCGAAAAGGCTAAACTCCTCGCACGTATTGTCGAAGAGAAAAGGCTACGAGCCGAGGTCGAAAAGGACAAGAGGAAGATCGAGCAGGAGCTGGAGACGTTGACAGTTTCCTTGTTCGAGGAGGCAAATAGGATGGTTATCACAGCTAAGGAGGAGGCCAAGAAAGAGCAGGACGCTCTTCATCGAAAAAATGAACAGTTAAAAGCGCAACTCGCCGATACGGAGAGCCTTTTAAGGTCTCAACAAGAACAATTGGCGGAACTCAAGCTTGTCATGGAGCAAATGACGGCCGAGCGCGATGATCACAGCGGCACGGCGCCCTCGTCTCCTGGATTTAGCAAGTTCGACTCGAGAGATGACGATACTCAAATATCCGAAGGTGGTTCGCATTCCAGCAACGTAGAATCGCTTCCTCCTACGTACCCAACAAATCTCCCGCATCTTATCCATCCGGTACTAAGGACCGATCTGCACGCTTACGATGACTTCGTCTCCCTCATACAGACCTCGAAGAGGTTATCCAACAGTCGCGCATCGTCGGGGTCTTATAGTGGACTTAACCCGCTTCTAGGCCTTACTGGTTCCAGGCATGCCTCGGCCCCGTCGAATTCGTCAACGGTCTCTATACACACCATCGAAACCCCGGCCTCGAATGTCTCTCCGCAGACACCTAACACTCCTTCCTCGGCCCTTAGCGTGGGCTCTGCGGCCTCAGCCCCGCTGCCCCCCTTGAAGGATACTAAGTTCTACAAGAGGGTTCTAGCCGAGGATATCGAACCGACTCTACGCCTTGATATGGCGCCAGGTCTTTCTTGGCTTGCTCGTCGCTCCGTGCTTAGCGCGATGACTGAGGGATCTCTAGTTGTAGAACCGGTTCCTACGAATTCCCCGTTCCAAGCTATTAGCAAGCCTCAGTTCTATCCTTGTTCGCTTTGCGGCGAGGCGCGTAAGGATACACCGCATCTACGCAACCATCGGTTCCGAACGAGCGAGTCAGAGACCGCGCAACGATATCCTCTTTGCAAGTACTGTCTTGACCGCGTGAGGTCGACCTGCGATTTCCTCGGCTTTTTGCGTTTAGTCAAGGATGGACACTGGCGTGCGGAGGACGCCGACTCCGAACGGGCCGCTTGGGAAGAGAGTGTCAGGCTACGGGATCAAATGTTCTGGAGCCGCATAGGAGGCGGTGTCGTTCCAGTCACTAGTCATGGGCATTCTAGCAGCCTCGGCGAAACATCCGCTCGGAATAGCCAAGACTTAAACAGAGCTTCGGCTGAGGTTCCTAAGAAAGAAGAGGTCATAAAGCCGCCTCCTACGTCCGCCGAACCTCAGTTGACTCTAAATCAGGGCGAGCCTTGTCAGCACGACAAGCAGCCAGAACAGACTGTCAATACCGACAGCCAGAGCGCTGGCAGCACTGGTGACTCAACCTCCCTCCTTGAACCCGCGGGCGTCGAAGGAGGGGAAGAGAAAGAGCACAGGCTCTCCCTCACAATTCCCGGCGCTTCTATTAATGAAGCATCGAACTAATTACCTACGACGATTATTACAACTTAATATTTTTATTTACTTTTTCTCCTTACACGCTCAAAAGTTCATTGCTTAGGCGCTGCATTACTTTCGCGCGTACATATTTCGCAGTTCGCAGCGCTGGCCCTTAGACGGGCCATTGTGTATAATAGCTACCTGGTCATTAGAGTCAGTTGCGAGTGGCGGCCTGCGACGAAATGGGGTCATGGCACTAGCATCGGAGCATTTAGCGGGCTGGCGTTCTCTTTTTCTTGGGGGTTTGCTGATTTGTCTGCATGGGACGAGTGTAAGTAGAGTTCTCAGGCTGGGAAGAACTTGCCTCGGGGACCTTGGATGGGGGGATTGGAACTGGGCTTGTAAGGTTCATATATGGGCGTCGCCGCAAGCTCGAATAGGGTTTACGGCGCTTTAAGCATATCTGTCTACGAGGACGTGGCTACGGAGAGACCTGAAGCTCAAAATACATAATACGATGTTAACAATATATCATTGCACCGAACTTCGATCGCACGAGACGTCATTCTATAGCATCGAGTATCCCGGTGACGATAGCCTTTTTCTTTGTTAAGTTTTAGTGATATGCCTTGACTACCTAGAGCTACCTTTTTCCGTGGCGATCCGAGTCTAGATACTCTAATAATCCAGTGCCGCGACCCGTCTAACTAGAGGTCGCGTAGACATATGAAAGCTAACCCCCATACTCCCGCATGATTAGTATGGAAAGTGTGATTCAACTCAACGTGATGTATCATATCGTTGGAGCGACTACGGGCTAAGATGCCATCTAAGACGTATACACCGTATCATTCGCATTAACTACCTCCATATTAATCTAGGCAGTATTATCTATCACATGTCTCGACTCTATCCTTAGAGTAGTTACCGGAATCGTATACCCAGAAGTAGACGAGGGGAGTATGATTATGACAGCTTTATGCTGGAGCAGTAACTTTGGTTTCCGTCATAATATTTCCCCGTGTATATGTGTTCGCACTAGGTGGATGTTGATGGTTATGAACTGATAGGAGAAAGAAAAAAATCCACACTCACGAGACCCGGAGTTTTATCCCTTGCTTGCGGACCCAACCAGCCAAAGTAAAGTGCTGACGGTATTGGGGCGATCGTAGCCGCTCGGGCACAAGACAGGAGATGAAAAATAGAAATTCAAAGCAAGTCATATTCCGTGGAGTCAAATACGACATTCCGTAGCACTTGGTAACGGGAGGTTCAAATACATGCCCGCGTACTCTGGTAGGTCCATAGGCTGGTAGTTTTGGCGCGGCAAGTAACACGAACAGAGGAACCGGGGGTCTTCCGGCTCTGGGAGCGTAGTATTCTGATCAAGCCGGGGCCCCAGGATTGATTCTAATACGGTTGGTTCTGGGACAACTTGTCAGAGGCCTGCAGAATTTTGCGGTGCGGATTGGCCAAGGCTTGGAATGCTTGGGGATTGTCGCATCAAAAGCGTGAAGGCCTCAAAGTCTGGATTCTTTTAATAAGCAATAGAACAGGGCAGAGACAGAGACGTATGGTAAGAGATCTTGGTATGGATGTTCTTGCAGTGCGCCGGGTTCCTTCTTCAAGGATACTATCCACTCTATAGGTAGTATGTATCGGTTGCCTTCCGATAAAAATAGCGGACGGACTAGCTTAAGCACCTATACCCCTTCTAGGGTAGTGGACTTGCATCCTTTTTATCCCCCGGATCCAGCTAAATTCTAGCATTCGAGGCACCGCCCGGTATAGTTATACTAATTGGTACCAGCGTCACGTAGTACCCTATACCACTTACATAACTAAGCTCTATGCCTACCTAGGTACCTGACTTAGGCGAACTCTATAGGCGAACTCTATAGGCGACTCCCTAATTTAATGTTGGGAATTGGAAGCTGCGGTTCGCCAGCCCTTGAACTAAAAGGCCGCCTTGTCGATAACTTGGGCGTTATATCGGACCCTGAACCAAATTCATTTTCCCTTTTCCCATCTTCTTCTTTTCCACTTACCACGCCCCATCGAGCCTCTCTTCTTCGCCGCACATGATTGATTCACCGCGTTGTAACACTGGACCTACCCGGGTTCGCTTACACATTTACAAGGAGCTAGGGCTAGGCTGAGCCAGGGTTAGGGCGGTCGATGAGGTGGTATCAGATATGCCTGCGCATACATACTTGACCCTCCTCCAGGAGATCGACCAGCTTCATAATTCTCATAAGGCTCGGCGGACCAGCCATTTTCTTCGATGTTTGCCGTTCATTATCCCCCCAGTCTATCTTTCATATATTCGGCTCTGCCAATATATATTATATTTTCGAAGTGCGTGGATACATATCACCAAACAGCATTAATAACCCTCGTTCTACGGATTGCCAACTCTCCGCATTCAATTCAATCTATACTATAGAGCATATATCCAGAATTATACCAACCTATATACCCACCACCGAAACTCCGGGCCAGGACGAAGGCTAAAATAAAAGAGGACCAGGACCAGGCTAGCTGCCCGCGCCCGCAGTTCGCTTTATATGTGATGGATGAAGCTACCTGTTATTAGTTACATCGCGGGCCCAATTCCTAAATTTGGGACTGTTGTGCGACTTTGGCGTCTGGACTCGACCTATCCAAGAACTTATCCAAGACGCTAAACAGCCCCCGTCTTACATAGCACGACGTTAACACTGGCGCCAACGCCCGCACTGGCACTGCGTAATGTCTATGGTCTCAGATTCCGAGACTAGACCTGCTTCTTCTTCGTCTCCGCAGCCGTCTATATCCACCGCCTCCGCCAAACCCGACGCCAATGCGCCGCCGATCAAGCGGCGCGCTCCCATCGCCTGCCGAAGGTATCGTGTGCCGCTCTTAGCGACAGTGACATCCTTGCTAAGATCTGAATTCTTTTTAGATGCCGTCGGATGCGTAGCAAGTGTGTTCATGACAAAACACCACCTTGCAAATCTTGTCTAGAAGCGAATGTGCCTGAGGAATGGTATTTTTCCTTATCTCCGATCCAGACATCTCCCACCCCTCCGTAAGCTTACATATTGCTTCAGCGTCTTCCCTAGCCGTGGTGACTTAGATCATGACCGGCTATTTCGACATCCGCGTCAGAGAGCCGACAAGAAAAGTAAAAGCGAAATTAGAGTCAAGAATGAGTCGCCTGCTTCTCCAGGCTTTCCACGCAATGCTCTCTCAGACTATAAGCCCCCCAAGTTGGAGAATGAATGGAGTCTCCTCCCTACGGTCGATATCGTCGTCGACGGCATCAATACTTTCACCAGGAATTACTTTCAGCTTGGTTTCATTCCAAAGAAGTTGTTCCCTAAATCCGTTCAAGAAAGCCCCTCATCAGCCAGCGTATTTCTACTGTTGAGTATTCTCGCCATTTCGTCTAGGTTCAACAAGGCAATGATAGAAACCTACGGCGCTGGACTTAAGGCCGCAACCGATTTCATGCACAAGGCCGAGTATCTCGCTGTTCACGAGCTCTATCAGCAACCCACGCTCGAGAGGTGCCAAGCTTTTTACGTGTTGAGTATTGCTGAACAAGGAAGCGGAAAATCAAACACAAGCTACGTAAGACGACTCTAAGCGAACGGTTAATGAACTCAATCTTCTCACTATAAAAAAGATCAGCGCAGGCATCGCCTTTAGGATGGCCGCATTGATGCGGCTTCATCGAGAGGAGGCGTATAGTCCCATCACATCCCAATCACCTCTAGAACATCGGGTACGGGCGGAGTCCGCCAGACGCACGTTTGTGAGTTGATATCCGTTAATCATTTCGATGCGATACGCCAACTATTCGTCGCCTTGACATTTTTCGTTCCGATCAAGAGCTAATCTAACACGGCGTCCGAGTTTGTAGTGGATGCTGCATAGTATGTTTGGTCTGAGTTCATCCTACGCCTTGCACGCACTAACAAGAATACTAGGCCAAGATAATCTTCATTCCGGCCCGTATAAGCCGTTGTCCCTCGCGCCTGGCGACATTACGGCCCTTCTTCCTAGTGATGAGGCGGAATTTGCTTCCGGTACGATCCCCGAACGACGCGCGGCTCTTGATGGCACACCGCCCGCTATTCAAGACCCGAGCCTTACGATACTTAGACCAAGATCCCTGTTTGCGTCCTTGATGCAGGTTCACAATCTATGGGGAATCATAGCACGGCGAGTTCTTTTCAACAGGAGATGCGGAAGACCCAACAACAGCTCGAGTGAATACGCGAAGCTAAACCAGAGACTCCTGGACTTCGAACAGAATCTTCCAAACGAACACACGTTTGGTAAAATTCTACTGGGCGGATATAGACATTATGCGGAAGATTTGGTATGGAAAGCATTCCTCCCGTTATTAGGAGCGTATTAATGACACCGAAGTCTTAGGCATATCTCGGCCTTACTGGCTGTCTCCGACTTTGCCATATTGTTATACGCAAGGAATATATGGAAGAGTATGTCAGTCTTATTGAGGTCTGAGTTTTGCTAACACTTCAACCCTAGCATGATTCGCCACGCCCAAGGGAACCCTTCACATCCTGAGGTCAAATTTTATAAGAGTATGGCTCAAGAACTGTTCTTTAACGTCAGGAAATTGTACTCGCAGATCGAGGCCCACTATGAAGACGGTGTCGAAGTAGGACGAGTTGGTTCACAAATGGCGGTAGGTAAAGCTCATGGTATTATCATTCCGTCCTTACTAAATAATTATAGGGGTTTATAATCTACGGTTGTGGATTATTGGCTTCGTATCTATGTAAATTTCCGCAGCGTAAGACTTTTTTTTCCTCTAGAGACAAGCACGGCACCAGTCAGGGGCTCGCTGACCAAGCTCGATTAGTGGATGTCCATCATCCAGGACAGAATCTTGAGACAATACAAGCAGAAGGCCGCACTATATACAACCGCATCGTAACAATCCTGAGAGAATGCCAGAAAGCATGGCCCCTCGCGGAGACTTGGTGCAACGGCTTAGAGAAATGGTACCAGGATCCAAATCCAAAGAGAATATCGTTCCAGGCCGGTACGATGACCGATGGAGTAGGCGAACCTATTAAAAATATGCAACTGAGATTTGACCGAAGCTAAACTCATATATAGAAGGAACCTCAACCTTATGCTCTAACCGTGCTACATCCTCGGACGACCACGAGTCGTCTTCAGTCTGAAGCTGTTCACCTTAGCCGGTTAGGCTCTGCGCCACCAACAACAGCTATAGACGAACGAGGGCAGCTTACTACTAGAGAAGACCCAGAACCACAGAAACTTGCGCCGATGCAGCAAACGCAACCCAGCTTCGCCCAAGCAGTGTATCTTCCCCCGCTTTCGCAGACTCCATACGGAGCACATCATCAACAGCCGGCGGTATCACCACCCCCTCAACCGCAGACCTACCCTCAGCAGGCATACTCGAGTTCTGGACTCGACATGCTGGCTGAGGTGTCTCATCAGATGCCCGCGTCTACGGCGATGGATCCGTACCAACCACATCCTGCCGCGTATTACCCCGAATATTCGCCAATAGCGGCACTCAACGACGGGTTCGACAGCAACCTACAAATGCTCGTCGACGGCGCTGGGGGCCAGTGGCCAGCGATGAATACTGCGGGAATGATGTACAACACGTACGACATACCTAGCTATCTCCCCCAGTCCTGAAGAAAACGGCGATTTAATCACCTGCGGAAGCACTTTGCCTTGGTCAGCTTTACGAGCCTCCGATAGCTTGGCGACTTCCAAATGTTATTGTGGATTCGCGATTACTGCTGGCCTATAGACTTTCATTATGACGTGACGAATTTGCGGCCGGAGTACTGGTGTTTCAAAGAGTGCGATTCACTTCTGTGCAGCTGGTTTATGTTTTGATTTGAGCTGGTTTTTCGGGTCGTATAAGGTCTAGGAAATGGGATATATGGTACTACATGGGTACCTAGGTATATACGATTATTGGGACGGTATGTGAAGAGAGATTGGTTTAGCTATCTAGCCTTGTTGGCGTATGTATCTTACATGAGGGTTATCTACGGCCCCGATGCCGTACGCACAAATCGGCCCACAGGTAGGTAGGCAGGTAAGGTAAAGGAAAGATGGGTAGGTAGCCAAGCGCTATACATCATATAGAACTTGGGCAGCAATTTAAAAAGGCATATAGATAACAGTATTTCATCGGGGCATTTCTTGAGATCGATTCGCGGGCTTATAATTACGTGCGTCTATCCACCCACTATCAAGCCTATAATTCCAAGGAATAAAGAGGGTAATTCTCATTAAAGCGGAACCCTCATCTCGCCTCCTCCCACATTCTAAGCCTACCCTACTTTGGATGACTGACCTAGTTTCACCGTTCTCCCAAGTGCAAGGTATGCAGGTAGGTACCTACTTATTAGAACAACATATTCCGTGGCTCGGTAATCCCCTCGCTTCTCGACTTTAGGACTTGAGGGATAGGTAGGTAGGTACCTACCTAGGTATATATATATATATATGTATATAATATCAACGAGCCTCTATTAGATACGGTTGATGTTGATGTATGTAAAGAAGTAAAGAGGTATCTAGCACGTCTAGTATAGGTACCTACCATCTGTCTTGGGGGTTTTCTGAGAGCGAAAAGTGACGATAAGGACGGATGAGAGACGCTGCGACCATTGTAGGATGTTTTTAAGAGACCTTTATTTCATGGGTAGGTAAGGTAAGGTACACATACATTCTCTTCGTTACTCTCATCTACCAGCCGTGGTGACGAATACTTCGGTTACCTACCTACCTGGGTAGATAGGGAGGTAGGTGTAAAGTCCATCTGGTATAGTAACTTCCAGGGCATAAGTTCTACTACGGAGACCAAAAGTGACATCAACCCAACAGGGTATCACGGCATTAATTTTTCCAGTATCAGCTCTACCTTACTGTACACTTCTACGTCGCGACTTCGGTCACAATACACTAGTAAAGACCCGGTGGGATAGGTAGAAAGAGCCTTTATTTGTTAGATATTAGCACTGCACTACCTAGCCAAATTCATGGCGAACTCTCTCTTTACTCGGGGTTGAGAGAAATGTGAACCGCGAGGCCCAAAAATAATCGAAGAGACAAGATTGACCGGTTAGTTGACGGACGGGCCAACCTCAAATCTCGAAAATTACGGCGCTTGCCTAGGCCGGTACGAAAGTTCCGACCCCCTCGTGGTTTCGTGGTTTCTTGGTCGCGATGGGGAGGGCGGAGGCGAGAATTGGACGACTCGTCCGACAAAATAGGATCCTGATTCCCTCGACACCGCCAGACAAACCTGAGAAGGCCTAACGGAACTTTGCAGCGGGTCTCCGAATGTCTATTCACTTGAACCAGACAAACCCCGGAGCGCGTCGGGTCCGGTGTCCCGTCGCGACTGACATCCTCTATCTTTTTGCTTCACTTCCTTACATGACTTCGTGGCCCCACCTAAGGGGCGTACATGACGTGATCTTCTCTCTAAAGGGACTAGACATATCTCCGTTGTGGCTTTGCAGTCCAAACCGAAGGAAAACTCAGCAAAGGTGGTGGTGTATGGGGCATGTGTGTGCTGTGACGGGGGAATTTCCATGGGTGAATTGGGGTCGGGGGTATTGAATTAATGGCGGCAGGGTGGGGACGGGGGATTCTATATACACAGGGGATCTCGTCTGGCGTCGGGGTCGTGCAGGGAAATTCGGGTGCTGGGGAATACGGTGCTGCTGGGTTCCCCTCCGAACTTTGTATGCAAGGCCGGACCTAGGTCGGACTTTGCTCGTCGGGAGGATCGAGTGTCGTGGCGCGTGACAGTGCATTTATATGAATTGGGGAGGGATGGGGTTAGCGATGGCCGAAGCGGCTCGACGTTGGGCTCAAGTTTGCAGCATAACGGACTGAGTGCCACCGAGTTGTCGCTTGACCTGCTCCCGGGCCCATCGGGCGGTTTCGATTGTGCGCGACTGAAATTCTCGGTTCGTCTTAGTCTCCTTGATCATTGCAGTCAACCAATCTTGTCGGAAGGCCTCGGCGAGTTCGCCGTTAGGGAATGCATCGGCTAGATCGCTAATCGGTTTGTTAGCATCTTAACTTAAGGGGTAAATGCTGCGTATGTACGTACCCGATAACACCCATCGCCGATCGCATGAGAGATTCGCTGCGGTTCATATCTTGGGAGATAATGTTCAACAGCTGGAAGATCGACTGTACGTATGGCTGTAGGGCTGCGGCTTTTCGGCTGTTAGTATCAACACACTAAACGGTCCCGGAAGATAACTTACTCTTGCCGCTTAGCTTCATGGCACCAATAATGCCACCCCATGCATCCATGATACCCTCTCGTAGAGAGATTACGTAGTCGTACAGCTCATAAGTGCCGTCAGGCGCGGCCGTCACAGTGGCCGCCTGCTGTAAGACTTGGGCAACGACGGATAGGTAGGTTTCGAAATGACCGCCAATAGCATTGGCAATATCGCCAAAGCATTGGAGGATGGCAGGCTTGAACTGATTCGAGAGAGTCGTGCTCTATAAAATGGCTTGTTAGTTATATCGTTAAATAGAAGGTAATATATGTAAACGTATAATAGCAAGTAGTAAAATAAAAGAGCAAGGAATGGCACAGCAAGGAAAACACTAACCCTCAGATTGTTCAAAAGATAGTTCATGAAGTTGTCGCAGTATGGCTGGCTGCGCTCGCCCATGGACCGGGTGATATCACTAACAAGGCCGATTGCCATGGAGCAGAGACTAGGCTCTTCTTGATTACCAAGGGCGTTGTAAAGGAAAGGCGTAAAGGCATCCATGTACTTGACGAAGTCCTCTTCCATCGCGTTCGCTAACCCGCTGATCGTGGCAAAGATCGATTCGGGGACGCTCGACTTGGTACCGGCCGTGCTGAGGATCTGAAGCGAGACCTGCATAATCCTATCGCCTTGCGGGGATATTTCCTTCTCCAGGCGCTGGATGATGGATTGTAGGACGGTGCTTAGGCTCGTCTGCATCTCTTCCAATGCAATCTTATCTTCTATGCTGACAACCTGGTTCTGCATGGGAATAGTGTCTTCGAGCCGCTTGATGATTACGTCGGAGAGCTGGGCGATTGCCGGGAAGCTTTCAGTCGCTGCATGCTGGACAAAAGCGCTAAGAACCTCATAAGAAGTAGTGCGAACAGAGGTCTCTATGTTAGGCTGCGAGGTGACAGCAAGAAGCGTCTGAACACTTTGGTTGAAGTGAGGTGTGATAGGGTTGCTAGGCGCATCAAAGTCTCCGGAGAAACGCTCGGCCAGGTTCATCAGAGCCCAACAACAAGAGGCCGCCATCTTGACATCGTGGACACCGGCGAACAAAGATCGAATCAAAGGATCCAGGTGCGTATTAGGGTCAATAGCTTTGGAGCAAGCTTCGGTAATACGACCCAGGGCGTAAGCAGTAGAGTCCTTGACGAAAGTAGAGCTGTCCTCCATCATACTGATCAAGATGGGCAAGGCTTGCTTGACGATGGGCTCGAGCACCTTCTCTTCGGGTCCCTCCATGATTGCACCGAAAGCAGCCACTGCGGCTTCTCGGTAATGCCAATCTTCGGATCGCAGGTGTTGCTCAACGAAGGTGATGACCGGCTGAATGATATTTGCTCCGACGGCTTGGGCGTAGAGTTGAAGACATTGGTATGCGGCTCGCGACAGGTTGTACTCGTCGTCCGTTGCATCCTCATCTTGCTTGGTGAGGAGCTGCAGTAAAGCAGGTACAACTTCGCCAGTCGCAACCCGTGCGAAGTTATAGAACGGGCGCATCTGATCGGCGCTATCGACCTATAAGAAAATATCCTGTCAGCATCCTTGTCGACACTATGGTACTATAGCAACGTACCTGCGCGTTATCCTCTTCTATGTTGATCTCCTCTTCGCACACAGTGCTCCAGAATTCAACCGCTAACTTGGCAACATCCTCGTCCTCATTCTTCATGCCTAGGATTGTCAGGCCAAATAAGGCCTTCTCCATGTAGTAGCGCATGTTTTCGTAGTAGAGTGCCATTATGCGGTTGAGGCAGCCAAATGCACCCTGCTGTATCCGTGCATCGTCGGCCTGGGTAGCCTCGCAGACAACTTGCATGATGTAGTTTCTTTCACCCTCATGCTTGAAGTTGTTGCCGACAAACTCGAGGGAATCGCCGAGTGCAGATATGGCGGAGAGGCGGACTTCCATGTTGGTCTCTTCCTTGCGCGCACCTTGGACGACAGCTGTGAGAATGGCGTTGGAGTGGCTGATCAAGGCACTTCGCAGCTCAGGGTCCTGGCTTTCGCAAATGTAGCCTATACAAGTCAACGAAGCTTGCTTTTGATGAGGCGCACCCGCGCTAACATTTTGGACCAAGACCTGTAGAAGATCCGGCCATTGGTTCCTGGGAAGCTCAATAGTAGCGATGGACGCGATGACCTGGGCCGCAGCCTGACCGGCTTGCGCATTGTCGGACGAGAGGGTTTGGAGGGCAAGCTCCTTGACGCGATTCTTGGTATCCGGATCCGTCTGTTGTAGCCATTTGGCCTGTAGTTCGTGCTGTCGAGAAAACTCGCGGGCCGTGAAGGCGTTCTTCAAGGCGAGACCCGCAGCAACTCTGATGTTGCCTTGGGCAGTTTCGTCTGCTAAGGACTGGACTAGGGTGGCCAAGTACAGAGGCTGGGGAGAGAAGAGGGAAAAGTCAGCAGCCGGCTTCCACAGGACGAGTCGCGAGATGGGAGGGCGTCAATGGCAACTTACAAAATTGGTCTCAGCAGCTTGGGCTAGCTGTTGCTCGGCACCAGTTCGCGTAGCCGCGTCTACAGGAAGAGGGGCGAAGGATTAGTATATAGAAGCTCGGGTGAATATGACGTGCAGAGATACAAAGCACGCGAGGCGCTTCGCGGGGCGGGTGGTAGGGTAAGATGGGCATCCCAAAAGAATAATTACATACCTGGTGACAGCGAGTTGCTGAGAACAGTGTTGATATCGCTGTTGTCAGCCATACCGTCTGCGCAGCCGACTTGTCTTCCTCTTGTAGTTTTATTTTCTCAGTTGGGATCCAGGGCGACGCAGTTCAGTCTTGAGGGGTGGAAGTATTAAGTCGTAACGTGGAACTTATGAAGGGGGGTCTTTGCTTTCGTAGTGGGCGGTCGAAAAGCCGAATATGGCTTGATATGTCGGTGCAAAATAGACCCTAGAAAGTTGAAGAATGACCTTGGATTGGTATTAAGGCTGATCCGAGACAGCAAAAAGAAGTATTGTCAGGTCAACGATGTTTTAAAGGGAAAGGGTTTTTGGGAAAGAGAAAAAAGGCGAAAGGGCGAAAAGCGTAGAATTGAAGAAGTCGCTGGTGGGTTGGTTTGGAGTGCACCAGTGGCAGCGACGCTTTTTTTTCTGGCTCCCTAATAATAAAACCTAACAGAAGTAGGTAGGCGGAGTGATGTAGTGGGTCCCTTTCCTTTTATTATTTTGTTGACAATCACGGGCCTGCGACCCCCCAGGCAGAGAGAGAATAGGTACTGTGAGGTACTTACAGGTGGCTAAGGCCAGAACCTTAAATTATGACGAATTTGCTGGACACGGCGCCAACGCGTGGAGGGGTCGCCGATACTTGGGAAGGAACTGTGGGCACTCAGTGACTTCGTTGTTCGTTGTTGTTATTGTTGTTGTTGTAGGTAGTTGCAGGCAGTTGCTGCTTCTCTTAGTTACTGTGCCTGTTGCTCTAGTGCTTTGTGGCCAAGAGAGGAGAGGGGGAAAACAAATAAAAAAAGAAACCTTGGGGATAGTCGCACTTGCAGGCAGGTGCAGTTGCTTGCAAGGTATTGTACCTGGAAGGAAGGAGTGTGTAGAATGTGAATGGCACAACCTGAAAGGTACCTGGGCAGACCCAAAAAAAAAAAAAAAAATAACTTGAGTCAGGCCGGTGACAGGAACTTTCTGTTCTCTTCTGTTCTCGAGGAATTGGCCAAGGTCAAGCTCAGAGCTGGACAAAAAGATGTGTGGACAATCGACGAAATCAAAATAACGGTGAGCTGACGGGACAGGTACATGTACCTGCCGTACGTATACCTTACCCATTTATAAACGCATCGACTAGTACATGTATATATGTACGTGCGTACATACCCCTCTCCAGTAGTGCCCATTAGGTACCTGTCTGCCGCCTAAGTTAGGTATGCGCCCTGAAATCTTATGCGAATCACCTGGGTACGAGACCATTGAAGCAACTAGGCATCCGCCTACATAGTGCTGTACCTAGCAGGTACCTACCTATTAGGTAGTCCTACCTCCCCCTTCCCCCACGAAGAAAAGCACTGATTCAATCTACCAGGTGGTGCAACTTCCAATGCGGCGGGTAGCTCAGCCCGAACTTAACACTCATATACTGATCTTGCCGACCTTCCCACATTAGGTACATTTACTCGGCAATGCACGAAGCACGGATTTACGTGTACCCACCTCGATAAGTACATAAGGGCGTGAGTAATCAGCCTGGTAGGCCAATTAGATCGCGGCAAAATGAAATAACGAAATCCGAAAAGAAATTATATGTGCGTACATAGATAATATGTACCTAAGAGGTATTCTTCTAGTTCACATGTTTGCGAAATCGGAATGCGGGTAGTCGATTCCTTCCATCATGTTTCCCCGCATTCGTCCAGCCAAGGGGTACAATTCCAGTTAGGAACCTAACCTAATAGCAGCCTGTAGGTCATGTACCTACAGGTCGTCCCTTGCTGCCTGTTGCACTACAAGCCCCCCTAGAAGGATTCTCCTCCGAAAAAAAGAAAAAATCAGGGGGTAGTGGAGGTATACTCAGCTGCTGAGGTGCAGGCAGTCCACTACCGTCAACTATCACATCCTACCCTTTAAGAGGTCAAATGAGAAGTATCACATATTACTTCAGATATAGGATATCACTCTATATTCAGCGCCATATATGCTTTTACATAAGGTAAGATAGGTAAATGCAACAGCAATTGCGGATAAGCTAAGCCTTTAGCTTAAATCGCTTACCCATCTCGACTTTGAGCGCCTCATTTTTAATGCAATAACACACCAAGTAACCGAATTAGTGCACCAGATGCTTTTTCTTTTTCGAAAATCCCGTTTTATCCTGTTGCTGAGATCAGCCACTACTTTCGAAAAACCTACATCCCATTCGCCTTGGCCTCTAAGACTTGAACTGTCTGAGATGGCCCGTCGCCGTTCGTAATAGACGGTACTTGCAGGTCAACCTTCTTGAGATCTAACTCCTGACTAAGGCTGCGCTGCGGCGTCTGCTTTACGAGGACGGGACTTCCCGGCCGACTCAGGATGAACTGTTGCAGGGGTTTTGTTAGAAAGCAAGCTGAAGTTTGGCGGACGGTTTGGAGCACTTACGTTGCTAGCTGCACCCAAAAGAGCCATGAGAGAGCTCTGCACCACATCCTCATGTATGCCGACGCCCCAGACTTTCTGTGACGTGCCAGTAGCCGTACATTCTATGTACGTAGCTGCCTTGACTTCCCGGCCGCCCCCTATGGCGTGTTCCTTATAGTCGGCAACATCTAGGTCGATGCCTACACCTTTCAGAGCATTGGCTAGGGACGAGATTGGGCCGTTTCCGCGACCTCGGAGCTGGTATTCTCTTCCGTCAATAGAAATGATGCCCTCGAAAACACGAGCCAGGTTTTTCGTGTCTTGTACGCCGCCGGGACCCGGCGGGGCAGGTGATGTTGACCGGTCGAAGGAAATGGAGTAATCGAGGATGTTGAATCGAGGATGCTCCTGGAGGAAGTATGTTCGTTCGAATAGATCTGTGATCTCAGCGGAAAGAAGCTCCCTGCCCAGCTCATCCGCCCTCTTTTGCACCACCTTGCTAAAGGCGATTTGAAGACCTCGGGGAAGGTCAAGCTGGAGCTTACGCAGAATAATCCAAGCGGCACCACCCTTTCCGCTTTGCGAATTGACCCGGATGATAGCTTCGTACGTACGGCCGATATCCTGCGGGTCGAGAGGGAGATACGGCATTTGCCACTCGTCTTCGTATGATTTGCCTTCTTGCTCCCGTTTGACAAACCCTTTCTTGATGGCGTCTTGGTGCGAACCGCTGAAAGCGCACACGACGAGAGAACCACCGTACGGCGCCCTGGGATGAACAGGAATCTTATTGCAAATCTCGACGGTATCGACGACGCGGTTGAGATCGGAGAAATCGATTTTGGGGTGGATACCCTGGGTATAGAGATTCAAGGCCAGAGTGACCAAATCCACATTGCCCGTCCGTTCACCATTTCCAAAGAGACATCCCTCAACGCGATCAGCTCCCGCCATCTGCGCTAACTCGGCAGCAGCAACAGCACACCCCCGGTCATTATGCGGGTGGAGAGAGACGCAAATCTTCTCTCGCTCGCTAATGTGAGTGCAGAAGTATTCGATTTGGTCGGCATAGACGTTGGGCGTCGACATCTCAACGGTTGCGGGAAGATTGAAGATGATAGGGTTCTCGACCGTGGGCTCCCAGGCGGCCTTGACGGCTTCGCAAATTCGGATGACGAATTCGGGGCTCGTATCTGAGAAGGTCTCAGGGCTGAATTCGAAAGCCCATTCCGTCCCAGCCTGCTCCGGGTCGTCCTTGGTGATGGAACGAGCATACTTGGTACAAGCAACCGCCCTCTCAATGCTCTCCTCTTCGGTAAACCCGAACACGATGCGCCGGAAACACTCGCTCGTCGCAAGGTAGATGTGTAGGAGGGCCTTCTTGGCACCCTTGAGGGAGTCGACCGTGCGTCGGATGAGGTCTTCGCGGCACGGTGCTAAAACTTGCAGCCAGACATCGTCGGGTACAGCACCGGGGGTCTCAACGAGGCGTCTCGTGAAGTCGAAATCCGTTTGCGACGCGGAGGGGAAGGACACTTCGATTTCCTTATAGCCGAGGTCGACTAACATCTTGAAGAATCTCCATTTTTCGTCGCCGTTCTGCGGAAGATACAGTCAGACCATGTTCCTAGATAGCAGGAAGGCCGGCGGGCAAACCATTGGGTCAACCAAGCTCTGGTTGCCATCTCTCAGGTCGGTTGCGAGCCATCTGGGGGCTTTGTCGATCGTCTTAGACGGCCATTGACGGTTCGGAAGGTGTAGAGGCGCGAACTTCTTGTATTTTTTGGAAGGATCCTTGAGCCTGTACGACGACTTGTGTCTCAGCCAGAAAAGCCCGGATCATGGATTGGCCCTGACGGGCGATGATATAATATATCGTTTTGGCGTCTTTGGTGCAACTTACATGGGCATGATGATGGTGGGACCACGGCTGAAAAGTGCAACGCGGGGGGGCTTTTTGAAAAAAAGCTACAAGTATATCGAGGGGCACAGCACGGCGGAATCCTTTTTTGTCTTGTTCTTCTCTCAGCTATGATAAGGGACGGGATCTTAAAGAAGGTTCGAACAACAATGGCAGAATTGGATCAAGGGTTGAAAGTAGAAGAAGAGACTTTCGATATTTTTTTTTTAACTTCCCCAATCAAACGCCCTTCCGATCAGAAAGACCTGTGAGTCAGAATTCAAGGGTTCGCGCTTGACGAGCATTGCTTCGGTTTTTCTTTAATAAAAATTTCGTCAAATTCCGTCTGCGGATCTTGGGAACCTGCTATACTGTACCTCTCTACCTATGGCCTTTGAGAAGGTGGGGTATTCTCCCCCCCCTACCTACCCTCCTAACCTAACCTTCTGCAAGGTAACCCCGCAGTCAGGCGACATCAAACCCCCCTGTACTTTAACATACATACATACGGCACCCAGCACCTATGTAGGTAACTAACCTGCATTGACGTGACGGAAGTACACTAAACTTCCTGTCCCCGTGGCCGCGGGCGAATAACGTGGAGGGGCCGTTTAAACTGTTTAGGTCCTTGCGCTTCCGCGTCAGTGAAACGGGAAATGCCACTAAAAACCTTGCCCCTCCGAGGGGGGCGCTATAGGACTCGTCCGCTCTAACCTCCTACATGAAGAGAAAAGGGGCATTAACGCGAAATATGTCGTGACATGACATTTCGACTGCACGTATGTGCGTAGGCATGTTGGGCACCTATATATGCACGACATACTTGCAAACATCTATTGGGCGCGGCGCTTTTCAGAATAGAAGATAACATGAGGCACCTAACATATACGGAAAGCGGCGGTTTAATTCGACACGAGCATTACGTCTCCATAGTGTCTTCCGTCGACGATACTGCCCCCAGACACGCCTCATACACAGATAGATACTTAGCTACCTAGGTAGATATTATACATTACACGTGCCTAGGCATGTAGGTAGGTAGGCGAAAGCGAAAACTCTTGGCCTTAAGCGAACATCTAATAGTATTTTCGGGGAATCGTAGTATAGCGAGCTCTAACCGATACAGTATATGACAAGACAGAGAACGGGCTGTCTGTACCCCTTGCCCCCCCTAAACGCCTGGCTATGGTTGAATGCAAAGAGAGCCCCCCTATTTACGCGTTTCTCTAATGTTAATGTACATCTCTTCTGGCCTCGATCCTCAAGATAGGATCTGTTTCGAATGGGCCGTAGATCCCCCCTATGATTACCTCGAATATCGCACCCGTTAAAAAAAAAATTGCGCCGTATTAACACCGATGGCTGTTTACCACGTAAAACTCTCCTCGACGAAGTCGACGACGGAACTCTCGTCCTGGACGCTGCGAACGGCTTGGCGCACATCGTCCGCCAAGGCTCCGGGGCCACATACTGTGACGCACATCGCACCGATCTGCTCCTCGACCTCCCTTCGAAGGAGCGTGGGTATGTTGGGCCGTCCGGGGTACATCTGGACTGTGCTGGACGCGGAAATGATCTCTTTCGTATTCTTCGGTCGCGTAACGAAGAGCCGAATATGCAGGATCTCCCTCCTGTTAGGCATGCGCAGTATCTCGTCCATCCAGGGTCGCACCCATTCCAGCGACTCCGTGTCACGTATGATCCACACCAACGTTATCCGCCTTGTGGCAATCGTCCCGTCATTGTATCCCTCGATTAGCGGCTTTATGTACGAAATCTGGTGCGTGATACCCGTCGAGCCGGCAAAGAGAACGCAGTGGCCGTAGGATTCGAGCGAATGGTGGCCTGCGTACGGGCCTTCCATCGCGGCTCTGACTCGGATGGAGGTAGATCCCCCCTCGATTGCCTTGTTGAAAAGTTTTCGCGTGAAACCCGTGTGAGCACCTATGACGAAGGACACGGACGTAGTGCCCCTCCTTAGTCCAACGGCACTGTCAGCTTTCTCCCCGAGCGTTTCCGCGTCCCGTTCAGGGTGGTGTTCGACCCAGGCGATAGAGAACGGGTGGTTTTCCCATGGGCTAATCCCCTTGAAGCGGAGATAGGCATGCGTACCCGGCTTCACGTCGACGTAGCGGGGTAGGTGCATCGTAACTCGACACGTATCACCGGCTAGAGGTTCCACGACAGCTTCGGTAAAGCCCTTTTTGGACCAGTTGTTGTACGCGAGCCGGAACATACGCGCCAACCGTTCCCCGAACCATATCATGAGAATCGCTATCATCCACGGAAGCTGGGGAAGGCCGCCGGGTAGGGTTGCCGTCGCACAGTGGACCAAGGTTAGGATAAATATGGTCAAGGCCAAGAGGATGTGGAAAGTGAGGAAGGTCTCGTAGAAGGCGTGGCGGATCGGCGAGAAGGAAAGAAAGAGGAGAATAACGAGGGCGATCGTCCCGGCAAAGCCAGATGCTAGAAATGTATCGTGAAGCAGCTTAAAATTCATACCGTCATAACCTTCGGCGGCGACGGCGACGTAGGCCCACGAAATCGTGTGTAGGACGGCTTCGATCACCACCATTCGACCCATCCATCGGTGAAGAAGGTTGTAGGTATCGAAGCTAACTCTAAGCATCGAAATGAGAGGGTTGTTTCGACCTGCTAAAATAATGAGAGGAACCATGTTGACGACCGATAGCGTGCCGGAACGCCCCCGAATCTCAGCGGCCAGGGCGTACCGATTCTCCTGCGTCCAGTCTTCGTAGAACATATAAGCCGCGTTGCTTATCACGTAGATGCCGAGGATAATAGAGTGAAGTCGGGACGGTAGAGTTCCGATATTCACAGCAGTAGACAACTTGAACTCGCGGTTGTGTCGTTTCTTCCATAGAGGCGCGTAGATGATATGCCTCTTCAAGCTCGGCATCCAGCTCCACTGCGACCTCCTCCAGTACGTTTGTCTCTCGGGCGGTGCCGACATGGCCGAGACGTGACGCAGTTTGCTCCAGCATATCTCGAGGAGGCGAGTAGCGAGTATGACGAGTGCAATTATCCCTAGCGTCCACCATAGCATATCCTTAAATAGCATGTTACCAGTCTGGTCAACGCCATTCAGAGACGTAGAGAACGGAGCCACGGTCTCAAGTGCCACGGAGGCTGCGTCCTGTTGTTCTGTTCCGGTGGGCGCTTCCGAATCTCGAAGCGCAAGTATCGTGGTGGGCGTGAGTGGCCCGAGGGCGGCGATCCGGCGCCGTACTAACGACATATTGTTTGAAATAGCTGGTTGCAAATACCGATTTTGAAGGCTAAAATTGTAGTGAATGTCCAAATGGATATAGCACACCCGAGACACGAAGGACCCGAGGGTGAACAAGAGTGTTTTGTCAATAAAGGAGATTCGTCCCAGAATCCAGAACCCCCGAGGGCAAAGAAGGCTATTGATGTATGAGTTGATCAATGCATTGTTCTGAAAAGTGACTAAGGTATCGATACTAAGTGAAAACCGATTTCTTTGTGCGTCGAGGGGCAGCTTTGTCCTCGGTGTGGCAACGACAACGCTGGCTCCCTGACTCTGCAGAACGGCAGAGGATATAAACAAAGCAGGAGTCTGGCGGGCGGTGGTTCCAGCTGTGCGATATCCCCAGGAATAGCGGTAGTCTTCTTGCTCTCCCTTTGTCACCGTAGGATGGGCTTGACCTGACCTGGGCAAACGGAAGGTTAGACGGGAAGCCGAAGAGTCGATTTCTCCAAATGAGGAAAATGCGGGGGGCTCTTGTTTGGCAATAAAGTCGCGGTAATATATTGCCTCCTTGATTATGGAGTATCGTGATTGTCCGGAAGACGGATTGACGTGGTGGTATATTCAACGATGTGGGTTTGGCTTCCGGCAAAAGTGTTTGGAGACGGGGGAACGAAGGCAGAGTCAGAGGGTGTGACTGGGAGTGAAAAACCTAAGTGGGATTAGACGGGTATATTCTCTTTTCTTTTCTCTTTCTTTTTCTTTTTTCTTTTCTTAATAGAATTGTTTGAAATGTTCTATGAATGAGGGAGGGTAGGGTAAAAGAGCGTAAAGGGCTGGTCAAATGCGCGCCCCGAGGTCTAAGGAAGGGCTTGGTTTTGTGAAGGTGATGTTGTAGGAAGAAGATGAATTTCACCAGGGTGACCCTAACAACGGTGTTGCGGCCTTCGCCTTTGGGACTGGTCGCTAGTAACAGCACTAGCTGAATTGCCAATATAGAGAGGTAACGTACCTTAAAGGAGAGGATCCGAAATTCAGATTAATTAGCTGTAGAAAAAATTACTGGGAACACAGTGACGATCACCGAGGGCTGATCGACGAGTTTATGCAAGATCCATCATCACCGACCTCCTCTTTCAAGATGGGCCCATTTTCATAAGTTGTGCCGGAATCGTCTCGTCGACGCGGTTTGCTCAAGCTCTACCAGTAAAGCTCGGAAATGCGCGAGAATCCCACAACCACTAATCCAGAACAGTCAGAAGTTTTCCGGGTAGCCTCTACATCGCGTTTGCCACAGTAGCTCGTCCAGTCCCGGCGTGGAATTTCGACATATCTCAGACGCCGGTCAGCGAACTGTCGAACTGTCGATGTTGTAGTTTCTTGTCGCTGTTGTGCAGACCCGATGATTCGTCCACAAGCGCCAAAATGGTATGTGGTGGTCCCCACTTAGGCACCCGAGCCATTTCACACTAAGGCAGCCCAGACCCAACCCAGCTGTGGAACCCCAAGACACCCGGAAGATACATTTTTAATGGGCCATATGTAATTCTCGGGGCTTAGTATTTACACATGATACGCGGATTATACACTTGGTACTAATTAGGTAATAGGTTGCGGGGGACGGTGGTAAGGGCAGAGAATACGGGATGCCTTGTTGGGAAGGACTTACATATAGGTAGGTACTGTAGGCCTGGTACCCGTCACGCTTTAGTGGGCTGAACCACTATCGTATACGCGTATAGCAGAGACTACCGCTATTACACCTACCGCTGGCAACCATTTCATTTCCTGCTGATACTATATTTACATGAGCTCAGGTACGCATTATAGTCGACGGCGTAACTGGAAGCAAAATCAAGAAGAATCTTATCAACCATATAATCTTACAAGTCTAAACGATTAATAATTCAAGAGAAATACGGCCCCCAAGACAGATGCAAACCTCCTATCTATAGTCTGCCTTGTAATCGGCTCGCAGGGCTTAGTGGTACCTGGCACGCCAAGACGTAGTAGAGATGGAATGCCAAGTTCTCCAAGTTCTCCAGAACAGCGCACAACGCACCCTAAGTAAAGCTTCGGTTCCGATCTCACCATGCTCAGAGTATAAGCGACGGCTCAGCAGAAGGCTGTATGTATGTATACAATGGAAGTATCTCAATGCTTGTCAGCCTCAGCCACTGGGATATCACGAAGTTTTGGGCTAGTTTAGAATATGATAATCCAATCAACAGAGTACAACGATTTAGTGTCTTCCGGGGGGAGATATTCAGGACTATGCAGAAGCAGGCTGGCAGAAGCAGGCTGTCAGCGGCAGATTGGATTGAAATAGAGTCCTCCTCCCCTCATTATCTAGTAGATAGTCCCATTTTCTCCTCTGTATTCGCAATACTATTTACCCCTTATAAACGCCTACCTTATCTACGATTATCCAAGAGTCTTAAAATTCAAATGTCACGCGGAAGCGCAATGCCAGGTCCCTTCTGGTACGACAGCGACGATGATGCGACTTTAGTTGCTAGTAGCAGCGAGACTAGCAGTTCGAGGCATCGGAGAAGGAGGCACCGCGGAGGGGGAAGCAGTCCCAGAATGGCGGACGGGATCACCATAAGAGACGACAGGCTCTGGCCTCGCGATAAACGCTACTTAAAAGTACGCTTTCTGGATGGCAGCTCAGAGGAAAAGCAGCTAGTTGAGAGTCTCATTGCGAAGCATTACCACGCCATTCCCATGCACATCCGATTCAAGTTCCTCAGGTCCAGCGACACGAGCTCCTCTGACATCCGCATCACTTTCACCTACTCGGGCTCGTCGTGTAGTTACATCGGCCGCGACAACGAGAACGTGGCCCAGGACCATTACACCATGAAGTTAAACACGAATTGGTCCAGCCGTGAAAAGGTGCAAGCCGACATCCTGCACGAATTCGGCCACGCCTTAGGTCTCCTCCACGAGCAGAAGCACCCCGGCTGTAGACTCAAGTTCAACAATCCCGAGCTGAAGAGGAAATACGGGTACAACGACGACTTCATCAAGCGGAACTATGAGAAGGGCAGCGTCATCGGGACCAGAACAACGCCCTACGACATCTACTCCATCATGCACTACCCCGTGGACCCGGGCGATACCATGAGCCTCCTCACGCATATCCCGCTCAACACCGTCTTGTCGGACGGTGACAGGCAACTTCTCATGGACATATACCCTGCGGAGAGCAAGCCCACGTCCAGGGTACCAGACCCCGTACTCGTCAGCAGGCCCAAAACAACGACAACGACAACGACTACCGTTAACAAACCCCGGCGCGAGACCAAGCTGCCCAAGATAGACAAGTCGCAGCCGGTCTACCTATCAGGCAGCGGGAACAAGGTCGTGGACGGCGGCTACATCATGATCCAGGGGAGCGGCAACGTCATCATCAACGGCGACAGCGAAGTGATGATATCCGGCTCCGGGAACGTGGTTCTCAACGGGAACGGGAAGGTGTGCAAGTCCGGCAGCGGCACTCTCACCGTCAACGGCAACTGTTCGATACAGAGCAGCGGCAGCGGCACCATCTACGTACGGGGCAGCGGCACCGCTAAGCTCTCCGGCAGCGGGTCTATCAACTTCACGGGGAAGGGCACGGGGTCGGTCAGCGGAAGCGGGTCGATTCGGCAGCATTGTTCGTTCTAGGTTTGTCATTTTTTTTTTTTTTACTTGATTTTCTTTTTTTATTTTATTTTATTCTATTTTATTTTATCTATTTCTTTTTCATTATTGACATATGCGATATTCAAATATGCATCTGCGGCGAAAGTTGTGGACCGTGGTACACGCGGACTTGGCATCCCAATACGGGATTTTCAGGAGTATTGAGTAATTCTAGCTAGATCTGATAGGACCACAGGCGCTGGTCTTGGCATCAGCGTAACCCCAGCCATTGGTGAAACATGGCCCTTGATTGGCCGGAAGTTTCCCACCAGGAGGGCCCGTACCTGCTGAAAAGCTGTGCTTCAGGGGGCTGCAAGGGCCTCCTGGACACCTATCTTATACGGGCTCCACTAGCTAAAGCTAGAAAGGTTTAGTCAGAAACTATATACTCCGGTGGCTTGACGGCGTTATACATCGTATGTATTGATAGATTTTGATTTATGTTCATATTTACCCAGATTGTTCATGACATCAGCATTTTATACATAACTTACCGCATACCATATCGTATAGTATAACTCCCGAGTCATTTCTTGCGTGCCTCCGTCTCCACGATGGCACGATGTTATTAAATTAAAGCTCTTTGTCTGCCGTCCATCCGGCGCCCAGGCCGCCGAGAGCTTAATTCGTCCGATATGTCAACAGGGTTCGTAATCAACGACCTCGGGACGTCGTCGTCCTTTTCAAGGGTGGTTGAATGATGCCTCGTACCATTTCCGAGATACGAATCATCCCGGGCCTATCATTCAATAGGTTCGATTTAAGTCTGAATGATGTCTGAAGAAGAGAGTCAAACCGTTACCGTCCACATAAAGTACGCGAGAAACACGAAACGAAAGAAAATACGCGTAATCCGCACAAGGTCTAGCATTACCAGAGCCCTTCCCTCAATCTTACCTCGAGGAACAGGTGAAGAGGGATATCGTACGATAGGCAGAGTGTAGCCAATATGGTATACATACACGCGCGGAAATGCATGCCGTGGAGATGGCGGCTATGGTTCTCCTATCAATAAATTACATGGGGAAACGATGGCACGATGTTTGGAATTCGGAGCTCTCCGGTCGACTCTATCTGCCGCGGGCATATAGGAACCGCCTAGCTAGATTGTTTAATATACAAAGGTGACAGCGAAGGCGTGTATCGCGGCTATTTTCCACGGAGCAGAGGACCAAGAATCCGCCCGAGTATGTCGATACACTATATATACACTTCGATATTACCCGCGGAGCCGCGGAGTGATGGCTAGCACGCAAATATCTATAAGTAAGCGCCGACGGTGGTGGGCACGGGGCTGGAGCTGCGAGTGAGGCCACACTCCATGCCGTGCAGCCGAATGTGTGTCAATTACATACGCACATACAACCTCATGGCTGCCAAGGAGGATCCTACCTGTACGTGTCTTTGCTAAGCGTTGGTCAGAGTCGCAGAACGCACAATCCGCCCAAGTGCCAGGACGGCGGTAGCGAGATCCCCATAATTCCGCCCCCGAATACACAAGAGATATTTATTCATACCTGTGCAGCAGTGATAATTCACTTGTCCTTGGCGTTGATCCTCTCAACTACATAGTAATTCATATTGTCCAGGCTGGAGTGGGGATTCTTAGACCGGTATCAGCTTTATAAGGCCGGACAGTGTCTTTCCTAGTACGATTTAGTTCCATGACGGGCATCGGAACTCAGATATTCAGCACCTTGACCTAGGTAATTAAATAGCATACTATATTTACGGCCAATGTAGGCGAGTCGCGTCTTATTTTAACAATTAGGTAACTCTCTTCGAAACGAGAGGTATTTATGATCATGAAAGAAATATTTCTTCCATTACCTAACCCAAGGTTACCTAATACATGATGAAAGGCGCCGTCCTTTCTTTTAATGCATGTATGCTTATGTAAATCTCGTATATAAGGTTATCGCAACCAGATAATGAAAATAGGGAAGTGGGGCCAACTTACCACTGCACTCAACACGCTCAACACGCTCAACGCGGTTGTCTCACGAGAAAGGGCGCTCTTGACGTGGAAAGAGGTCAAAAATACTAACGGAAGCTGCGCACTCTCAAATTATTTCCCTTGGTACTTTTTACACCGGCTCATGCTTCTCTCATCTTACATAGAAGCCAGACGCCTTCAAGCCTTCCAAAGAGCTACCCCTCCATCATGAGACGAATCAACTAGCGATGGCTGTTCCTGAATAAAGCGCCTACAACATACAACAGCCAAGCAAATGACGATAAATCTGAGATAATAAATCGTCAAGCACCTCGTCTGCGCATAGCTGTTTGGTGGTTATATGGTAACGAAACCGCGTCACCATGTCTCGGTTTCTCAACCCGGCCAAGATCGGCCTCCTAGCTCTCATTGAGCTGTACACAAAAGGAACGGTCCCCGCGGATTCGATCGTCGATGTACTGTCCTTTATAACGTCTCATTTAATCGACAGCGACGTTGCTACCTCGTTTTCAAAGCCTAAGGACCGATGGAAGCGAGCCGAAACCACCGTCAGCCTGGTCATCTCTATTGCAGACTTCGAAAAGGTCTTGGCACCCCATACCGCCGCTTCTGGCATACCCGGTCGAAATCTGTGGTATGTCTTCCTAGACAAGCTATGGAAAATCGACTCCCTAGACGCCTTGCACGCGTTCTACGACCACTGCTCGAGTTTGTTGGCGAAGACTAGAGATGAACTCCGCCGCGATGCCGAGTCGGGCGTCCCGCCTCCAGGGCCCGAAGTCATATTGCTATCCCGAAACTCGCCATTCGGTGCTTTCGTACGCAGATCTCAACTTGAATTTACGAGACTGCGATTTCACGATGCTTTCGAGCTGTGGAAGGACTTCGTCAAATACCGCCAGACCACGGCTACATATTATAGAAAAAAGACGCCTTCCTTCCAGAGGCTCAGTTTCGACAACGTTCTCTTGACGGGGGAGAGCGACTGGGGCCCAGGCGTCGAGACGATTGCCTCTGTGACCTACGGAGACATGCTCAGGGATGATCCAAGTTCGACTTTGCCCGTCAGTACGGATGATATCGAAAAGCTTTTGGAGTTCCAGATCGAACAGATGCAGAAGTACGGCGATCGGGTACCTTTGGAGATACAGCACCAGTTCCATGATTTGTTGAATGACAGTTATATGATACCAAGCTTGTCTCATTATCTCAGCTACCTAGACGCCTGGAAGGCGGGAGACTATTCGACATCCTTCGATTATCTGCACCGATACTTCGACTACACGATGCATAATAGAGACAGATCCTTCTATCAGTATGCTCTAATGAACCTTGCAGTGCTCCAGGCCGACTTTGGGTGTCACAAAGAAGCAATTGCCGCGATGCTGGAAACCGTATCGACCGCTAGGGAGAATCGAGACATGACGTGCTTGAATTTCGCCCTCAACTGGCTGTTTCACTTCGGTCGGGCACATCCCGAAGTAACCAAGGAACTGGAGTCGAACAGCATGTTAGGCACCGGTAAGGAGTCCTTAGCCTTTCTCAGAAGTAGGGCGAAAGAGACTGGCATGTGGACGTTATGGAGTTCCACCCTTATGAGCGAAGCAAAGATGAATCTTTCGAATGGCGAAAGCGTGGCAGCGGCCATCGAACATCTCGTCAGAAGCTCCCAGGTTGTAGTCGAACGCAACATGAGGAACATGGTCAGCTCTCAATTATCGATTAACATAGCATTGTGGGACAGGTTAGGAATCGCCTACCTGTCAGTAACCAGCTGCGAAATATTCATTCGATGCCATGCTCGTAATTCGATGTTCGACGACGAGTTAAAGGTGACCAGCCGCCAAGCCTCGATGCTTACCCTCAGGGGGAAATATGACGAGGCCCTCGCGATGCTAGAGTCCATGGACGCCAACTCTCTCCGTGCTTGGAAGCCGAGTCAATACTGGCATAAGTTCCGCGGTATCATTAAGCTGAGGAAGGATCTCTATCGAAATAACCTGGACGGCGCAGAACTTTTGCTCTCGCAGCTCCTTCAGTCCAAGGCCGAGGATCTAGAGCCCGATCTTGCTTTCGTGGTCGATAATCTCCACGTCGAGTGCCTCGTTCGCAGGGGCAACCTCGATCAGGCTTTCGTCAAGGTAGAGAAAATGGTGTCGGAACTTCGAGACGAGAACAAGGATATCGCGTTGCGAGTTCGGCTCCTACTCCTCAAAGCTGACCTCCTTGATAAGTGTGGTCGACCGCAGAAAGGATTTACGATCGCCGTCCGAGCAGCGAACATGGCTTGGCGCGCGCGTCTCATTCCATATCTCTGGCCAGCGATCGGGGCGATCGCGAACATCCTGACGTCGCTTGGCGACTTCGAACCGGCTATCCAGCTCCTAAACGCAGTCATACCGCGCAGTTTCGAGTGCGAGAATACGACGATGACGGCGAGATTGTTCTCGTACCTCGGCGACGCTAACATGGGGATGGCGGGCAAGATGCCTCCGAACTCTCACAAGAGGAGGGAATTCATGACGAAGGCGTTGGAGGCAATCGAGAAGGCCTTCAACCATTACTCGAGCGTTCAAGATATCGACAAACAGTGCGAGATGATGGCGAAGAAGGCAACCATCATGAAGGTTTCGGGAGATAACGTCCTTGCGAATGACTACGCGGCAGCGTACTTGGCAATACGCAGAGACGCTGAGAGGATGACGATATGATGAGATGAGTTATATAAATCATTATGAAATACGGTAACCGATGATACCATTAGGACAGTTTTTGATGTTTAGTAGTGTTCGATTATGTTGCCGCCTAGCCTGTACGGTAATGACCTGAACATTCAAGTTCCTCAAATCGTTCATCACGCTTGCGGGCTGATAGACAGTAGGTATATAAATTGTATTGACAGATGATCGACGCGGAGAGAACGCTACGCTCGCTAGAGCAGGATGGCTCCTCCTCCTCCTCCGTACCTATCCCTACAACTATCTTCTCAACCTAGACAGCTACCTCGTTGCTAGTACGTGAGCACCACCCTGTCACATCTCACAATGCATATATATCTACCTACCTAGGTACCTACCTACTCTAGGTAGGTACCTATGTATGGAAGCATTCACAACTCCTCGCAGTCCTCGCACGCGTCCACGATCGGCAGGTAGTGCGTCGCACCCACCCGGACCCCTTGGGGGCAGTCCCCCGCCGACGCCCCCGGCCGCGTCGCCCGCGCGCAGCGCCTCTCGAGGTGCACGCTGTAGGCGCCGTACGCGTGCTCCCCGCGCTTGCAGTAGGCGACTTTGTATTCGACCGTGCACATTATTTGCGGTTGAGCTTTGGGGCTTTTGGCTTTTTGCTTTGGGTGGTGGCGGTGGTTATGGTTATGGTTATGGTTATGGTTATGGTTATAGTGGTGGCGGCTATGGCTATGGCTATGGCTATGGCTATGGGTAGGAGGTAGAGGGTGGGAGAGGAGAAAGTTGTCCCTGGGAAGGATGTTTATATATAGATGGTACTTACGTAGATTTTCCCGAGACTCGCGTGGAAAAAGGGTTGACGAAGGCGCGGAGAAGCATGGTTTCTTCGCTGTCTTCGAAGTCAAGATGACGAGTTCACGGAATGAGTGAGGACTTATCTGACACCTCCATGAAAGCATGTCTGAGTCATGTTAATCGGCTGCGGTGTCGTTCCACGCCCCTATGTGGTTAAATCTCGTAACACACGGAGCCGAGGCATAGTCACTATTTGCTTGCTTGCTAGCGGATGGGACGAAAATGGGATTTGTATTATTATTATTATTAGAAAGTTATTACTGGGAGAAACTGATTCCCCTCCTCTCCTCCCCCAACCGAATCATCCTAACGCCTCCCTGTGCAAGAGCAGTCAGGCATTTCCATACCACCGATTTCCTCGGCTCCGTAAGCCGTCTTAAATAGGTACCTAAGTATTAACTTCCCCAACGACAGCCGCAACCCGTATCCTCACTTCCTCACGGCACACACACCCCATCCTCAGCGGCGGCAATCCGGGCACGAGGACGTGATAGGCACGTGGAGAATCCGGCTGTCCGCGAGCCCTGCATCGCAAGCCCCGATGGCGAGGCCCTCCCGCCGGGCCTGCTGGCACAGCGTCTGGCCGAGAAGAGTGTATGGCCCGTAGACGTGGCAGGATCGGAGGCAGTAGGCGACTTTATACTCTCGGGTACACATGTTTGCTTGTTGTCGGGGGGTTTTTCCTGGTGGGGTGATGGAAAGGGGGGTGGCTGAAGGTCAGGGGGCAGTTCTTTGTTTTGTCCTTGGTGTTGATGAGGCGAGGCTTGTATTGTAGGTAGGTAGTGTTGCTGTTGTTCTTGTTGTTGAGGATAGGAAGAGAGGGAGAGGGAAGGGCCTGGAAGGGTTTATTTATATGTGTATTTCGCCTCCCCTGCGCTGTTATCTTTCTCGAAGTCACTATACCGGCGGAACCAGTGAATCCGGGCGTATAAGTGGCGGTAGTTTTGAGTTGGTGTCGATATCTTTTGCGATATTGATATCAGAGCCTTGAAAAATAAATGTGACTGGTACTAATATGCGGTATAACTTGCCGTGAGAACTCTTCAGGCGCAGAAATGTATGCTGATACCGTGTCGTGTTGGTTTTTCCTCGATATTAGGTGTTTCTGTGACGGGTCTTAATGACCTGATATAGGGGGGTGGCCATTATAAAACCATTTGAGAAATCAACCCGGCGCTGCTCTACAACTTAATCACTTACTTCGTACATGGTTCTACTCATTACTATATTATATGTCAATGGTTGAGACAACAAAATCTTGTGTTACGCATGCTAGAAGTCCGCAATCACACGTGTAAATCAAGAGTCCAGGGGCAGTGGGCAGGGGATGTATTTACACCTTGTCTTTCGTCACTTCTAAGCCTAGAAAAATCCCACATCATAAGAGATTTTTTCTTCCTGATTTTGTACATTATGGGGTAAACCTTTTTTTTCTCCCCTCCCCCCTTTTGATACCTATCGTAAGTTCGTTTTCGAATATACCCGTTTGTAATGTAGACGTGAACCCGCTTACGGGGTATGCCTCATTTATTTGGCTAGCGCCGTGATAATCACTGTCGTGTAGACAACTTATTGTAATAATATCGCGTGGAAAGTGAGTTAGGTTGTGTGGATTTGTGATTTCTGGACGTAAAGCAGGATTATCAAGATTAATCCTCAATCCACTTGACGTGCCGCCCCTGCTTATCCCTCAGCTGTCCTTCCTTCGCCATAGGCGGCTCCAAGTACTCGCCTCCCTCGTCGATGTTGTTTGTAGCCCATATCCTCTCGATATAGAGCTCGAACGGCCCGGCGACTCGGTCCGTCAGGGCGACGCCTATCGACCTGACCTTCTGCCGCAGCATTTCCGTCTGGGGCTCGACCACGAAGCCGTAGTTCGTCCGTACAAAGTCGTTCCACTTGATTAGGATCGTCTCCCACTCCCCCGGCCGCTTGGCGAATAGCCGGTGCTGGTGCAAGTCCGTGGGTATGACCGACTCCGTCTGCACGTTGACGAGATAGCTTCGGCCGTCTGACTTTACACGCATGCCTAAATACGTGTACATGTCGATGTTCCAGAGCGACTTTCCGAAGAGCGTTGGGGGGCGGTCGAGGGTCCGCCACCCGGCGTAGCCGGAACGCTGGACGTCGGGCCTGTTGGGGGGTAGAGTAGTTGATATGTTGCCGTGGAAGCGGGCGTGGCCGTTTGGATTGTCTTGAGAGGGGGGTACCCAATCCAGCGCGGCCTTCGAGAAGCCGCCAATGTCGGCATCGCTCATGGCCTTGCACTCGGCGATGGACTCGGGCTTGTGGAAATCATGAAGTGGAAGCGGACCCGAGGGTCCTTTGATGCCCTCGAGCTTGAACGCTATACCGTGTTAGCGTGAGACCTATATAAAATTGTAATTAAGGCGTGATATATAAGTAGATATATACCTATATTCGAGAGGCGCTTGAATTCGTCGAGGCTCCTGGCCCAGAAACCCTTGGCCAGGCATGCGGTTGTGGCGCGCATCTTGACGTCGAATGCGCAAAGTTATATGTTGAGTCAATTAGGAGAGTACGATGAGCCAGAAGGCTCGATCATCAGCTTTGACATTGGCAGCACAGATAATCGACGTCAGTATGTTCCCTAGAGCGAAGTCGTCGAGCTGGTATGTCGAAAATCCGATGAGATGAGAGCTTCAGGTATTTTTTGATCGAAGAGGTACCATGTACCCTATTAGTCGAAGCTTTCGTCACCGAAAAGCTCATAGGTGCATCATCCAGTGGTGTAGTTACGATAACAAAATAAACCATATTGGAAAGGATTGATATGCAACTACGTGGAAAGCAAGGACTTATCCATGCTCAGCCGCCCGCGCCGCGCGTTGTGTGGCGGCCAATACGTAAGCCCCACAGTTGCATTTGCTGGGTGAATCTCGGTGTCTTGGATGACATATACCGATGTATACACACATATAATGGTACATGTAGGTACATCGTGTGTGGTAGTGAGTGTGTGTATAACGCGGAAAGAGATACCTACCTACATAGGTGGTGGAGAGGAGGAGGCTAGGAGGCGGAGAAGTTGCATAGCAGAACCCATGTCGCCCCCAATTTTAATTGTCTCTTGGGCCTTATCGAAATGGTTCCCTTTTAACATATTTCGAACCTAACTAATAGTAGACGAGCTTCCCAAGCCCAAGCTGCGTCAGCCCTCGGGACTAATCTTTTTTGGCTTCTAGGTTGATTCCTAACATCAGCAGAGGTGGGAGAGAGCTGTGTGCGGTTTCGAGATACGCCGACCTTGGCCCCAATCACTTAGTTATATCGGCTCGCGATCTGAATTCATACTACTACTCATCCTATTCCCCCTGTTATCCGCGCTGCCCTTTCCCGTGTCTCCTGAAGATCGGGTGGGTGGGATGCGCCGTACTTGAGAGGAGTTAGCCGACATTCGATTCCGAAGCTTCGTCTCAACTAAGGTAGCTACTCACCGGTTCTTGTGTTTGTGTTGCGGGAAAGCCAAAGCCAAAAGTGACACAAAAAGCAAGCAACGACGCATTCACCATGGCGACCATCCGCAGTCTTGATCATACAAAGTGCGTGCCCCCCTTTTCCGATCCCCCCGCTGTCCCGGGCGCATGCAACGCAACAGCTCGTGTCTATTTCCATCATGGACCAACCTAGCGGCGACTTCGTTACTGACTACTTCAACCATAGGTCCGAGGCCGAGCTCGCTATCAATATCAGAAAAGCCACCAATGCCGAAGAAACAGCGCCTAAACGAAAACATGTACGGAGCTGTATCGTCTATACCTGGGACCACAAGTCCTCCCAATCCTTTTGGGCTGGTATGAAAGTGTATGTGGTGTACGAGTCTAGCATGTGCGCGCAAATGTTGACTGAAGATAATGCTCTAGGCAGCCCATCCTTGCCGACGAAGTACAGACCTTCAAGGCTTTAATCACCATCCACAGAGTCCTGCAGGAGGGGCACCCCCAGACCTTGAGAGAGGCTATGGCCAATCGACCTTGGATTGATAGTCTCAACCGGGGTCTATCTGGCGAGGGCGTCCGCGGCTACGGCCCCCTGATCCGTGAATACGTCTATTTCCTCCTCGCGAAACTCTCCTTCCACCAACAGCACCCCGAGTTCAACGGCACCTTCGAGTACGAGGAATATGTCAGCTTAAAGGCCATAAACGACCCCAATGAAGGCTACGAGACTATTACGGACTTGATGTCCCTTCAGGACAAGATCGAGCAGTTCCAGAAGCTCATATTCTCGCATTTCCGAAACGTTGGCAACAACGAGTGCAGGATCTCGGCGATCGTTCCCCTAGTACAGGAGAGTTATGGGATTTACAAATTCATTACTAGCATGTTACGAGCTATGCACTCTAGTATGTTTGCTACGAGAAAAGGAAAATCGAATTTCTGGTGGGGTTTTTGACTAATGTTTGCGTAGCAACGGGAGATAACGATGCGCTGGAGCCCCTTAGACAGCGATACGATGCGCAACATTACCGACTGGTCAAGTTCTATTACGAGTGTTCGAATCTGCGTTACCTGACTAGCCTGATTACCATCCCGAAACTACCTCAAGACCCTCCTAACCTGCTAGCGGAAGACGAAAACTCGCTACCAGCCCGCCCGAAGCAGGAGATCGAGCGCCAACCAACGCCCGTACGTCAACCCAAGACTGAGGAGCCCGACGAGATCGCCGAGTTCTGGCAGGGCGAGATCGATCGACAAAATAAGGAGTACGAGGAACAGCAAAGGGTGTTACAGGAGCGCCAGGCGGCTGCTCTTCGCGCGCAGCAAGAAGCACAATTGCAGGCTCAACGAGACTTTGAGGAGCAGCAAAGGCGATTGGCAGAGCAGCAGCGCAGGGAGCAAGAGGCGCTGCTAGCTCAGCAAGCCCAGTGGCAGACGCAAGGACGACTAGCCGAACTCGAACAAGAGAACCTAAATGCTAGGGCACAGTACGAGCGGGATCAGCTAATGCTGCAACAATATGACCAGCGGGTGAAGGCGCTCGAGGGCGAGTTAGCCCAAATCCAGAACAACTTCGGTCAGCAGATCACCAGCAAGGATGACCAGATTCGGGCGCTGCAGGAGCAGGTCAATACCTGGCGGACCAAGTATGAGGCTCTCGCGAAGCTTTACTCCCAGCTACGCCACGAACATCTCGATCTGCTTCAGAAATTTAAGACCGTTCAGCTTAAAGCAGCATCGGCGCAGGAGGCCATCGAAAAGCGCGAGAAGCTTGAGCGCGAAATTAAGACGAAGAACCTCGAACTAGCCGACATGATCCGGGAACGAGACCGAGCGCTCCATGACAAGGATAGGCTGACGGGTAGCAATAAGGAGGAGCTTGAGAAGCTGAAGCGGGAGCTTCGCATGGCGAATGATAGGGCGGACAATCTAGAGCGAAGCAAGGGCAACGAGCTATCTACCATGCTTGCCAAGTACAACAGGGAGATGGCGGACTTGGAAGAGGCTCTGCGGACCAAGTCGCGTGCGTTGGAGGAGGCGCAGACCAAACTCCGCGAGGGTAGCTCAGATCTTGAGCAGCTGCTCCGCGAGAAGGAGGAAGAGCTCGAGGTCTACAAGGCCGGCATGGACCAGACCCTCATCGAGCTGAACGAGTTGAAGCAGAACCAAGGCGACACAGACCATGCCCTAGATGGCCAGATCGACGCTCTAATAATGGCAAACCTCGACAAGATTAACGATATCATCGATTCGGTCCTACAGGCAGGCGTTGTTCGGGTAGATGATGCGTTGTATGAACTAGACTCGACGATGCAGGCTGGTAACCAGAACGCCTCGCCGACGTACGTGCTGTCCCAGGTCGAAAAGGCCGTGTCGAGCGCTTCAGAATTTGCTACGGCTTTCAGCAACTTCATCGCCGACGGTCCTAACGCTAGCCATGGGGAATTAATCAAGGCTACCAACACATTCTCAGGGGCTATCGCAGACGTGTGCAGCAACACGAAGGGTTTGAACCGCCTTGCTTCCGACGACAAGAAGTCGGACCAGCTCATAAACGGAGCGCGCGCTGCCGCCCAGTCTACCGTCAAGCATTTCCGTAGTCTCCAGAGCTTCAGGTTGGAAGGCATGGATCCCCTCCAGAAGACCGACGTTCTGGTCAACGGCAGCAGCGACGTTCGGTTGAACCTCCAGAGGTTGACCAACCTAGTCGAGGCCTTCGCCCCTGGGTTTGGCCGACTTGCCAACAACAAGGGCGATCTGGGTGACCTCGTCGACTCAGAACTCAGCAAGGCGGCGGATGCCATTGCCGCGGCTGCGGCCCGCCTCGCTAAGCTCAAGAACAAGCCCCGCGACGGATACTCGACCTACGAACTTAAAGTCCACGACTCCATACTCGACGCCGCGACAGCGGTTACCAATGCCATTGCTCAGCTGATCAAGGCTGCTACCATCACACAACAAGAAATCGTCCAGGCAGGTCGGGGAACATCTTCAAGAACGGCCTTCTACAAGAAGAACAACCGATGGACCGAGGGTCTCATCTCGGCGGCGAAGGCCGTGGCCACGTCAACCAACACGCTTATCGAGACGGCGGACGGCGTGTTGTCCGACCGCAACAGCCCCGAGCAGCTTATCGTGGCCTCGAACGACGTGGCCGCCTCCACCGCCCAGCTCGTCGCCGCTAGCCGTGTCAAGGCCGGCTTCATGAGCCAGAGCCAGGAGAACCTCGAGCAGGCCAGCAAGGCCGTGGGCGCCGCGTGCAGAGCGCTCGTGCGACAGGTCCAGAACATGATCAAGGACCGAAACCAGGAGGACGAGGGTGTCGACTACGGCAAGCTGAACCCGCACGAGTTCAAGGTCCGAGAGATGGAACAACAGGTGAGTTTCTTTTCCCCTTTCTTTATATATATACAGATTACAACTAGTAGAATACCATCACCTCTATATACAAGCCAGGCCACGAAGACGAAAAGCTAACCGCGACATTGTACGCAGGTCGAAATCCTACAGCTCGAGAACGCGCTGGCCAGGGCGCGACACAGACTCGGCGAGATGCGCAAGATCTCCTACCAGGAGGACTAGGTACCTACCTACCACCCAGGCAGAGTAAGCGAGCTGGAGAGGATGGGACGGGGAGGGGAGTGATACCCTTGGAGATCGTTGGTGGTCCGTCCATTGCTCGGCCTTATTAGCTACCTACCTAGGTAGTTGATCGGGGCGCCGTTCTCCCTTCCTTCATTTACATAGTTAAGATTTAAGCAGGGCTTTCTTGGGAGCGGATAGGTAGTAGTTAAGTAAATTAGTAAGTTAGTAAGTTAGTGACCGAGAAGCTAGCGGTATGCGCGAAGTACGCGGTGGTGCAGTGCAGTGGAGCGGAACTGAGCGAAGTCAAGTCAAGCCAAGTGTTGATATTGTATAAAATTGCTACCTACTACGTACGCATCGGAAGCAGGGGTGGGATGCCGTTTATTAGCTTAGGTACCTACCTTTATTTATCTAGGTAATTTGATCACCGGTGATTGAATGTTGAATATTGAATATTTGGTGCTTTCCGCTGTGTGTTCTAAAATATGCTGGTCTATGATGAGACGCTCGAAGCTCCGGGGATAGTGTCAACGGGGATAACTAGATACCTAGGTAGGTACCTAACCATTATATAGGGGGGTTACTACGACATACACCCTTATGAATACACGATGATCAAATCGCGAGTAATTTTTCGTTTAGCCATCTATTAACAGTAATCTAATCGAGTACCATCTTGAGCGCTATAGCCCCAGTCTATGCTGTTGGGAAGCACGTACTCGTAGCTCGCAACAGGCCATCGGTACAATTTAACCACTGATTATTTGCGCGCCGAGAGATATCTATTGTCTCTCTAGAAGAGGGTATGTAACATAGGTAGGTAGGCCGGATCAACCAAGCATATATCGCCTGGGCTGTGATAGGTATCGAGGTCTACATACAACCCTAGGACGGATCTCGATTATTTTGCGACTTATTCCAGTCGCTGCTCCATATGAATGTATTGCAACGCCACTGAGTACCTACTTCCTTCCCGCCCGACGGCCCGACGGGTCGGGGGCAAACGAAGAAGGATCTCCCTAAAAGCAAAATTAGTATCGCGCCACGGGTGAGGAATAGTGTTGCTATGCAATAGGTTAGAATGCGTACGGGGTAATTTACCTTTGTTAACACCGGGCTTCTTAGTCATAAGACTGACGCAATCATCTCCGTGTTCGCATTTAGGTAGAACTCGTTTGCCCAGCAACTTGGACCAAGATTCTTTGGACTCAATAGGATCAAATACTCGTCCAGGACTGACTGGTTCGGGAACGTCTTTGGCCGGTTCTGTAGTGTTCGATTCTTTCGATGCTTCGGCTTCCGAAGCGCCGTCGAACTCACTAGTCGATTTAGAATCTTCCCTTGTCTCGGGGGTAGTGCTCGGACTTGCTGTGGTTTTAGATTTAAAAAAACCTTTAAGACTACTCTGCCCTTTAGATGAAGGCTCTTTCGTTAGGGTCGCTTTCGTCTTCTTCTGAGGCCTGCTAGACGTCGCGCCTGAAGGCGTGCGCTTAAGACTGTTAGATTGCGTTTTTGCCGGGGAGGGCGCCGGATTAGCCGGCTCAGGCTGCGAAACGGGAGGGTCGGCGGACTCTCCCTCCGCCGACGATTCGGCTTTGGTGGAATCGTTGTTGAGACTTGCCGACGGCTTATTGATAGGCGTTGGCGTCGACTTCGAGGTCGCTGGTTTCTTGAACATGTCTTTGATGCTCCGTCGACGGTCGAACTCGGGAATGAGCTTCGCGGACAATGGCAAGAGATCCTTCGCCGTCCAGTCTCTGAGCCGAACTCCATTCTCGAAAACTCCAGGGGGGTTCAGGATATCTCTGATGTGCACCTCTTTCCCGTCGATGGTTACGATGTCTTTTAGAGTGGCATAAACCGGACAGTGGTCAGAGCCCATAAGGCCCTCTTGGATATTAGAGTCCATGAACCAATCCTTCATGGAATCGCTGCATAGAACGTAGTCGATTCGACTACCGAAGTTGGCAGGACGAGAGTTCTTCTTCATGTCCCAGCAGGTAAACATACCTTCGCGAGTAGGATGGAACAGTCTTCCAAGGTCCCATAACACCGGCTCCTCCCTGTTTTCGTCCCTCGACCCGAATACATCTGCTCCGAATATAAGCTGATTAAAGAGGCGGCGGGATGGGGTCGAGAAGAAGTCTCGAACCGTCATTCCTTCTTTCCTTAGCCTCTCGAAGAGATTGGCGGTGTCGATAGACGCCCGGATAACGTTGAGGTCACCTGTTAAGACGACTCTCTTGCCCATAGCTACGAGGTTCCGGATTCGGACGTCCAGCGCGTCGAGGTAAGCTAACCTAAAATCGTCTCGAGTTCCGTCGCTATTTGCCGGACTGTACGTTCCAATCAGGACAAAAGCGGGAAACTCGAGAATGACGCAGCGTCCTTCGGCGTCGAGAGCCATGTCGTCGACCAGACCGACGAGTTGGCCGGGTCTTGGGTAGCCCCCTATTTGCTGATCCGGAGGGAGATCTCGAAATTTGGTCGAAGAATTTGGAGGGCAGAGGACTCCGGTAATACCCTCTTCGGCCCTTATGGGTATACACACTGAGTTTCGGGTATAGATGGCCACGCCGGCGTAACCTATCCTCTGTTAAAATTGACTATTCGATGGGTTATATAGTAGTGTTTGCGTACCTTTTTTATGCCTTGGTAGGCTGAAGAAGACGTCCCAACCCGGCACCAGCACCATGTCGTCCTGAAGATCCTTGCGCTGGATCTTGGTTTCCTGCATTACGACTATATCCGCCTCGAGAATATCGAACATAGCGTCGAAAGTCCTCTTTTCCCTCCATGGCTGGTACCCGAACGGATTCCTATCGGATCCGGTCAGAAGCAGAATAGTGCGTGTAAGATATAATTACATACCGAATTCCGTTTACTATACAACATTAGTACGGCTACCTGGGTAGAGATATGCTATAGAGGTATTGGGGGGACACGAACCATTCCAAGAGGTGATACGGACCCCCATTTTGAATACGTCGACTTAGGATGAGATTACAAAGCCTTTGAAATGAATCTCACGAAACGTCCCCAGTCAATCACCATTTGCTTCGTTTTTATTGCCGACAACTACCATTGTCGTCGGATTGGCTGCTGGACCGGCGCAACACACAGGAGGGAATGGACGTATTGTTCATGTAGATGGCGAGTTGCTGATGGCGGGTTCACTGTAGAAAAGAACGGGAATCTAGGTACCTTAGGTACATGTAAGGATGTATGGATGTACGTAGGTACCAGGTAGGTAGGTAGTACGAGTGGCGGTGCAGCTGAACGTCCCAGTTCTTAAGAGAGATATCATCAAATGCAGCTTCCCTTCTTATTTAAAATACCTAGGTACCGAAGCTAAATCGTTTGCATGTCTTTTTTTACGGGTAGTCACAGGGTCGTCCATTAGTGATGTAGAAGGGTTACTCTAGGGAGTCGCGACGTCCCATTCACGGGGTTGCTGCTGACGTACACACCAAAATGACCCGAAGTCCCGTGACTTGCGTCATGGCCTCTCGTCCCCACTATAATATGGATTCTGGCACTAGCCATGTCCCCGCGGATTTACCGAGGGAGAGCTCCAGCAGCTTCGGGGCTTTCGATCCAATCAGACCTGACCTCATTCGACAATTGGAATCAGACCACCCCAAATCCTGACATCTTCGACGATACCTGAATTCGATTTCGAAGCCGAACGAAACCGGCACAGCAGACCAATCTCCCCTCTCAACCACGACGACTACGTACTTAACTACGATACCCACGATATCCAAAGCGACGAAGAGACACGGAAAGGCAGCGATACGCACAAGATGTTCTTCCAGCGACAACTCCTCCGCGCGGCGCCGCGACTCTCGGCCCAGCTGCGCACCGCCAACACCCCCGTCTTCCGCTTCGCCGTCCAGCGCCGCCTCGCCTCGACCGAGAACGCCTTCATCAAGGAGCGACAGGCCGTGAAGGAGCACGCCGCCGCCACCACCGGTGAGTCGACCGCCAACCCACGGGAACATTTCCGTAGGAGTTTAGGTGTATGACGTTCACTCGCTGACCCAATCGCAGAGCTCTGGCGCAAGATCTCTCTCTAGTAAGAGCCCGCCGTCCCCCGATACCCTTCCTGCACACGACCCTTGAAGAAAACAACGAGACAAGCACAGGGAGAGAGAAAAAGAAAAAGAAAAAAAAAGAAGAAGAAAAGCTAACAAAATCCCTCACCCCGCCAGCGCCGTCCCGCCCGCCCTCATCCTCGCGGGCATCAACGCGTACAACCTGTGGAACGAGCACTGGGAGCACTGGTCGCACATGCCGCCGCTGGAGGAGCGCGTCGAGTACCCCTACCAGAACATCCGCACCAAGAACTTCCCCTGGGGCGACGGCGACAAGACCCTGTTGTACGTAACCCCCCCCCCCTTTCCCCTGTCGTGGTGATTGGTATATGAGGTGTAGATGTAAAAGGACGAGGGGAAGAGAAAAGAAAAGAAAAAGAATGCTAACGTAGATGCCCGAAAAAAATACAGCTGGAACGACAGCGTCAACTACCACAACAAGGACAAGACTAACTAAGCGCCCGGACCCCGTTGGACTCGGTTGCGCTGGGGGGCCGACGATGTTGTTGATGCGATGAAGATGGGGTATAGCATGCATGCATCTGGGGGGTGGAACGGAGTGGGATAGGTTGCATATGGGAGTCAGTCCATAAAAGAACAGCAAATCAGGTCGTCCCCGATACGCAAGACGTGTGTCTCGAACCTAGGGTTGTAGATATCGCCATTCCCTTTGTTAATCGAAAACCGATCGAACAACTATCATGTCCTATATTTGCTGGATATACCTACAAGTATATTACTACCTCTGCCAATAACCACGTAAGTGTACTAGCGTAGTGTCGCCTTATTGAGGTATAGCCCCGCTCAAAACCTACATCGTCTTCGACGTCTTCATTATAATCTACTTACGGTTCTTCGCACTCTTAATTTAAACTGCTACTAACACTAGAGAGTAAACTCAAGTATGTAAACAAGAAGCAGATAGAGTCGTATATAGGCAGATATTCACCAACCTTCATCTTTATATAATTTAGGTTACCTAACCTAGGTACGCAAACTGAACTGAGACCGGTAGGTATCTGGACAACTACCTACCTACCCGTACGTAAACCGCTCGACTCCGACGCCGTCCCAATACCATGCCATAGCAAACCCTGCCGATCAACCGATGAGCAAACCAACCGACCAAACATCCGTCGATTCATCCATTATATACACGCATAGCTATGCACCCTCTAGAACAACACCCATATCCCCGAACCCCTTGGTCAACTCCATTCTGTTCACGTGACAGAATACTATAAGTAGAGTAGTGAGGCGCTGTGAGCTCATACAATACACTCAGTCCACGTGTTGGGTGTAACTCTCTCTCTCTCTCTCTCTCTGTATGGCAACGCCGTCACCCATCATTCATTTGACAGCCTCTGCTTCGGCGTTGGCGTTGACATGAGCGTACGTGCCGACGGGGTCCTTGGCGGGATATGACTCGGTAAACTCGGGCCCTTCCACCCAGTTCGAGTACCCGTCTTCATCTTCGTCCTCCTCTTCTCCTTGTTCCTCTTTTTCTATTATCCCATCCTGTTGCTCTTGATGCACAAGTGGCTCCACCGGTGCCCTCGGAGGCAGCTTTGGCGGTGATGCTCCAGTAGTCGGGGAGGCTTCTTCCTCGTCCGCTTGGAACTCGATTAGATCGTCGCCCCCAGCTTCCGCGTGCATATGCGCATGCATATCCCCGTTCAACTCCTCCGCATCCTCGACCCACGGCTGGACGTACCCGGGTGAAGAGGCAAAATCCCCATTCTCGCCGACAGGGAACGCCGGACTATTCGGCTCCGAGTCCGCGGTAGGCGCCTCGACAACTAAGAGGTTATCGTCGTTGCTGCCTTCGGGACTGGCTGCGTGGATATGCGAGACGCGTCGGCGCCTCGAAGGTAGCGGAGGTGGGGGTAGCGGCCGCCGTTCAGTTTTCGCCTCGTGTAGGTTCCCGGTGCTCTGTCGTGGTAGCGTTGGTGGGGGAGCAACAGGTTTGCGCTTCGGCACGATGGGCATCGGCGTTGCTTTCTGTCCGGGCATCGGTAATGGTGTGCCAGGGGGAGGTAGTGGCTGACCACGCCCCATAGGCTGGTTCAGGTCCAATGGGGGATCAGACATTTTACGTCCGTTGGCGCCGTTCTTGTCCGTCTGCCGTTGTATGGCGTTTAAGCCCCACCGTTTCGCCGTCGCGGCGGCATTAGATACGGCGGCTAGTGTATTACGCTTACCCTCAGGCGTCCCGTTCGTAGAGCCGGTCGTCGCAGTAGTTTCTCTTCGCGAGAAGAAACCCCTGCCTATCGATCCAGTACCACTCTTTATCGAGGTCTTACTGCTAGAGAGGGCAGGTGACGGAGGCACAGCATCGCTCTCGGCGCTCCCCGTGGATGAGGCTGTATGCCGCCTCTCAGGTGCCGTAGGCATTTTTTCGTGGCTCCCTTTCCGCACCTCAGGAATCGCATCAGAAGAGGGGGTTTCAGAGCCGTTTACTGCTTGTGGAGTGGAGGAAGTTTTTGCAGGCGACCCAACAGGCGTATGTCCTGGTGAAGCGCTCTTGGACTTAGCAGAGATACTTGCTATAGCACTGAATGCATCGTCGCGATCTGGAGGACTTGACGAGGGCCTGAAGGTATCGGCGTGGACAGGGTCTGTACCAACAATAGGGCTGGATGCCGAAAGAGACCCCGAACGAGTGGGGCGCAATACGTCGGTCACGGAACTCCGCGGGCTCTTGATATCAAGAGCCGTCGTCGACGAGGATGGGCTCTGGCTACCGACACTTTGCTGGCTTTTCTTCGAATTCAGCCTCCTGCTCCAGAACCCCTGTGACTGAGCTGTTTGGGTAGTGGTCTCCATGACGGGTACGCTATGGCTCTTCTCCAACGGGGGCTGATCAGGGGTCGTGGTATTGACTGTCTCTTCGATATGGCTGACCTCGTCTACGTTCCCGAGCTGAGCAGCAATAGCTTCGTGGTCAGATGAGTGTTCAACTGCGTCATCACCTTCGAATATGCCACCGCGCCATTGCTTATGTTCGGTATTGAAAAAGGGAATATCGTCCCAGAAGGGCGCTACTAGCGTCTCAGCCATAACCTCCTTGATCCTATTCTCGATCTGCCGGAGAATGACCGTGTATGTAATCTGCCTCGAGCTCACAATAGGTTCAATGGTCATCTCCATCTTGGGCATGGACTGGAAGGAGAACCATATACGATTGCTAGGGGGCGGCTTTATCTTGAAGCAAGCATGTCCCTCAAGCTTCCTCAGGACCACGGCGAGTATGAGGTTAACTTCTCGAGTCTTGAAACGAGGGCCCAGGTCGATACGTGCTGTAGCAGCGACTTCCAATCTAAAATTGCCCGTATACTTAACATCGGCCTCCATTCCGCACTCCCCTTCCACACTGAAATCCTTGAGCCGGGGATTTGTAAAGTAGGGTGCCGAATCTCCGGGGTTGATGTTTTGGATGGTGATTCTGCTGAGAAAAGAAGGCCGATTAACACGGGAGATCTTCTTCGTGATCTTCTCTCGAATGAAGTTCTCAACGTCCTTAGTCTTGTAGATACCGAGGAATATCCTCCCAATCAAGGCATTTAGCCATCGCGTCTGTAGATGGTCCTCGGAGGAGTGCAACTTTTGAACAAGGGATATGATATTCTTGACGTCAAATCGCTGGGGCTTCGGGGCCAGATTTTGACCGGTAAAGGCCTGTTCTTGATTTCTGAGGAGAGCGAAGTAGAAGTCTTCTTTGGCGGAACAGTTCTCGGAGAACAGGAAGAACGGTTTCGATATCTGCGCGTCCGGGGCCAAATCTTTAATATCTGCCTTCCTACGTAAACATAATGCATTCCGCTTGATGAACAGTTCGCCCTCGGGGGTCGTATCTCCTCCCGAATATATGCTGACATCGTGGTGGGCGAGGGAAATGACGTGGCGGACCTCGAGTTGCTCGTCGTCGTCGAATAGCATCAGGTGACCGTGTCTACCATCAATAGGATGTCAGTCATCCTAGATCCAAGACCTGTGTCAGACACGGCTAGCAACGCACCTAAGTACAACGTAGAAGACATTCCCTGCCTTCTTCGGCCGCTGGCTAACGCTCTTATTGTCATCCAACGGACCCGGGTTCTGCTTCCTGTCGAATATGCTTCTATACATGGACTGATAGACGCTCTGGCTCGGTGGAGCGACGGTAGTGGAACCGACGGGAGTAGAACGCTCGATTGGTTTGGCGTTGATGCCCATGGGGACATATTCACGGCAGACGGCAAAGTAGCCCGCTGCTACGTCGGACTCGGCGAGGAGGCGCTGCCTCGATTCTTCCTTCTGCGCCTCGCGGAGGGCCGTCACGTCGTCGCCGGGTTGAACAATGCTATCGGGGTCGTTCCGGCCATCTTCGTGGGAGCTATCATCGCGAACGGGAAACGTGAGATGCGCGTGGAGTAGGACGGCCGCTAGAAATAAGGGAATGAAAGTGACGCCACCCAAGAGGTAGGTCAATAAGAAAGCAGTCCAGCCCATGCCTACAGCTCCGGCTTACAGAGGCGGCCGGCAAAGCGCAGATCTGCTAACCTTTGCGGCGGCGGGATTTCGAAGACCATGGGATGAATTGTTTTCTTTCTTTAATTTCCTTGTATTTACTTTCGTCTTACTTGCAGAAGAGGTCGGAAATGGTTAGTGAAGGTGTCTAGCTCGGATACCTAGGTACCATAGGGGGAATGGGTGGTTTAAAGTAACGGTTCTTTACCCAGCAACTGTTCGGCTGTATCACAACCATAATTCAGAATTCTACGGTTGCTTGAAAAAATAACGGTTACTCCAGTAATGAGGGCCAAAAATAAATGATCCTGATTGGTCGGATTTTCGATTGTGGGTCAAGAAAAAAAGATTATCCGAAAAATTTAAAAAGCGTGGGCTTCGAACCCATAGCTTTGGTACATGTACTTTGTACTTGTAACGATTGAGCTAATCTAGGATTGGGTGGCCAGCCCAAGCTTCGATTGTGAAAGTTTAATGTTCTTATGCTATATATGTGTAAAGTCAAAATTTTCACAATCCACTTTTTCCGGCCAATAAAATTGAAGATACGTACCCAGTACGTACCCACCCGTAACATCTCGCAACTTCAGCAACGCTTTACTCTAAGCAACCGTCGCCTACGCTACATAACGTTTCTTAAAATCGAAAAACCTACCAATGGCAACGGTTACCCACTATTAAAACGGTTACTCCAAACCACCCAATCCCGCTGCGGTAGGTAAGTTGCGCAGTGTATGGTGACGAGAGTATGGGATGATGATAAGGCCGCCCTGGAGCTCGATGCTCACGCGGATCGAAGCTGTTGGATGTTGTATTGGCTTGTACAATGATAGGTGCAGATAAAAATACAAATACAAATACAAACACAAACATGTACATACCAGTAAATGCACGTAAACACCGGGGAAGGTTAATGGCGGCACCCGCTGGCTAAGAGAGCTCTTGGCTCCTGCTTTGGGGACGTCACAGGCTGTACCTACCAAGTAATTCCCGGAAAGAGCCACGTGGGGCTTTTCGTAGGCCGGCGGGGGCAGATTAGCGCCGCCTATGCACTGCTATTTACTAGCCCAACCACTACCCCCCTGTGCTGGTGACACAATGGCAACTGTGGCTGAAATAGGGCGTTCTTAAGCTCGGCGCTTAGCGATGAATGATGTAATGAAGCACCCACGTCTCACGATGCGTCTATATAGGTATTATACCAAATTAACAATGTAAATATCTACATGTAGTATATCATTAGAAGTAATCGTTATGCGTATCTAAATTCATGCATCACATCTCATATGCCATGCCCTAATAAGGCTTCTATGGAACGAATGCATGACCTTCCAGTCCTTGATGCCTCAACCTCAACCTCAACCCCTTATTCACTAACCACCCCTATTCTCAGACGCCGTACAATGCATACCCCGAAGCCATGCACCCCCCCCCAGCCTCCGTTTTACCACTCCAACTCCTCCATGCTAACCTCACCGTCTAGGAGCTGCTTAATAGCCGGCTCTACCACATTCCTTTCCGCCCTATACCGCGCTGCCTGCTTCATCCTCGTGTAGAACACCGGGCAATCCTTGCTATCACAGGGCACGCTATCCAGCGGCGCGAGCCCCGCGCAGCTCTGGCATATCTTCGTCACATCCGTAAGCTTTGCCTCCTCGCGGTTGATCTGTGTCTGGAGCTTGAGCAGGGACGCGGGCGCGTTCCGGCGACACCTGGCGCAGATGGCCGAGTTCTCGTCCCTTTTGGCCTTGGAGCCGCACACGAGACACGCGGCTGCCTTCATGTAGGACTCAAGCGTCTTCCTGACGAACGGGTTTTTCGCGCCGCCAGTGTACGCTGCCGGGTCCACGCGCCGGATCCGCTGCACCTTGGGCATCTCGTCATACCACTGCCGCACGTTGGCCCCGACCAGGTTGAAGATGCGTTCTAGCGGCGGGATCAGGTTCTTGCTGATGTAGTACTCCGAGTCTAGTTGCAGATGCGAGCTGCTTAGCAGCTCTTCGGGCGCCACGCAACGATCTATGAGCCGGGCGCCGGGCGCTCCCGAAACGACGACGTAAGGCACCCGTTCGCCGTACTGGGGCTCTGCCCGAGCATCTTCGAGCATTTTCCTCGTGCTAATTAAGGCACCCGGCGGAGGCGCTCCTTTGTCGCTGTAGGTGCCTAGCTTAACTTCCCTTGCGAAGCAGAAGTCCTGTATCGATACGGCTCCACGCATAATCTTCTCGCACTGCTTCTGGAAATAGGCTTTGACTTGACTGAGATCCGCCGTCTCAAAGAGGATTTTGAGTGCTTTCTCCTCTATCATCTGCTCAGCGGGCGTCCCATCTCTCCTGACTGTCTCGATACCTTTGGCGTCGAAATCAGGTTTGACTTGATCCTTACTCTCGTACTTGTAACCGACGTAGCGCTTCTTTGCGAGTAGTACGCACGGATGGTAGACTTTCTCGAACTTGAGCTTAACTGGCCGTGGATTCATATCGGTGACCGCCTTCGCAATTTCGTTACCGATGTCGAAAGCTTGGTTTCTCGTCCTGCCCGGTAGATAGATGAATAAGCTGTCGGTATCGCCGTAGACGACTTCCGCCTTCCATTTTTCCACCGAGTGAATGAGGGCTATTGCCCTTTCAAGAGTCTCGCGCCCTGTCTGCACAATGCTATCTGCTATTTCAGAGCATGGCATGCGGCCTGAGAACGACGCAGAAGTGTATCCATATGTGACGTTCGCAAGCAGCTTTAAAGCCAGCTGTCTGTTATTGAGAAGTTGCTGCAAGGTCTTATCGTCCTTATCCTGTTTCATACCGCTCTTCACCATCACTCGCGTTTCGAGAATTTCTGTAAGCATCTTTGCCAATAACGACTTTCGGATTTCCGCCTTGCAGTACATCATACCATTAGGGGCGATGTTGATGTGATCCTTGAGTAGCTCTAGCAGTCTTTCTTGCCGTTGATATTCCGTAAAGCCCATCTTATTCGTACCGCGCCAGTTAACAATGCGGCCGAGGAAGGTCGAGTAGCAGTAATTGTATGCAATCATGACACTAGGGTACAGACTCTGGAAGTCGAGGACCACCAGGGGGCTAGTGTAGAATGCACTTTGAGGCTCCATGACGAGAGGAAGGCATTCAAGTGCGTTCTGACTACCAACCTGCTTTCGATCGGGCGAGACGAGTATGAAGTTTTCTGGTTTCGCGATTCTAAACATGATCGATTCAACTTTGAATTGAGATCCGCGAGAAAAGACTGAGAAGAAGTCCACCCCTAGGAGTCGTGCTTGTTCGCTCGTTCGTGGGATGAGCTCATTTGCCTCAAGAATCTCTATATCGAGTTTCGTTCGAGTCAGATAGTACCGGAGGAGTTTGCTTAGGTCTCGATGCCTGCCCCCGGTGTACCACTCTGTCAAAGTCTGCCACGGATAATGTGGGATTCGTCGGTGTAATAGATGCCAGACGACATTTTCCATCGTATACTGAAGCAGGCTAAGTTCCGACCGCATGGCACGCCAGATATTGATCATATGCCTCCCCGTGACCCGAATTGTCGAAGTAGTATTGAAGCCCCATCGATCAGCCTCTTTCCCAAATCGTCCAAATGACTGGTTCTTCATCCGCGAGAACTCGTCGCATAAATTATAATCATATTTGAATCTTGCGCGTTCGATTAGGTATCCCCATGAACTGCCATGAACCTCGTATCCAGTAAGGATGTCTGGATCATATGCCCTCACGATCTCGACCATCCTGACCATTAAGTCAAGTTCCGAAGATTCCTCGATAACTTCCGTCCGGATTGGGCTCTCCTTTTGCATCCTTTGCGCCATGAATCCATCCTCGGAGAGGACAATAATACCGGAGTGTATCGAGCACGACGCGTTATCGCCGGTGGCAAAGTGTTCATCCGACTTAGAGCACCAGAAAATACACTGGACCTCGTCCTCTTCCGGATTTGGAAAGAATTTACCTCTGGTATTGACATGTAACTCTAAGCTCATTGTACTCATATACTGCGCTTCATGTTGAACACTCGTCGACTTCCTTTTCTGAGAGTACTTGAACCCGTGTTTGTTCCTTGGGGTAGGTCCCTCAATCTGGGACATGTATGGTTTAAGCTCAGGGTCGCGGATCTTCATTACGGGCTCTTGGGAATCGCTTTCCACTCTCTGGGTTCCCGCCCACCAAGTCTGTACTTCCTCGAAGCTAGGCGGAGGTTCCGCAATCTCCCAACTCCTAAGTGAACATTCCCGGCGTAGTTTCTGGTAAGCTCGCTCCTCTCTATCAGCGTCGTAAGCTACGGCAGATTTCACCCCGAAGTTCGCCGGAGACTCTCCAGTTGGGTCAAAATCCGGAAGATACGGCAGAGTATTGCCTTCGAGACGGAATTCCTGGCCGGCATATTCTCGGACCCTCTGGGGCACATCTTTCTCGTTACTGTAGAACGCATCTTGGTATATGGCATTGGGACGCCCCAAGCAGTCCATAGTCAATAGAACTTCTTCCGCCGAAGGTGGGAGTTGCTCGTAGGTGAAAAATTGAGCTTGGGGCCGAGGCATACATCCCACATCAACAAGTATCCCGGACCCCTTTTCTGGAGCACTACCTGACGTAGAACTATCTGATTTTGGGGTTTCCGCATGCGAAACAGGACTTTGGTTAGGGTCTTCCGCAGGCGCCCATGGATCGAATGTAACGTGCTTAGCAAACTCGCTACCTTCACTTTGCTGGGAGTTCGTCTGTTGACTTAGTCGTAATCTAGTGCTCGGATCGTTTGGGTTTTTAACAACCGGAAATTTAAGGATGTGATTCTTAGAGACCTTAGCAGCTTTCTTCGATTTCGTTTGCGTATCTTGCGAAGATCCTGCCTGGGCCCTCCGCTCATTTGACTGCCTTGAATTGCCTGTTGGTTTCTTTACAGTGCCTGTTTTCTCCGGATCTATAACAGCAGAGAATCCTACTCGGCGATGCTTTACTCCTTTTTCTTCGTGGAGTGGCGAGGCTGACCGTTTCGCTGTCCTGTTTGGTAGGGTGTGCTGCGTATTTTGGGGAGCCTTGCTCACCATTCCCTGCTCCTTCGCAATGTCAAGTAAAGCTCCCGGTACCGGTATACGCGGTCGGTGCGTAACACGTAAACAGCTAACGTGCACTCCATTGATAAGTAGTTCCGGATAATTCTCTTTTTCCAACCCAATATCCAAGTATAAAGGTTTAATTGGTTTGGAACGGCTAGGCGGGCCATCTTTACGCATTTCCGTGGTCTTGCCTGGCGGCCTGCCTGCTTTTATTAGGTCATTATTAGCTTTTTTGGCGTCAGGGGCCTTTTTCCTCCCTGATAAATCTAGACCGCGGGTCGTTCCCTCGTCCGAGTCATCAGAAAAGACATCATCCTCATCGAGTCCAATGCCGAGAATACGGTCGTCGTCCACAACAATGCTGTTAGTGGGATCCTCATTACTCTCAGGATGTTGGCTTGAAATACCAAGCGCGGAGCCCAGATTATCGGGATAAAGATCTTCAACAGATTGCAATAAAGTCTTCACAGTAGATTCCAGAGGCAGGTTCCGTACGAACGTATCAAACGTGACCTCGCTGCCGTCGTTCTGCTCCCGCTCCTGTCGCGCCAGCGCCTGGATCCGGTCTCTGTACTCTTCCTCGTGAATCCATCCGGGAGGCTGTGAATCGCGGGGATCGGCAGACATCGAAACCAAGGCTTCCGGCGGAAAGGGGCTGCCTCCTGGAGTTCGGCCAAGCATCCTTCGTTTGCGACGTTTCGCCTCATCCTTCCACAGTCCGGCCATACTGTGAACGAGTTTCATGTCGGAGGGCAGAGGATGCTTCATCTCAACAAAATCGTGATGAAGCTGCCTCTCCTTAATCTCATGTCGATTTAGGATGTCCTGAACACATATATCGACCTCGATCGAGCAGTGGCTGGCGCGAGGTAGAGCCGGGTCTTCGGTGATGAGATTCCTTGACACCGACTGGCTGTGCCATAGATGAGATATTTCCGCGTTATCATCGTACTTAGGTACTGGAGCTCTAAAACGAACTTTCTGAGATTCTATATATCCGCATCCATATAGGTTGTAGTCAGTCATGAACTGCAACAGATATTGGAGGTGGGCTTCGTAGGGCTGGAATTTCTTTTTCATGATGACACCCTGTTGGAGTAACTCGGTAAGCCGCGTCATGACCAGGGGGTCGAGCATGTAGATCTTGAGGTAGAACCGATAGCCGACGTAGAACCCGTAGAACGGTATTCCCTTGACGAGGGTGATTCTTGCCACATATTTACTTTTCCCATCGTTGACATTACGACGGTAACTCACGGCCAAGGCGTGGTCAATGGAAAGATGAAGGCGATAAATGTAAGCGCCCACTAAGATATCAAGTCAGAGCCATGGCTTTACAAGGATTTCCACGTGCCTTACCGTCATCGGGAACCAGGCTCCCGTTATACTCGATATATAAATACGGAAAAGCGCCGTGGATGTGCGCACACACCTTCTGGCCGGTTTCGGTCGATCCGAAGACTCTGATGACAGGAACCCTAGGCTCCTTGTCCAATTGGGATGGGCGGACGTCATTGCGAAGTTGAGGATCATATTTCGTAGGGATAGCTTGGTAATGGTCAATGCAGTTCAGCCGCACACGGAAGACGTCCATGGCGGTTTACACTGTGCATCGCACAGCTTGACGCCACCGCGATCCGACAATGCATAGGGAATACTGAGGCACTTTGGAGGCACTTTGGAGGAGCTCAGCTAAGGCGCATTGAATAAATATGAAAATTGTAGACGCCAAGCTTAGAGTAAGGCTGATATCAACGGGCGCGGGCGCCCATCGAGAGGCAGACGCGTTAATTGAACGAGTGGAACTTGATTATCGCGACGCGCTGTCAGGTGTCGTCGATTTGACGTTTGGTCCTCAGTAAATGCATAAACACAGTGGGGTGTCTTATGTAATGCAACAGGTACAGACACGGACGTCAGCCACATCTTAAATTCCGGACGCTAGGCACAGCCACTATCAGATACAAAGTTACGTCGAGATTATCATAAGTCGATTCTGCTCCATCAGACATCTACCTCTCAAGAATCGACCCGCCAACGCCGAATTTCAACGCCGTATTCCTTATTACATCCAGTGCCGTTAGCGTCTCCAAGCCTCCGTACATCCCAACACACACGTAAAAACACAGCATGCCGCCGCCGCCACCGCCCTCGCGGCGGAACGACTCTAAGGCGTCAGCCGCCTCAAAGGAGGAAAACATCTACATCCCATCCTTCATCAGCAAGCGGCCTTTCTACGCGGGAGAGGAGGGCGACCCATCCGACTACCTCGAGCATCAGCGCCTACACAAGACCAAGGACGACCAGTCGAAATGGTACGACCGGGGCAAGAAGCTGGGCCCGGCCGCGACCAAGTATCGGAAGGGGGCGTGCGAGAACTGCGGCGCGATGACGCACAAGGCCAAGGACTGTCTCAGCCGACCACGCGCAAAGGGCGCCAAGTGGACGGGCAAGGACATCCAAGCCGACGAGGTCATCCAGGACGTGGAGCTGGGCTGGGACGCCAAGCGTGACCGGTGGAACGGGTACGACCCAAAGGAATACCGCCGCGTCGTCGAGCGGTACAACCAGCTGGACGAGCTGCGCAGCCAGCTCTCCGGGGCGAAGAGCAAAGGCGAGGACGGCGAGGCCGAGGAGGACGCCAACGACGATGCGAAGTACGCCGAGGAGTCGGACATGGGGCGGCACCAGAGCACCGCGACGCGGCAACTGCGCATACGGGAGGACACGGCGAAGTACCTGCTGAACCTGGACCTAGAGTCGGCCAAGTACGACCCGAAGACGCGGACGATGGTGGACGCCGGGGCGACGACGGACAAGGCGGCGCAGCTGTTCGCGGAGGAAGGGTACCTGCGGGCGTCGGGGGACGCGGCGGAGTTCGAGCGGGCGCAGCGGTACGCGTGGGAGAAGCAGGAGAAGAGCGGCGACACGAGCCAGCACCTGCAGGCGAACCCGACGGCCGGCGAGTACTACCGGAAGAAGGAGAAGGAGGAGGCGGAGCAGAAGCGGGCCGAGCGGCTCAAGGCGCTGCAGGAGAAGTACGGCGGCGGGGAGCAGCACGTCGTGCCCGCGGCGCTGCGCGAGGCCGTGACGGAGTCGGAGCAGTTCGTCGAGTACGACGAGGCGGGGTTGATCAAGGGCGCGCCGAAGACGGCCGCCAAGTCCAAGTACGCGGAGGACGTCTACATCAACAATCACACCTCGGTCTGGGGCAGCTGGTGGTCCAACTTCAAATGGGGCTACGCGTGCTGTCATTCGTTTATTAAAAACAGCTACTGTACGGGCGAAGAGGGCAAGCAGGCCTGGGAAGCGGCCGAGAAGCAAAGAACCGGTGTTAATTTGATCGAAGAGGCACCCGCTCAAGAAGAGGAGGCAGATAAGAAAACAGACGAAGCAGAACCGCCTCAACAAGCAAGCAAAAAGCGTACGATGGAGGAGATGATGGGCGGCATTTCGGAAGCCGAATTAGATGAGTATCGCAGGAAGCGAACCGCAGCAGATGATCCTATGGCAAAGTTCTTAGGGAATGATGAGTTAGTCCGGTAGTAATGACTCTTTGTTACTAAGGCGGTATTAATACGACGAGAGAGTTAAAAGCAGTGGATCACATAGAGCATTGATTTATCGAACGGTGATGAAAGTTCTTCATGCATTCCGTTTCCCCTGGCCTAACGCCTTGAGGTATGACCTGAAAATAGCTTCATACGCCCATAATGTAATCAGTTTTCCCCACCACCGTAATGTCCACGTGCAATCATGGCATGCGATGAATTTACTCTTCCTCTTCCTCCTCCTCGCCCTCGTCACCCTTCTCGGCAGCCTTGGCCTTCTTTCTCCGGACACGGCCGGGGCGCCCGCCACCAAACGGCGAGGTCAGGGCGAAGTCGATGTGCTTCTGGGAGTCGAGACGGACGATGAACGAGGGAACGTTGACGATCTGCTTGCCGACGCGGATGTGGCGTTGACGGATCAGGACACGGGCGTGGTGGATGGACTTGGCAAGACCGAGCTTGTAGACGCAAGTCTGGAGACGGCGCTCCAAGAAATCTTCGACCTTCAGGGCAAGCACGTAATCGAGCTTCATGCGGGACTCGTCGAGCACACCGACACGGACGAGACGGCGAATGAGGGCATTGCCTTCGAAGAGACGCTTGGGGTCCTTCTCGTCGAGGGTAAGAAGTTGACTACGATTATTTAAATCCACATTAGTTTTTGTGACCAATGATAGATACGTGCTACTTGATATATATCAGATTGAGGGGAAAATTAGACAAACTTACCGAGCAGCACGACGGATCTTGGACAGGGTAAGCTGGACACGCCAGACCTCACGCTTGTTGCGAAGACCGTACTCTCCGACGAGCTTCAACTCGGAATCACTATTTAGGCGACCATGTCAGTTTTCTCTGTTCACATTCGACTTAAGCAGAGAACAAGCTCTAGCTCAGTGGCCGGTGATTACTGACAGACGGGCGGCCTCGAAAGGGCGACGGGGGACCTTTGCGGTCTTGGAATAAGACAAGGGCGCCATGATTGCGACTCAATTGTCTTGTTGTCGGAGTTGGGGGGTGAGGAAGGGGAAAAGGTGAGGATGTTCAACTCAGGATGCGCGAAGAGGGAATGATAATGCGAACCCGGAAAAAAAGAAGGATGGGATGTTAGGAAAAAAGAAGTGGGTTTGTGGAATGGAGTAGGGCAAGAGTGGGGGCTAAACTCAACTGGGACAAGTCTTTTTCTCCTCGCTTAATTGGCAGGAGCCGGTAAAATGGGTTACATAAGCCACTTTCCCAAGTCCACACAACCGTGACAAGCCCCGAAAAAAAATACTAAGCGAATTTCTCGAGAGCGGAACATCAATTAGAGAGAAAATCAATCAACCTCCCCCATCAGCCATCACCACTCTACATTTCTCTCACCACACGACAACACCGGCAAGATGGGTCACGCCGCAGGTCTCCGCGCTGGCACTCGAGTACGTCGATTGAAAAACACCGAATTAATTGCCGATGCAGAATTATAGCTAACCGGTACCACAGTACGCCTTCTCTCGAAACTTCCGAGAGAAGGGTGCGATCCGCCTCTCCACCTACCTCCAGCAGTACAAGTAAGCTTCGAGTTGGGATATCTCAAAAAAAAAGGAGGGTAATTGACAATTGGGCAGGGTCGGCGACATCGTTGATATCAAGGCAAATGGTGCTGTTCAGAAGGGGTAAGGCTTATATACATCCCCTCGAAAATGCGACCCGGACCGAATCCCAGACGCGAAGATTGCGAACTCGGCAAGGGCACGGCCTCTCAAAAGACACACCTAGGGCTAACTCGGAGGAAATAGTATGCCTCACAAGGTCTACCACGGAAAGACCGGCGTCATCTACAACGTCACCAAGAGCGCCGTCGGCGTCATCATCTACAAGAAGGTGAAGCACCGGTACATCGAGAAGCGAGTCAACATCCGCATCGAGCACATCAACCGATCGCGATCGAGAGAAGACTTCCTCAAGCGCGTCAAGCAGAACGCCGAGCTCAAGAAGAAGGCCAAGTCCGAGGGCACCACCGTCACCGTCAAGCGACTGCCCGCCCAGCCCCGCGAGGCGCGAACGGTGTCGATGAAGGACAACCACCCGGAGACGGTGGCCCCTATCGCGTACGAGACGACCATCTAGACGGGAGGAGGGGAGATAGATGGTGGGACGAAAGGTGGCGGTGTTTCTGGGTTCTCTGCCGGTTATGCTCTTTTCTCATTGCATTAGGGGTTTTTCGCGTGGCCTGGAACTTCGATCTTCTGTGCATGGCAAGGCATGGATGGACATAGGCAATGCCTAGAGGAATGACAAAAAATATACCAAATGCCAACGAACATCCCGATGTGGTGATAACCCACAGCATTTCGCCTTGACACTCTTGTCTCGGCGTCAGAGACTGATCGTGGAGAGCCTGTTAAGTCCACCCTCGGCTGCAGCTCATGTTTTCGAAAGCCTGACTGTAGTGATTTGGCGCTTTTGTAAGTATATCAGATTTTCGCCGACGGCCTACCAAGTCTATCATTCTATGATCTTGTCTGAATGAACCGTGCTCCTTAAAATACGATATGACGTAAGTACAAATAGGAACATCTCCCACAAACCCCCTAATACTTAAGTGTCAGCCTCAAGCTGAAGAATTGAACCAAGTACACCGAACTCACGATCTCCCCTATACTCCTTTACGTCGTATCATCACCCGGCCGCATCCAACCCCCGTAAAGAATTCGGCCGTCGGATCAGCGGTGATTCCACCCCTGATTCCCCTGCAGCTCAACGACCTCCCTCCCCCTTTCCCCATCCAGCTCTCCACCCCACAAACACCTCCACGGCTGCGCTATCCCATGCCGACATACGGCTGCGCAATGGTGTGCTGGAGTCAGCGTCCCTTCGCACCGGCACTCCCGCACCGCTGTCGTTCCCGCCGCAGCCCCTTGTTGCCGCCCTATCAACTGCGTCAGCGCGGCCATGAGATCCACGCCTAGATGGCGAGTCCTCCGCCGCCGACTGCTGCTCCTGTCGCACGCGCACTGGCCGGTGGGGTCCGCGCCGTCGCCGTGCCCTTCCTCTTCGTCCACCATGGATAAGTAGACCCCCGCTTGCTTGGGTGCCGCGTAGGCCCGGTGCGGGAAGGGAGCCGGCGTTGTGGTTAGGATCACGTGCACTTGCGCCTGCCCGTGGTCGGTGGGCCAGCTGCGGCTGCGGCTTGGGCGCCGGTTGGTGAGGCACATGGTAACCTAGATAGTTGGTGGTTGTGTCTTGGGTGATGATGGGGGACCTAGGCAGGTAAGGGCGTAGACTTTGTGTCGTGATGTCGTGTCGTTTTGGGGGGACTCCAGGACCTAATGTTGGTAGTCGTGTAAGGCCGATGATAGATCTAGATCCAGCTTTTCCTTTCTTTCCTCGCTAGATTACGGTGTTGCGAAGTTGTTGCGAAGTTGGAGCTGCTCTCCGTGACAGCATACGGAGAAGAGGTGGAATCAGAGCCAACGTGGGACGGAGGGGCCTAATCTATATATCCAACATCTTTTCCAAATCACGGCCCTCTACCCGTCGTTGCTCGTTATTAAATACGAGTCTGTATGACAGCGTAGATCGCGTCGGCCGCCACCGCGATCAAGTAGGTCAGATAGGTTGGGTATGCTTCGCGCCTTCGCTTTCGTGTTCGGCTCCTAGACAGCCTTCATCGTGATCCCCAGCTACCTATAGGTACTCTCTCTCTCGCGCGCGCCCCCTCTCTTTAATACCCCCACCTAACGCATACATCGAGCGGCACGGCACGGATCGATCAACGGTAGACAACTAACTAATCAAGTCGCTATTTGGCCGAGAATAACGAAACGCCGCGGGCTGACGGTATATAGGAGATACTACGTCGTAAGTAAGACGTTATTTGATATTTCGCCTATTCTTCATTAAGCGAGTGCGAGAGAACACGAAGTGAGCCTCAGGAGTGGCGATGGTGTCTGGTTTCTGATAGCTAGTCTCCGACCCGTACGTCGCTATCCCGGAGGCGGGATATTTAGGGTAACTATAAGGTTATATCACATCCTTATTTTTAGATGTCTTGGGTCCATGTGAATATTTCAATTCGTCACGGTACTATGGGGGCCGGCTGAAGATTTTTGAGAGCGACCCTATGTTACATCCAGGTTAACCTCCTATTTACACTCAGCCACTATGCCATATTTCGGACTCGCCAGCTATAACCGCATTTGTATATCTGATTTTTTTTTCCCCTCTTTTTTCCCTGCGTCTCTTCTGATAGGATGGTTACCTAGGTAGTTTGGTCTGTATGGAGGTTTTGTTTTGTCAAGGGTTGCCAACTTCCAGATGAGCGTCACCCCCAGAGATGTATACAGACGGGTAGTATTAGACAGACTTTTATCCACCTTACGCGTGCTGCGGGGAACGGCGGAAGAGACCTCTGTGTTTCCATCTCATACTATGCCAACGCCTGAGTAGGAACTATATTACACATAGACCGAGACTCTTACATACCATACACTACGACATCGATGATGAAGAAATCCCCCTGAACTCGCCCCGACGCTTACACTAGGCGGCACCCCAGAGCCGTCAAACTCGTTATCGACTAGGCAAGGTCAAACGGTGCCCGACCCGCTACTAATAAGACTTCGGAATCCTACTGCAATAGTCAAGGCCTTCCTACTCTCAGACGTTAGACACAAGACGACCTAAGTGGCGGGTATTTAACCACCTAATGTAAAGGCATACGCGACGGCCGGGAGCAGCTTCTCACTAACACCATTCCAAATATCCACGCACATAACCATGGCCGACGAGAGATAGGCAAGAGGGAGGCACTGCGGAATGTACTTACGAACATACGATGGCACGTTCATTATTTGGACTTTATTCTCTTCATCCCTAGTAGTATTGCTCGTTCGCACAGAAGGCAAAAGATGCTTGCTCTCTGGTTACACATAAGTTAGATACCCTATCCATACACAGACCAACCGCAAATAAATTGCACTATCAGACACAAACCCTAATACATCCTGAGAATTTTGAAGGGCGAGCCCTCGAATTCCCGCCCTGTACCGTTGTGTCTCCAAACTCCCATCCAATCAATGGCGGTAGAGACTGGTCATTGGTCGTCGTATCGAGGCTTCGAAAAACAAGTGCCTACGACCTTTGCTGATCCACTTAGTCGACGAAGTGACTAGACTAGAGATTCATGAATAATGACGGAGTATTTTTAGTCCGCGATTCATAGTATGCTATTGAAGGAAACCCGGGTTTCTGACGCCGACGCAATTTAGTTAAAAGTAAGGGTCAAATAAGTCATGTCGAAGAGAAAATTTCATGTAAAGGGTATATCGGAAAACAGGATAGGAAAGGATGCGTCGGCTGCAAAATCGGATTTCATAGTATCTTAAATAGAAGGAAGCTGTTTGAATATCGTGTTGACTAGAGAACTTCCAGGGGTATCGATGAATTTAGGTTCCCGCCAAACTATTCAAACAGCCTCGTATGTCATGGCCCGCCGAATAGAGGGTAAGTGGACGCAATCTCTTATATACCTGGGTACGCACTTCCGGGGATCATGCCTCCCCTGCCAGGACTCGGTCCTCGGCGTGTCGACGGCAGCTCGAAGTCAGGGTTACTATTAAGAACATTCACTTCGTTTCGGCCAACCGGTTTTCGTGGTGGCATCTGCTGGCGATAGACTGGGTTGGGAGGAGGGGGGTTCCACCGGGGGTTTATGCCACGCTGCGAGATTGAAGTAAAGCCCGACTGCTCAGAAATAGCTGGACTCCTGGGCTGAGGTGGTATGTCCTCGTAACCGGGACCGTCTTGGGCTGATTGCTGCGGTTTGGAGGCGGGCTCGGCGAAACGAGGGTCTACATCTTCGTAATAATTCCCTGTACTACCCGCCGCCGGTTGCTGTTGTTGCTGTTGTTGCGGTTGTGGTTGCTGCTCCGGCTCCGGTTCCGGTTCCGGTTCCGATTGCGATTGCGGCTGCGGCTGCGGTGGAGGCGTCCCGCTGCTAAGCTCTTGCGGGCGAGTTGGGATTTGAAGAGGCGCAGGCACTTGCGAAGGTCGAATAGGTCCTTGAGTCCACCCTTGTCGAGGTGGGGCATATTGACTGTTTACGAAGTTAACATCGGAACTATTTTCACTCGTTATTCGACTTACTCTTCCTGGCTATACTTACTCACGTCGCTCATGTAGGTATCATGACGACGTGGTGAGGACGTCCTTGCTTGTTGTAGAGCTAACATGCCAGCTACGTCCGCATCGCTGTCCCTAAGTTGGCCATTGAACTGACCGAATCCTTGAGGAGGGTGAGCGGGGCTGCCTGTAGAAGCATTCATCTCTACAGCCTGACCTACTGGCCTTTCGTGTGCATCATCGATGCCAGGCAGCGGAGGAGGTGATTCTGCTCTAGGCAGATCGCTAACACGATCAGGGTTGTATGGCTGATAATTATCCGCCTCATTCGTAACGACTGGGAGTGTCGGCATGGGTGGCTCGGCTCCATAACGGCCATCAGGCGGCGCTAGAGGTGGTTGCGGGCCGGGGCCGTACTCACCATAGCCGCCAGCCGGGGATGGTCTTCGATCGTACGGGCCACCACCCGGGTAAGTGGGTGGCGGTGTTCTCCCGCCCCTCATCATCCCCCCGGGGCCATAACCTCCACGCGGACCGTAACCTCCTCTCCCGTTGGGTGGCGGCCCATATCCCCCGCGACCGGGTGGGCCATACCCACCTCTTCCATTCGGCGGAGGCCCGTATCCACCCCTTCCCCCCGGAGGCGGGCCATAAGGTCCACCGTAGCCTCCTCTACCGTAACCCCCTCGTCCCCTATAGCCACTGGGTGGCCCACCACGACCTCGCGCGTTCATACGTTCGAAAGACGGCCCTCGTCGCATCTTGTAACCATCCTGGACTTGGTCTATTGGATTGCCGTACTGATCCCGCGCAACCGATGTGTTAGAACCGGACCGTTGGGGAGCAATGTACGTGGAGCCTGATAAGCTCGTATCAACGGGCACGTGGTTAGGCGACCTGTCAGATGGTGTCCTGGCAGTTAACGGTATACGCTCGTCGCTGCTGCGATCGTCCTTATTCTCGTATGAAGCAAATCCTGGCGCTTTGTCGCTTGGTCCATTTGCTCCACTAACCACGGGAACTGTCGGCTGTCGAACAACGGCCGTGGGAGACGGTAGATCTTGCTGAACGCGGTTGTAGTAATTCTCCCCACTCATCTCGGCATTTTCTGCAATCCGCCTCTTCCTTGCCTTTCTACTAACTAGGGTGCGTCGCATAGCACACGACACAATGAAGCTTAGGAACACGAGAATGGTGGCAGCCAGGACGATATAGGAGCCCCAGGCCATGTGAGGAACGAAGAGTAAGACATCGATTAAAAAGGCAAGGAGGCATACTAGAAATGTAATGATGCCGAAAATAAATAGTAGTAATAAATAACGGGGCGAATGGGAAGGGGAATGAAGGTGAGCGACGATGGCAAGCACCAGCATCACTAATGTAAGGAGACAGGCGACGGGATGGACTATAAGGATCGCAGAGAGCGTCGTCCGCGTCCTAGCGGGTAGATCGAATGTGGCGGAGTCCACCGGAGAGTAGATTGTGGCTGCCGACGTGTTAGTTGCGATCCGAAAGAATAGCATTGTCCACGGCGGGAACGGATGCAGCAATAGACATACATGTATCATATCCGATCTCAATTGGGCTACAGTAGTCGGGACCACAATACCCAAAGACCCCGAAACTCACGCCCTTAAATGTGCCTAACGGGATCGCTTTGATGATTGGTGTCGACAATACCGCGAGAAGTAGCATGGCGAACGCTGCGAGAAGCAGCACCGTCAGAGGCGTAGCCGGCCGCAACATCGTGACGGCTTTAGCGCGCCGACTCCAACGAGTCGCGACGCCGAGGAAGAGGTCGCTTGCGTTCGATCAAGTTCGGGTCAAGGCTGGTGATCTACGTAGAACTCCTTAAAGGGGACGATGTACTGCTTGTACGTAGGAGAGCCGGCAATTGAGGTACGTTAATATCAACGGCGGCGACATGTAGATTGATCGGTCTCCTCGAAGTTCGGGTGCCTTTACCTCGATCGCCTTTGTTGTTTTGTCTTATTATTTTTAGTAGATTTTCTTCTTTTCTTTTTTTTTTTTGTTCCCGTTGCCCCGACGCTGGTCGCTGCGCTTGAATGAGTCCCGGATGGCCAATACGCGGATCTCTCTTCCTCTGTGGATGCAGAATTCCTCCCCTTGGGGTCGTTTTCCGTTGTAGTATCGTGAAGACCAAGCACGCTTTCCAGAAACGAGTGACTGAGGGCGATGGGGATGAAATCGATCCAAGTGGCGCGGATTGGTTGCGCCGACAAGGTGGCAGTGCCTGTGGTGACGGGTGTTGAAGACCGGAAATTCGACTTGAGGAGTCGAGTTGATTGGAAGGAGAGCGCTGAATGAGAATTGTTTGGGTTGGGTGGGACGGGGCCGTGACTGGAAAATTGACTTTAGTTGGTGGTAGTCGACCTACCTACCTACCCTACACGGGGTACCCAGTTGGTGCATGGTAATGGGTGGTGTGAGTGCCCGTACCTCTTACTGCGTATGCGTATGTACGTACCAGTAGTACTGAAAGTACCTGGGACTTCGCGCAATTTAGTGGTCTCCCTGACTGATGCAAGCCTGTTGGTCTAAACTTGTGGGGCACTTCTGCTCAATTGATTAGGAGAGTGGCTTAGCACGTCTTTAATCCGCTTGTTCGCGCATCTGCTAACGCATTGCTCACGTATGTACCTCCACTTCCCTCCGCTCCCCTACGTTGAGCGTCTGGACAGTGGGGTACCGTACCTGACCAGCGGTCCCCATAAGGATCTAGCGCTACGGGTTGGGTCCAATGGGACCAAAGCCAGACTTCAGAGTCCTAACCACCTCGGGTAACCCTACCTACGGGTACTTAGGTACCAGGTACTAATACTTAGGTACCCTTCTCTTCCCATGATCGAGCAATTCTTCGACTCCTTTACTTACATGTAGCGATGCTGAATATTATATGCACAGGTACCTACACACATTACAGTCTGGATCGAATCTAGATCTCGTCACTCTTACCTGCCTTCCTAGGTATATAGTCTATCTATGCAGGGTTGACGGGGACAGCTAAGTTATACTGCAATGAACGTATACGAATCGTCCAATACCGTTACAAATTGACTCGTTTATAGATATCGGCTGATCCCACCTAATGGTTTGCTGAGCCTACGGCCTCTTGGCTAAAGGCTAAGAGCTCTGCGTCATAACAAGCTTTCGCTAACCATGTGGTTCCTCGAACCAGCACCGATGGGAAGCGGTAGGGCCCATCTTGCTACCGTGACAAACGATAAAGACGGGCCAGACAAACACCCATGCCTGAAGGGAACGTCGGAATTAAGCTACCCAAGTGGCTCGCTTCATCACATGTTGTACTGATGCTCTGAGCGGTAGGTAGTTTACTATATCACTCAGAACTCCGAGTCACTTGCGGGTTTCCAGGTAGGCTAAACTTGAGTATTGCGGGACTTGCCGTTGGCGCACATGAGAAATCACATTGCATTTGATCCTTACCTACATGTAGGCTGGGTCCCGGAGATATACTCAGCCAGGCATTCTGCTGTACCTTAAGCACTTTCTTGCCTACGCGATATTATGCACAGGCGACGCCACAATCACCTGTACCTACTCACCTAAAATAGACTCGCTAGATGCGAATCGTAGAATCAAAGGCCTCTCTGCTTAAACGTGGACAGACAATGGCACAAAAGGCTGTAGCTGTCATTGAGCGGATGTGCTAAGCGGAAGTCTTATCTCGGGGGTTTATCAAATAAAACACAAACATGGCTCAAAGAAGAAGCTCGGTGAACAAACAAATTTTAATCAGCCACATACGTACCGCAATACAAGATTAAACCCATTAAACTGTTCTTTGTCCGATAACCAACCAATGATGGCATCTGGTTAGGAGACAAAGTTGATACTGGACAGGTACAGTGGCCCGCAAAAAGAAACGTCAAATACGTCTGTTATAACCTAAACTCATCATGTTTAAACACTTACAACATATAATATTTATATATAAACAATATATAGAAATTTACCAATTTATAAATAAATGGTAAAATATTACTTTAGCATTTTTACATTTTTTTTTATAATTTTATACGTGGCAGGAAAATGCGGTAAAGTGGTTACATTTTGAAGATAGTGGTGTTTTGTATATAAAAGAGGTCATTTCCTTAACAATTAAGTGCTTTTTTTGCCATTTTTTTCTTTAAATATAAATAAAATAACTACATCAATTGAAAAAAATAAAATAAAAAAACTAAAGCAATATTTTCTCAATTATTTATAATATATTAAGAATTTATATATTATTTATATATAAATATCGTGCGTAACAATTGTTTGAAGTTGGTAAGATTTAGGTGTAAATAGGTGTGGAAAATCCTATTTGACGTTTCTTTTTGCAGCTCACTGTATGTCACCTATTAATTTGCTACCTAGGTGCCTACCTACGTATATAGGGGTATGTTTGCAAACATTGTAGGTTCTCCTATAAGAGCGACATAGAAGACAAGTTACTTTAAAGGAGTAGATTTAGCTACCTACTGATCACCAGATCATCTTAAAAAGCAACACAACGTATCACTATGCCGATTACATACTACCTAACCTATAAGCCACAATTCGTGAGTGCGTGTAATCCCTACAAGTGCACCTAGGTGTATACGCGTAGGCATAGGTTTCTGAGTAACTAGATGTAAACTGTATGTAAAACACCAGCTATGGCGGAGTAATATTATTACACAAGCAGCTTTTGCTGTTGAGGGGGATGCGCAATAATATAAGGTTTGATCCTTTGAAGATGCTATTCGATCATGACGATCACCTAAACCTAAGGTAGGTAGACAATAGCCAAGCGAATCCCCGAGAGCTGGCCGAACAAGGGACCGTGACAGACTAGGGAAGCCTCGCCGACGAAGGACGAACAATACACGAGCTTTACGTAGTAGATCGTATAAGTGCGCTGAGGTATGTATGCAATCGCCAACTCACGATTCTCATTTGCGCTTGAACTCATCGAGACACACGTGCTATGACTACCTAGGCAGTTAAGCATGTACTGTACACCAGTAATGCGGTGTTTCGTAGTGCGTCAGCTTTTTTCTTCAAACTCCCGAGGATCCTGGATCAAACCATATGATCTACCTCCATTTCCACTTAGTAGGTTTCTGATGTAGAGCCTCTGATTACAGGGATAGGCTTCAAAGCGGCTCGAGAGCTTAACGTGAAACCTGACTATCATCTACGAAAAGCGCCGTCGTAAATCCTGCCTTACGTATACATTGGATCGTCTTAATTAGTATTCCTGCTCAACTCTGGCTCCATATGGACGACTTCAAAAGGAGCCAAAAGTGTATTCAAGTTGGATTGAATTGTCGGAAACACTTACTTCCTATAAGCTCAGCTTGTACATAAGACTCTCATCAGTTATAAGTCCAATTAAAGGTATGAGTATTGGCTTTGAAATGACATTCCCTGTAAGATGCACTATTGAAGAATACTTGGGTAGGTAGTTAATAATTATCTATTCGATATTTGAATAATGCGAAGATCATCGTGTTTCTTATAAACTTTTCTTACGAAAAGTAAAAATTTCGCGACGGGAATCGGCCCCAACGGCCCTTAAATGCGCCGAGTCTAGGCGACTGCCCGGTACATCTCCAAGCCCACCAGAGCATGCAGGTACAGCTAATCGGCCGACTCGGTGCCGCCGGAGATAAGATTTCAGAGATAAGAAAGTATATCTATCGTCATTGATTCTCAGCTTACGAAATCCGCGTAGCCTAAGTTAGTTACTATTATTACTCTTTTTACTTTTTTCTCTTCCTTTTTTTACTTGCAGGTGACGGATCCCTCGCCGTGAAGAAATCTCCAAAAATATCCCTACATGTACTGCGAGGGGTCGGAAGCTTGTCTTCCGCCTCTAAAGTTTGCTACGAGTCGTAGCTAACATGTTCCGCACCGGAATAGCGAAGCTTTGTTCCCGCCAAGTTTCGAGGCAGAGAATCGGAGTCTACGATGTCGCCCGCACAACCCGAACCTTCGCCCGTATTCGTCGTCCGGACCATGCGCGCGGCGTCTATCAGACTCGCTTGATACAAACGCACTCCCCCTTCGAACCCCTACGACCACCCTCGCCCTCCTCGCTAGGCAAGCCCCAGACCGCCCGAGAGTATAAGCGGAGCCGAAAATGGGGCCGGCGACTGCTGATCTTCTCCGCTATAACCGGCACGATCTACATAATCGATAGCCAGGCGTTTGCTTCGGGCATTCAACGGTCCCTGCTCACCTTCGCCACGGGTCTCTACGTCGCCCTCGACTACAAGATCAACTTCCGCGCCGAGCCAATTTTCGGGGGTACGATCGAAGACTTACACCGGCGCAGCGCCGAGAGGCTGTTCGACTTGCTGCGTGCCAATGGCGGGCTCTACCTCAAGATCGGCCAGGCTATCGCCATGCAGAGCGCCGTCATGCCCCCCGAGTTCCAGAAGATGTTCGCGAGGATGTTCGACGACGCCCCGCAGGACGAGTGGAAGGACGTGGAGAAGGTGATCCGGAAGGACTTTGGCGGCAAGAGTGTCGAGGAGGTTTTCGGTGTCAGCTTTACCGGCGAGGAGGGCAAGGGACTAATGGAGCGCAGGGCGAGAGCTAGTGCGAGCGTGGCTCAGGTACACTGGGCTAGGCTTCCGGACGGGAGGGAGGTCGCGATCAAACTGCAGAAGCCGGAGATCGCTAAACAGGTGGGTTGGGATCTCTGGGCTTTCAGGTAAGCCTTTCGATGTGGTATAATAAGAGCCACTCGGGGTTATAGGTACGCTGACTGCTAAGGTAGAGTCGTAATGCGAATCTACACATGGTGGTTTGATCTGCCGCTCTACAGCTTAGTGCCGTTCATTACGGAACGATTGATGCTCGAGACGGATTTCGAAGAGGAAGCTAAGAATTCGGAGATGATGCGACGTCTCGTTAACTCAGAGCCGGATCTTAAAGGCAGAGTGTACATCCCGCAGGTTTATTCCGAGTTCACGACGAAGAGAGTTTTGGTCACCGAGTGGATAGAAGGCGTACGTCTTTGGGATAAAGAAGCGACGCGTGGGCGTTGGCATGGAGGCTCGGGTGTTGGATCTCCCGGCGTCCACGGCGCCCGATTGGAGTTCACCCAGTTAGATATGGAGGCTGCCCGAAGAGAACTTCAACAAAATCCCCTGAGGGAAAAGTTAAAACCTGACCGAGAGACCTGGAAAGGACGGTACGGTAGGGGTGGGCTCGGCTTGTCGGGTAAGGAAGTCATGACGACGATGGTGGATCTCTTTTCGGCTCGGTATGTTGTCCTCCCCCTTTTCAGCTTATTTCTGGCCATTGCCTACGACTCGCAGTTTATATATGCTAACTAACATGTAGTAAGTACTAACATCTTCCTTTCACTGTCTTCTGGACGCCCTCTACGAGTCATTGTTTACGGGAGAAGGGAACCGAGTTAGAGATGTCATGTCACTCTTCTCTCGAGCTATTATAGAGATTAGAGCTCGAAGAATGATACACGAGACTAACGCCCTACAGAGATATTCAAATGGGGTGTCGTACACTGTGACCCACATCCCGGTAATATCTTTATAAGGCGGTTACCATCAGGGAGAGCTGAATTGGTCCTCATCGATCACGGGCTCTACGTCTACATGTCCCCTAAGTTCAGGCATCAATACGCTCTGTTCTGGAAGTCGCTTTTGACGTTCGACAACGAAACGATAGCTGAGATCACGAGGGAATGGGGTATCAAGGCGCCTGACCTATTTGCGAGCGCAACCCTCCTGCGCCCTTACGAGGGAGGCGATCGGACTACTAGGAACAAAATCATGAACGACCTCAAGGGGAAGACTCAAGCTGAACGGCACTACGAGGCCCAAAGGATGATGAAACAAGGTATCCGCGAGATACTATCGGACGAGGATAAGTGGCCTCAAGAACTTATCTTTATCGGCCGAAACATGCGTATTGTCCAGGTGCGTGCTCCCATTTATATACATGTGTATCCATATACACTACCTTCAAATTTATCCCGAATGTAGACCACTTACTTTAGATACTTTAGGGCAATAACCAGTTCATGGGATCTCCTGTCAACCGGGTTAAGATGATGGGTAACTGGGCGAGCCGTAGCTTGTTCCAGGACCCAAATCTGCCTTGGCGGGAGCGCATGGCCAACATGTGGCAGCATCTCCTGTTCAAGACTGTCTTGTTCGCGACTGATGTCGCATTCTACACCTTCAAAATCCGGCAGTGGCTCGGATGGGGTGGGGGAATGGAAGATGAAGTTGAGGCCCGTATGAGAGAGATGGCCAAGGACTACGGCGTTGAATTGCAGCAGGTAAGTGGACTGTGTTACACGACACCCCTAACCCTTATCTCCTAAACTGTCTTGATGTCCTTGAGCATGGAAACTAACTCATCAGTAGTAAGTGGGATAACTCTTATCATTTCTATTCGGGACTGTTCTCGGGCATCCACTCGAGGAATGCCGTTGAATTTCCCAGAGATACACCTAGCAGAGATCGGAAGCTAACACAGCATGTCTTAAAACAATAGTGAGGTGTTCGAGGGTTGAGTCTCTATTAGATCTAGAGGTAAAGGGGTGCCTCAGGCAAGAGAATACACTGTAGAACTAAGAGTGCATAGATGGGGGTAGACGGCCGTCATATACACGAGAGCATCCAACCGGGTTGTATTATACCTAATGTGCAGATGAACCTCCCGGAATAAAAAAGACTACTTACCTCTTGACCCTCTTAGAGCGCTCCGGCGAACGATTTGTGAGACAGGGATGGGCAGCCCGTTATCTGCCCGACAGGGTCAAACTTAATGACAACCAAGGACGATATCTGCCGTACTATGCAACGTGGCGATGTTATACGCCGATGCATACGTCAAATGCACACGCCTTCGGTCCGCGCACTCTAGATATTATACTATCGAGCATAGAGTGTCCGTCTACCCAATGACACCAAGGCAGAAAAAGCAAGCCCGTTAGAGAACGGGTGGGCTTCGGTGAGTTTGTGCGGTTACCGCCTTTTGCTGGCTGTCCCTGGCTTGTCCTGGTGACGTTCTGGACGGGACGGAACATACGCCTCATGTTGAGTCAACAAATAGTTGTGGCGGTTGATATTGGAATTCATGCTGCTACCCGAGACGGGCTGCATAGTAGACCTGAGTCGGTGCCACAAGGGATTTCTTCAGTCGAATCAGCACGTGGAGGAGAGACGCCCACTTTGATTTCTACGCGGGTGTTAGTCGATCTTTGATAAGTAAGGGTAAAGTCAGGTACAAGACATGATAGCTGGCCGCGGGGCGTGTAGTTGTGTAAGTCGATGATTAGCACGCACCCTACGTTTGTACTACGCCAATAGGTAATAGTTATCCTGAATTTGGTTGCTAACAAGTCATTAGAAGTTCTTGCTATCATGAGGGTTCCAACGTTCTTGTTTGTTCCTTACCTGGCTCTTGTTACCCAGGGACCTAATTTTATAATATATATGGGAAAATGCGCGTATACATATAAGTGGTCCGAGTAACAGTCCGGACCCTGCTACCTCGAATGGCCTATGCTGCCGGTTCGAAGAGCATGCTATTGGTCGAAATCGAAATCGTTTGACGACGCTAACTTATTAGGGGCCGGGTACCTTACCAAAGTACCCCAAAGGTCCGCGTTAAGCCATGTTGTCGGGATATTTGCTGTGTCTCTTGGCAGCGGAACTACACTAAGAGTTGACTAGCCTTGTTTTGCGGCCCCGCTTGGTACTGTATTCCGTGCTGGCCCAATCATGAATGGCATCTTCACTTGAAACCGCCCAACCTAGCGTGGGCAGCAGCGTGGAAAGGTACTACATATACTATGGTACATGTACCTAGGCAGCCTAGGCTACACCCTAGTGTACAGTGGTCCGGGTACCTAATGTAATTCAGAAGCAACTTCCCCTTTTCGACCCAGTCGACCCAGTTGACCCAGTAAGGGCCCAGATTGTCAGTGGAAAAATAATTTGGGGTTTTAGCGACTGGCCCGGTCTCCATCCGCGTACATACATCTCCATGCGCATCCACCGTCAGTTAATGTGGTTCGCGATGCTTTGACAAACTCCATCTTCTGGGTTGTGTTTTTTTCGCATCAACGCATATCATTTCGATAATGCACATACTTGTACCTACCTATCTTCACGCATGAATTCAGCTGTGTCACTCGATTCCTTCTAGGTAGACATAACAAGACCTACTTACTGTTATTATGCGTTGACCGTTCGCATGTGGATTATTCCCCCGAAAATCCCATCGTCAACCCGGTCCTCAGCCCAGTACGCCGTACAGTATAGCACTCGAAGCTTCAACCACCAACTTCCACCACACCCACCGCACCCCCCAGTTAAACCGCAAGAGACAAAACGCCAGACCGGACCCTTTTTTAATCTGCATCGACCGACCCAATTTTCGCAGCAAGCCGCTAAACGCCCTCCCACCCCCAAAATTACCTACAGACGGTGCACATCTTCTACCCAAGATCTGCTCCAGCGCGCAATCGCGAACTGACCACATCGTGCGGTTCGACGCTCGTTTACATTCGTTCAGGTGAGTAAAAACTTCACTTTTCTCCGTTGAGTAGTGATCGCGCTGTGTCGTGTTTCCTTGCTTCTGGTATTTCGATTGGATTACACGAACTGGCTGTACCGGTAGGCGGCTTTGCACGTTTTATCATTCATCCAACCCTCGAGCTTGTTGCGCCCTCCCGCAGCGCGGTATATCACAGAACAACAATCTTCCATTGGTTCATTCCCCTCCCTCGAAGACCCCCTTCTTGCTTGCGATTGTTCATGTAGTACCTTTGGAGAAGGTACCAATTGAAGCTCAATCCGACCTACGCCGGCCTCCACCATCGCGCCACGCAAGATCGAATAGAGAGCGAGGAGAAGAGCTGGAAGCTCGTTGGTTGAACGCAGCTGCAAGCTTTCTTGGGCCCCCCTTCTACCCCCAACACCATCATTTTTCTGAAGGGTGCTCGTCCCCTTAATGCGCTGGGCTCTGCATCAAGGCCACGAGCGGGCATCTACGCGATATTCTCGTTGTCTCGGTTACGTAGTTCGATGCCAATTACGACCTGCTACTTTTTTTTTCTCATTATCGACAGCTTGGACTACGTTGGCTGCTTCGCCAGCAAACAAACTTGGACGACGAGCTGACACTGTGGTATCGACGGTTTTCTAGGTAATTTCGATTTACTCTTGCGTTCAGCGTTCGCCTCTTGCGTTTGCCCATTCTATCTCACGGCCCTACCCGGCAGTAGTAGTCGTTCGAATTGAGATATCTCTAAAATCAACTTCTTTTGTGAAGTACGATACTGGAAACGTACAATTCATTCTGGAAATAAGATACGAGACGGGACGCAGAACGTACGCGCGCATCCCCCATACTTTCATTCACATCAGATCCACTTGCCATCAGCACGAACGCCATCTCTCCACAGCAGAAAGATCGGATACGAGGATAGGAAGACACCCTTTCCCCTCCTCGATTCGCAGCATCTCTTTTCCAGTCAGCCGCTTCCCTCCTTTGCATAATTACGAATACACCGTATTCGTCAACCCCCCATCGGGAAGTCAGTCATTTGGAAAATTGGACAAGGAAAAGGGAAATCTTGACCTTGTACTAGAAACCTTGTTTTTTGAGCCGTAGATCTTCGAACGAAGTACCGGCTTACACAATTCTCTCTACGAAGATACCTTATACGAAGTAGAGGACTACCTAGGTGTGGCTGTTTCGTCGTCGTTCGAACTCTCGAAGCCCCCCCTGCCGTCTTAGTGCAGATAGCACTGAGTTGATGCTAGCAAGGTTAATATAACTATGAGCCACCCGCCTCGTCGATCTAGCTTCGGGATGTTGCTTCGACGTAGTAAATCAGGCGACCTGGGGAAGGGAGGTCGGAAGCACCAGAAAGACCAGCAGCAGCCACCGCAGCGGGAAAGCGTTCCTAAATCCCCACCTCGTCTGCCGGCCCTCTACAATGGTGCTCAACCTCTCCCACTTCAAAGCTTTGGAGGTGATACCCGCCCAGATTCCGTTGATATCTTGTCCGGAAGAGCCGATCACTCGTTCCACCACTACCCCCCTAGGGCATCTATCGATCCCGGCCGTCCTTCAATGTCTTCTGTCGCTAGTCCTCCCGTACCCCCCGTTCCCAACGGAGCTTGGGTCGATCCCTACGCCCGCACTGAAAGCATGACGCACCGTGGCCGGTACAGCTATGCCAGCAGTGCCATTAGCACCATCAACAGCCCTAGAAGGGTTCGCAGGAGGAAGGATCCTACCCCTTTTAAGTATATCCTCCTTGTCCCCTCTCTCCATGCTGAAAGCTTACTAATAAATCTGTAGCGTCTTGATCGTGGGCACTCGTGGCTCCGGAAAAACCTCGTTCCTCGAGTTCCTCAAGACCTCGTTAGCCCTACCAGAGCAGAAACGATCTCAGCGGTCGACGGAGATTGAGCTCGAGGTCACCTCTAACGCAACTCCCTCGGGTAACTTCATCCCGCACTATCTCGAGAGCGAGATTGACGGCGAGCGCGTCGGACTAACTCTGTGGGACTCGGAGGGTCTCGAGAAGAACGTGGTAGATCTACAACTGAGAGAAATGTCAACTTTCCTAGAGAGCAAGTTCGAGGAGACGTTCGCCGAGGAGATGAAGGTGGTTCGATCGCCTGGCGTTCAGGATACGCACATCCACGCCGTCTTCCTCATCCTAGACCCCGCTCGCCTTGACCGAAATATAGCTGCCGCAAAAGCTGCCTCGGCCAATGGTCACGGTAACAAGTACGAACGAGAAGTCAGTCGCGTCGTGGGCGGCTTAGACGAGGATCTTGACCTGCAGGTTATGCGTACCCTCCAGGGTAAGACGACGGTGATCCCGGTCATCTCGAAGGCCGACACTATAACCACCGCTCACATGGCCGTCCTCAAGAAGACCGTCTGGTCCAGCCTCAAGAAGGCAAATTTTGATCCTCTCGAAGCGTTGGGGCTCGATGACGACGATGAATCTTCGCCGGATTCTAGTAGAATCGACGAGGCTGACGAAGAGGATGAGGAGGAAGGCGAGAAGGCTGCCGAGTCAGGGGAGGGCAAGAAAGAGGAAGATGAATCCGCCGTTGTGGAAGACGACAGTGCCGAGGCGGAGGAAGATGAGCTTCCAATCCAAGGTAGAGCTTCGCAGGCTTCGAAACGCCGTTCGAATAATTCGGTCCGCCGGCCGAAGTCATCCGAGGGAGAGACGTCTGAGGAGGCTCCTTTCCTTCCCATGTCTATAATTAGCCCCGACATCTACGAGCCCGGTGTCGTCGGCCGCAAGTTCCCCTGGGGCTTCGCTGACCCGTATAACGAGGAGCACTGCGACTTCACGCGACTGAAGGACGCCGTATTTAGCGAATGGCGCGGCGAACTGCGCGAGGCCAGCAGGGAGCAATGGTACGAGGGATGGAGAACTAGCCGCCTTAAGCAACGACAGCCTACAGGCGGTCGACGTCGATGAGAGTGGATTGTGAATGGCCAGCCACGTATGGATGGGACGTCTCTTCATGTTTAATAGGGCCTTGTTTGGCCCTTAATGTTTTCAGTGTGATCATAGCATACCCCCTCTTTTCTTCAGATTTTCTTTTCTTCATATACCACGATGTTGTATTCTCCGGCCAGCTGGAGAAAAAGAAGCAGGAAAGAGGCTCCGTGGGCGTTGATTCTGGCTCGGGTTACTACAAAAAATTTTCTTCCTTCTGGCTTGATCGACAACATCGCCGACAAACACTGCTGGGACTCGGGGGCCTCGGCCTCGGGGGTATACCAGCTAACATTCCATGGTGCCATGTCCACCATTCGATTCCTTTGTATGATTGTTTCTTCCCGCAGTTTCTAGGCTCAGTTAACACTCAAGGCGATTGCTGGCACGCAATGGGGAGGAGCTAGCTTTTTTTTTTTTTTACGGTTCGCCTTAGTATCTATCTTCTTGGCAGCACCTCGTCCATATATCCTTGACCGACGTGCTTCGCTACTGCAAATGCTAGGAAATTTTTTCTTCTCTCTTCTTCTGTTTTTGTGCGCCCGTCTGATTGCTTACCTATGTGTTCCCTTGGTGCCTTTTTTTTTCCCCTCTTTTCCGGATATCCCCACTCGGGCGCAGCCCCCTTTTTTTGCTGGTTAGGTGCCCAGGTACTGAGGAGTGCGAGGGGGGGACACAAGGGAGGGAGGCTCGTTGTGCGTTGTTAATTTATCTGGGGTTTCCTCTTTTTATGTTCTCTTTCTGAGGCCCGTCGATGGGGGGGTTGAGAAGGAGAGCAGAGGTGAGGACGGGAGGGGAGAGGAGAGCTGATGATATGAACGTAAAGTAAAGCCTTTGAAAGCAACGCGGAAATAATTCGGGCAGATGCTTAACCAGGGACTTGAATCTTTCGTCGACAGGGTAGGAAAGATGACTGCTTGGCCCGGCTCGATTACCGACTAACGGCACTTCGTGTAGAAGTGGTTCGGTAAGTTGGGTTGGGTGGTCGAGAGGAGGGTGAAGGGTGAAGGATGCTAGCCAGTAGGTAGAAGACGTAGTGTCTGCGAAAAGGTTCCGAGGGATTTTTATTTACGTTTTTACAAGTCTTTTGGTAGGCTTGAGTCGGCTTTTTATTATCTGTGAGACGGAGCCTACCCGCCTAATGTCATCTACCTAACCTGACCTACCTAGGTAGATAGGTAATTTATTAAAGGGTGACGTATGTGTGAGATGCGCCGCGTTCCACAAGGACCTGAGTATCGCCTGTAGGCACCTATTAAAGCACATTTTGGCGGATATTGTGTTATATCTTCGCGTGTGTGGTGTGTGTGTTATGTCTACGTGTAACATCGAGCCGCCCCCTTAATCCTTCAGCCTATCTACCTGTATACCTAGACACCTACATATGTGTAGGACTCAGGTGCATATAGGACTGCTCCTATCTACATTTATCTACTTTATACGTTTCTACCTTCTATTTCTAATTCTTTGATCTGGCTTGTTGGCTCTTTGGGTCTCCTGAAGGCCGATGATCCTACGTAGACATATCTACGGGATACGTAGTGTCATGTTCTGGCCATATGTCTCATATTTTTCTGTCCTCATTCAGTATATATACCCAGGTCTTCGGCATGGGTAAGTAGTTAGATAGCTCATGCAACAACGTAGTTGTTTCCCTGACTATATAACTCGCCTCATGACAATAAGATAGGGGCGAGTAGGCGATTAATAGATATGACCGAGTGAGAAGGGAAACGGTGTATGTTACGCTGTGAGTCCTATGTTAAACTGAATAGGGGGATACTGGGAAAGGAGGGGATGGGGAGAAATAAATGAATAGTGTAAGGTGTTAGGAGGGCAGCGACTTAATGGTTGGACGGTATAACACGGAGCCTACCCACTACCAGCCAGATGTTACGTTCTCATGCGCCTGAGTGACGCAGAGAGATTACAGCGCGTACGAATCATATAAAATGAGCAAGGAGATAACGTCCTACTACACAGGACACCATATCCAGGCGACTACGCGACTAGTAAGAACGCTGAAGCAACATATCCACCAGCACGAGGCGTACAAATTCTGTAGCCCTGCTAGTTAGAGATTGAGAAATCGAGCTGGGCTCAAGTTGGGAGGACACGGTCCTATTTTGCCACTCTATAAAGGGAGAACGCAGACTGCGAGAATTACTCATCGAAGGCCAAAGCAAGGCAACTGCATGGTACATACAAAGCATAAAGTGATCGTGTCCACGGAAGCACGATTCCATCCTGACGCAACCGGCCAACACCCATCCATTACCGTCCTTATCGAGGCATGCCATACGCGCGAGCGCGATTTCCAATACCAAGATAGCCACCCTAAGGCGGATTTTGTATGCCTCCGAGGCCCTCGAAGGCGGATACGTAGACAACGAACAACTATCCACCTGAAATCCCTAACGGATCGTCGTTAAGTACTGCGTGGCAATGTTTTCTTTTCCCTGATTTTTTTTTCCTTTTCGTTTCTGTGTAGACTCTTCCTTTCACATCTGTCGAACTGCTGGTAAAACTGCTGGTACTGCGCGTTCTGGGGTTCCAACCATCCTCCCGGAAACTCCTGTTCGTATTTAGCCAATCTGTAGGCTCGTACGCTATTGCAAAGTCTAATCGTCTTCAACGATTGCGAAGGAATTTCAGAGCGAATCTATTGTGGACCGTTGCTCTTAGAGAGATGGACTGGGGGGATAAATGCCGGATGATTGACCATAGATTGGTACATCAGGCTGATGAGCGGGGCGGCGTGCTCGTGCGTAGGCATCTTTTCGGCCTCTTCCAGTGAGATATGGAGGTTCTTGACCCTGTCCTTAGGCTTCTCGGGCTTCTCGGGCTCGGAGCCTGCCGTATCGCGCTTTTCCTTTGGGGAGATGACGTCGCGGATGGGTTTGTTGATTCGGTCGTTTCCGGCGTAGAAGTCTTGCTGAAGCTTAGCCCTGTGAGCCTCTTGGAAGGCTGTGGCATGTTCCCACAGTAGCTTATTTTTCTTCTTCCTCTCCTCTTCCACTTCGCGGAGACGCTGGTTCACCCAATCATCGGGTATCTTCTTAGTGTCGTGGTTGAAGTCGGAAGGGAACCCATTCGGGTAGAACTTAAGGGCTTCTTCCGGAGTGAGCGTATCTATTACCCTGATGTTGCTGCCGGTATCCTTCCCCGTGCGCGACACAGGGGGATGGATAGGATAAGTAGGCTCGCTTTTGTACCACGGAGTCGGCTGTTGAGAGAGAGGCTGCTTAAGATGCGGCGGCTGAAACAAAGAGGAGGGCTGAAGACGGGGAGTACCGTCATTGTGGTGATCAAGTTCGCGTGTCTTCCCGAGGTCCTTTTGAAAGGTGCTCGGGGTTGTGTTCAACGTAGAAGGTTGAAAGTGACGCTGACCTGGTGGCCCTGCGGTTAGGGGCTGTGGTGCCCCCGGTCCCTTGGATAAGACGGCAGGGTAAGAGTCGCGCTCGCGGGTAGCAGAGGCCGTGGAGTTTATCTTTGCAGGTGTGAAAGGTTGATTAATATTGTGCCCATCAGCTCTAGCGGGCGGGAGCAGACCGTCTACACCAACCGGATCAGAACGAGCGTTTCTGGGACTGAACCTAGGGGGCGTAGGCAAGCCGCTACCATCCTGCGCTGTAGAATCAGATAGTTGATGGTGCATGGTCGAGGGAGCTTGTCGGGCTCGAGTGAGAATCTTTTGCGCCGCCTTCTGCATGGGGTTGGGATACGATGCCAAGTTGGTCAGGGTTTTTGTTGGCATACGGCCGAGCGCTAGGGCTTGGTTGGCCTCGTTGGCTTCATCAATATCTTTACGGTCGTGGCCATCGCCCTGGTCGTCGCGTCGGTTGATTGCTTCACCCAGCTTGCGCGGGGTACCAAACGCGTTGGTCGGGGTGTAGGGAACCGCCGGGGCGACTTGTGTAGACATATCGAGAGGGTGAGTAAGAAAATGATTCCCGTCGGATTCGGCAAAGGGCTCGCTAGAAGGGCTGCCGGGCGGGAAGAATTTACCAGGATGGTGGGTATGGTTAGGTTGAAGAAAAGGATCGTAAGGAGGTGGGCGATTAGAGGAGATAGGACTGACGGCACGATCGAAATTCTGCTGCAGAGGGGAGTAGTAGTGGGAGTGGGAGTAGGAAGAATGTGTACCGGAAAAGGGACTCAGAGAGTTATCGGCATAGGATTCAGGCATGGCAGATCGAAGCGATCGACCTCGACGCGTCGGAGGCTGCATCGGCATCGATTGCGGGTGCCATACTGATCCGACGGTCGTGTACTGCTGCTGCTGCTGCTGCTGCTGCTGCGGTTGCTGCGGCTGCGGCTGGCCCGGCTGCGGTGGTTGCTTAGACAGTCGCGGATCCATGGTGACTGGCCAGCGATGACAGAAGACAGAGAGGTTGGCTGATCGCTTGCTACTGTCGAGGTAGAGATGAGGGACTGGGAAAGGGGGAGGAGGGAGAGAGAGGATGAGAGGAGAAGAGGAACGCGAGATGACGATGATGTTGTTGTTTGGAGGAAATGATGATGGATGGATGAGGATGAAGACGGAAGAGAATTGAAGGAGGGGAAAAGAAGTAGCTCTTGCGGTTTCTGTTGCTGTTTCCCTCTTGCTTCCTTAGGTAGGTAGGTACTGTTTTAGATACTTCTGTCTTAGGACCGATGTGGTGGATCAGGCACGCTGAAGAGAATTAAGTAAGTCGTCCAGCCGATTGCGCCTACCGATGAGGCTGCGATGTCCTCGCTCCACTGGGCTCTGAACTTGAAAGGGTTAGCTTCTTTAATTGGAAATGGTTCACAGATAGTATATGTAGGTACCTAGGTAGATTAAGTATAGGAAGGAAAGATGGTCAATCTTATGGTAGTGGTAGCAAGGCACTACTTCGCCGAGAAGTTATACTGGAGAAGTTGTATATTGACGAGGGAAGTTGTTGTGCGTTCACTGATAGGGAAGTAAGTCAATATTTACCTAGTTACAGTTCAGGGAGAGGGCGTGAACTTACTTATTAGCGCAGTCTTGTTCTTTCCCTGAGTCTAAAGAGAGGAGCTCGCACCATGGTGAATTTTAGAATGAATAAGGACCGATCCACTTTGTTTCTCTACCTATGTACTTAGGTACGGTAAGTAAGGTAAGTATATGTAGATGTATTTCGACGTTATTGTCCCAATCTTCATGAATCGGTTGAATGACATCTTCACACTGAGTAGCCCCTATCTGGATATCGGATTGTCCACCTACTCCGTATTGGCTGAAGGGCATCCCTAGATGCATCCCAAGTCTGCTTTACGGGAGTCGTAGGGATATGGACTGCCTCTTGTGGCTTGTCCACCCTCCTATTTGATACCTTCAATTTACTTCTGATCATGGCGACGGGACACATTGGGAGTGAACTCACTCACTGCCCCGATTCCATATCTCCGTGGACAGCAACGGTTACCCCGGTTACCCCTATTCGGGCCAAACCCTAAAAATTGTCAGAGATTCGGCTCAACTCCAACACACTCTGCCTAGAACCCTCTCCTATCACTACCATAGGGGGATAATGAGATAGAACCAAATCAGATCGAGGCTATGCGCAACGGCAAGAAATATCCTGATATTTCGCAGAGATGCTTGCTTGCGGGTGGTTCCGATTGCACTAACGCCTTTGTCCTCGGGACAAAAGCAGTATTAGGCGGCCGCCTATGCGACGTACGTCCAGACGGGTGCGAGGTGCTGCGTTTAAGCTTTCGCCCTCAATATTCTCAGCACTCTCGCAAAAGGATGGGAAGCGTGATCGCCGCGCCATCCTATCGAATTTATGCGTCGGAAAGAGTGGTCGTCCCTGACCTCGTTGTTCATCCCGAAGAAATCACACAGGCCGTATTTCCTTCGAAGTCAATATCAACCTGTTACCAAGTCTGAGAGCCGGCTCAAGATCGCGATATTGTACCCTTCTGAAAGGTTCCCAATGTAGGGCGAGCTTCCTACGGATTCGGATCCGGTCGACTAGAAGATAAGGAGCGACCTGTTTGGATAACCTTTTGGATCATATAATGTGCTTGGAGCACTGCGAATCGATTAGGGGCTGCTTGTGTCGTCAGCACGGAAGCCTTGTGTAGCCTCTGTCACCTGACGAAAGTCCTACATCCTCATACCGGGGCTGGCAGACGTTTCTCCGACAAGGGTTATGATAAGACGGGGTTTCCAGTGGGCGAATGGCCTCGCGTCTCGGCGGTAAATAGGAGCAGAATCGGCTAACCTTGAATCTCTGCTTGCATTTACCGGTTCGTAAGCTCGTGGCCACCGCCTCGTTCCCCTATACTCCCTCTGCAGAAGAGGCAGGGTATCTCCGCATTCCGTGGACATAATGTTGCTCCACCTCGAAAGCTCCAGTAACAGAGAGAGAGAGTCCTAGGAGCAGGCTCGAGGTTTCTCCTAAAGCGAAATTAGTGGTAGGTAACCTATTGCTACTTTAGAACGATACAACATGAAGTGCGGTCTTAGTGCTTGGAGAGTCTAGGCGTCTTTCTTTAAAAAGTGAAGAGACACGATAGGCCGGTAGCAATAAGGCACGTGATAGCCTACATGCAATTCTCGATCTCAAGGGGTTATGTACGCTATTAGAATCGCCTAATAGATATTTAGGTAGGTTCGTGTTGGAATTCCCGAATAGCGTAGACCATCGCACTGGCTAACATGATATAGATGCACTGTGGAACTCCTCAGTCACATACGGAGGTCGTCTCGATGTAACGGGACTCATGAGAACGGGGCCGGGCGTAACCCAGGTAAGATACGATACATTTCGCAGTGCCATCAGACTCGAGTTATCTTGGGTGCCGTTTACGTGGACAGGATCAAACTGTCCTGCGCTTACGTCTTGCGATACGCGGCAGACTCTATGTGAGACTGACGAGCGGCAGGAGGTCCTCGCCACTAGGGTTTTTTCAGATTAGCAAAAGGAGTATGACGCTTTACATAGGTGGTGTACGCATGAGGGTTTGCAGAGGCGCCATCTCTACATACGCCTGCTATTTTAGGGAATGCTCGTGACCGGCGTGGTACCTGAACGAAAGGTTAGGATTCGGGTCTTCCCATTATCAACGGTCGGGGGCGGGACGTGGGTGGGCTGTGGAGGATCGAGACCTTCTAATCCTCGTCCTATGGTATACCGCCCCGGCTGCAGACACCGTCAGCAGTTTTGAGGAGGGAGTCTGGCGGGGACAGGGCTTAAACGTCAGTGCGTGAAGCCGCTACTATTGAGGGAGAGGCTATCTATACATATTGTCGGTGGGAGTGTCGATTCTATGGAAATGATTGGTCGCGAAGGAAGACGTAGCGGCGGTATGGGCCTGCACGTCAATTATGCTTGCTGTCGAATGGGATGGACTACGCAACCTGGTGGAAGTGCAGCTGGCGGCCACGGTAGCTCGATCCTTGGCCGTCCCGGGTCAGGCAAAGCGTAAGAAGCCTGAACCAAAAAGAGACCAGAAGGATTCGAGAATATGCAAAAGCTGAAAAACTCTGCGGAGGGCTTGATTACAAGTCCACCTCGACCGCGATTACCCTTTGGATGGTATCGGGCTGGCTGGTCCCCGAAAAGTCTCGTCATCACCGAGTACTGAGCACATAAGCCCGTGGCTTTGGACACGTTTCGGCCCAATGATAATTGAGGGCATTCAACCCAATGCAAGAAGGGTCTGGGGGAGGAGGTAACGGCATTATTAATCTAAATACTTGCCCCTTCGAGATGAATTCTTTCGTCTCTTCTCCCGGCCTCTTGGACTTTGTCGAATCGCCGAATGTTCTAGGAACAAGCGAGTGGCGTGGGCGTGGGATGGGACACAGATACAAAGTGGCATTATTATATTCTAAAAATCCACAACGGCCCTTTTCCTATTCTATAATTGCTCTAAACGAGTTTGGGTACGGGACAGCCCACCCTTCCCGTCTGTGGAGATGGAATAGGCGACTCCTATTCGTCGTGTCAGCCGAAGGAACATGGTATATTGCCAAAATTAGTAAGACGGTCTCCTCATTTCTGTGGTCCTCGAGAAGGATACATATCCCCCCGTTCTCTCAAATATCCCTCGACTGTACTTCTACCGGGACACCGAAACAAGGACGTACGAAGCGAACGGACGAGTCTCTCGGTCGATTAAGCACCTAGCCTGGCTAAGATTGAGAAGCACTCCCACCTTATGATATGCTGTGCTTCCTACCTGTGTCAACCTCGAGCACACGGCGCAGATTCTGGTAGACCAACGGACCTCCCTGGGCTCAGGAACAGCCAAACAGAAGAGAGGAACCCCTGGACCTTGTACCGAGCCCCCCAGTTACTTGAACCACCCATCAGCAGCTTTCTTCGACTTCTTACTGGGACGAACCAATAAGTAATAACACCATCGAACCGCCGGTTTCGCCGTGCGAGTCTCTTTCCACTTCCTCTACACTGCTCGCAAACATCCGCAACACCCTCCATCCATATAGTAGATATCTTGCGACTGAGTCGGTATAAGTCAAAAAATGGATTTCTCGCAGACCTTCTACAGTGGAGCTCATCCCTATCACTTCATCGGGATACCTCCCTTGACCCCGTCTCATTCCAACTCAGCCGCATCCGACGAGTTCAACAACCACTCTCCACATGTTAGTGTATCCCCCGTGTCTTTGCTATGTTTCAGTTTGTTGTGTGGCGGGGGGATGTTTGCTTTTGCGTAGAAAATGGGGCGCTGATCCTCCTGCGTCGTCTAGGACGTCTACGACGGCTTCCAAAGCAATGATCACTTCCAACAGAACTTTGAACAGTATGCCCCGTTCAATCAGCAACATCAGGCGTTCCCCGGGCCCCCTGGCCCGCCAACACCGCCAACACACCCGATGCACGGCCAGAACGGCCAGAGTCAACCCAACGGTGCTGCGGGGCTGAAAGCCAGCCAAGCCGACATACTACCCATGGCCAAGCCGGATCCCGATGCAAACAGACAGACGGCATCCAATTCGGACGAGGACGATCTGACGCCCGCCCAATCCCGGCGAAAAGCTCAAAATCGGGCCGCGTGAGTGAACCCCCGGGAATCCAGAGTAGAGGGATGATCCCTACGTGTGACGGATGGATATCGCAAACCTGGGTAATTCAGCTAACAAGCGGTCAATCCCTGTAGCCAACGCGCGTTCCGAGAGCGTAAAGAGCGACACGTCAAGGACCTTGAGGCGAAACTCGCTAGCCTAGAAGCACAACAGCACCAGACGGCTAGCGAGAACGAAAAACTGAAACGTGATCTGCAGAAGATGAGCACGGAGAACGAGATCTTGCGGGCCACATCGAACGTCCACACCCAGAACGGCTCCTTATCACCCCCTATCCCGACGACTACAGGTCCCATGCAGTACAACCCCACGGACTTCTATTCCGATCTCCTCCAGAACCACGCAAACAAGACCCCAAGCCACCGGATTGTGGAGTCGGGCGGCGAGCGTCTTCTAGCCGCTGGTGCAACGTGGGACTACATCATCAATCACGAGTTATTTAAGAAGGGTCTGGTTGATGTCGGTGATGTAAGCTTAAGGTTGAAATCACAAGCTAAGTGTGACGGCCAGGGACCTGTATTCGAGGAGCGCGTCATCCTCCAGGCTATTGTGGAAAGCGTGGCGAGTGGTAGCGATGAGCTGTTATGAACGGTAGATTGCTCGGGATTTGGTTCAGGGAGACTGATGGGTGAAAAGGCGGGTGATCGACAGTGTAGCGGTAGGACAGCCATGCTGGGGAAGAATCGTTATGTGTGAGATATTGGAGAAATGAAATAAGGACACGAGACATACGACGGCGTACCGGATATCAAGGGAAAGCGATCTCGGCTCCGCTTAGGACAACGAATGTGATGGAATTTTACGGATTATCAATGAATTGAAGGAGTACGTCGCAAGCGAGGCGCTTTGGGCTATTTCACTAAATACCTAGCCACTACACCGGGTTACGCGGTCGTGAGGAAAAGAGAGGGTGCCATTGCCTCGCCCATCACGAGATCAACACCGTATGAAAAGGGGGGCTGGCAGGTGAGCGCAAGGGGAGATTGACGGATGAAGGTGTAGCCGGGGAGAGGGCGGGAGCAACCAAACTCGAACATGGTCGGGGAGTTTTGGCCAGGGAGGATGATTGTTTTCGAAGAAAAAGAAAAAAAAAAAGGTCGAACCAGGAAGTCAACTAACCAAGGGAAATGAAAGGATACACACGACAACATAACAGACGCAACACCGCCATCTCAACCTGCTGATTCTTCTTATTTTTCCTTCCCCGATGTATCTGTAACTGGTTTTCAACACTTTAGGTGGCTAGCTGAGTTATATAGGTACTTTTAGCCAACTCTATCATACGCATTTAAGGGGAAAGGAGAGCGAAAGAGAAAGGGAGAAGGGAGGAGCGAGAGGAGAGAGCATATCCGGATTCTACTATGACCATTTTTTACTATTAGTATTACTACTACTGTTCGGGTTCGTCTTCTTCACGCCGTCTGGGGGTTCGGGTTTAGGATTGGGTGTTCTTGTATCGACCTAACTTAACCTAGGTATGTTGAACTAAATGTATCTTTGTAAACCTGACGCGCGCCTTTGGTGTTTCTCTTGAAGTAGCTGGATAACGTACCTAGGTAGGTTTTTGACCTGCTATAGTTTAATCCGTCCCATGTATTTCCCATGTAGGTAGACATATGTACATGGGTCGAAGGGTTTTAGAGTGTCGACGAAGCGCTTGCGTTGACTGAGGAGCTCCTGAAACGAACATATAAGAATAACCACCGCGGGTTCGAAGTGGAACGACTGAGATAATTAGGTCATTGAGAAGAGGCTTGTGCTATAAGCCCGAACAAATTTAGGTGTAGATAAGGTATTCCGGTTTTACTGATATTCTACCTGAAGCATCTAGGTTAGTCATATTTCACTGTGACCAATCTCTATGAAAGGTTCTCATAAGTGGTAGATACCTATCTATTGTGATGCCTATTCGGATTTACCTATAAGAACTACTGCTAAGCACACGAATGGATAAAGCCGTGGATCAGATATGCATATTTACTTGAATCTATAAGAAGGGAAATGAGTCTACTATTATACTGTCCATACTCCTTTTCTACTCTTCCCAAAGACACAACACCGAACTTCAAACCCACTTCATACTCGATCAGCATTACTTTATTAAGCACTCTAATATAACATAATACTAATAGAGCGGGGAATAGAATAGACACCGAGCGCTTCGCGCCATTCATCAATATCATCGTCATCATCGTTATCCGAGCGTGAGCTGAACCCTAGTCTGGTTGATATGTCTCAAATAGACATACGTGCTTCCGTCCCCCTCCTCCTTATTAACTCCCGATTAATTAGTAGGTTGGGTCCTTTAGAGTCCGTCCTCGCCTCGCACGTGCTTGCTGAAAGAGGCCTTGATACGCTCAACGCCCATTCCGCCGTCTGAATACGAGTTACCTATAACTCGGGTAGATGGCGTAACTGGGTATACCTAGACGCCCAGAAACTCTAGCCCGCCCCTTTCTTTCCTCCCTTTCTTAGCGTCTTTCCGTCTTTCTTCCCTACTCCTTTCCTTTATCGTCTACTCTACCCATCCCCCACCCCTTCTAATTCACCTTCTTCCCATTCGCATGCTCCGCGACGTCGACGTACGGGTGCTTGATGGTCAAGCACCAGATGTCCAGGTAATCGCAGATGGTGACGATGACGTCGACGACGAAGGAGCCGTAGACGCCGATGGCCATGCCCAGCATGCAGAACATGAAGGCGACCTGGTACACGTCGTCGCCGAGGGCGCTGGGCCAGCCGGATGCCCAGCCGAGGCGGGCCTGGAGGACGGGGCCGAGGGAGTCGGCGACGCCCCAGGCGAGCGGGAGCGCGAGCACGTTCCAGTAGGGGAAGGGCAGCTTGACGAGGTGCGCGGTGATGACCTGGCCGACGCTGTAGGCGTTGACGAAGCCGGCGAACACGGCGAAGGGCACGAGGTGCTGGGTGCGGATGAGCGGCTGCAGGTAGAGGTAGGCGACGACGAGCACCCAGGTGGCGGCGAAGGGCACGAGGCCGAGCAGCGCCCAGCGGCTGCGGTCGCCGCGGGCGCGGCGCGCGCGGATCACGTTGCGCGCGCTCTCGACCGTGTTGAAGATCATGACCACCGCCCCCTGCACCATGTACCACTGCGTGAAGGACAGCTCGTAGACGTACTCCGGGATGCCGAGCGAGGCCGGCACGCGCAGGGTCGCGAGCATCGGCTGCTGCCAGAACGAGGCCCCGCCCATGTACCCCGTCAGCGCGTACACGAAGACCAGGATCAGGACGCCCTCGACGGGCCCGTTGACGATGCCGAGGGTCAGGGTGCCGGTGTGGTACTCTTCCCAGGTCTGGACGTAGAACGTTTGGAGGGCTGGTGCGTGGGTGGTTTGTTAGCTTTCTTTCGTAAAGGGGGGGAAGTGGTGGCGGTTAGAAAAAGCGTGTGCTACGGCTACGTACATGCGAAGAGCGTGGCCACGGTGTACCAGCTCTGGCCCATGTTCTGCGAGGCGGCGAAGACGAGGCATTCGAGGGCGGTGTTAAGGGCGTCTACGCCATGGTCGAAGAGCTCGCCAAGGGGGCCGCTCTGCCGTGTTCGCCGTCTATAAAATTAGTACATTAGATATCTCTGTCTATTGTATACATCTAGGGTGGTAGAGGAGGAGGGCGTAAGTGGAAAAGGGGGTTGCTATGAATTGCACATTATACTAGTACATACGCTTGCGCTCCATCCACTGCGTCGAAGGTCTGATAGAGAAATAGGCCGAGAGCCCAGGAATAGTAAACCCATGGCGGGCAGTCTTGGTCGAGGGTCGGATTGTACCATAGGAGGGTAAAGAAGTTGATGACGATGAACATGAAGCCGGTCAATGTGATCAGGTTCGGGGCCATCCACATGGGGAAGCACTTGATGACGACATTGGTGTAAAAGGGCTTCAGAATGTACTTGGACGTCAACGAGTGGTCGACGCCCGAATACTTGTATGCCTTCAGATTCGGCAGGTATTCCTGGCGCACGTACACCATCTTGACTGGCAATGTTGCGGTTGTGTTGTGGTCTAGAATACGAATTTACCTTTGGTCGATCTTCGCAAGCTGTCTTGTCTATTTGGATTTCCTTCCTGGGTTCAGTGGTGGTATCCCGGCTGCGTGGGTTGCCGAGACGACGCAAGGGAACTTGCTAACAGAACGCTTCGACGAGGGACAGACAGGACAGGACAGGACAGGACAGGACAAGAACCTCCCCTTGAATTTTATTAAAGACCGTCGTCTCGATCCAAAAGGACGCACAAATCTTTTCCTTTTCCCGAGCGGTGTAATTGTTCTCGGTTGATTAGTGCATATTTATTAAGTAAGGTCCGCTTGTAAATAAAATAAAATAGAAAGGTGAATTGGCTTGCAACTAGGGCAAATAGCAAGAATTAAAAAAAAGAAGGAAAACGTCATTGTGTGCATCCAGTTGTCGGGACCCGTTTTCAGCACGTTTAGCTCCAGATTATTCCAATTAGCGCGACGGATAGGCCCATCCCCATCCACCGCGTCTGATGTGCAACGTGTAAATTGGAGACTTTACCTGACTAGCCTTAGCCCGCCAGCCTGTGTAGATACTATTACCCCACTACAGCTGCCACTACGTTAGGTAATGTTAAGTAATATGCCACCGGACTACCTACGTAGAGGTACCTAACCACCTACAGGTACGGTGACTACCACCTACCTACCTAGGTACGTACCTCATACGTCCATCCCCCTTTTACCTGAGGTCGTATCTATGTTTTATGTATTTGCCAATACTGTTACCTCAATACGATGCATTCGGTGAGTTGCCTTGTTTCATGAGTGTTGGGCAAGCCACCCAAGGTAGGTGGTTTCTTGATATGTAGCTTGGCTTAGACAGTGCGTGCCAACATATCTATCACAGTATTGTACACAAACGCACCTTGAGTCGCCCGTTCTATTATACTGATATCGATTCATACTCGGATTCGTCTTCACCGGTTCGTTCTGGCGCCCGGGAGGCTACCGTTACATTCTCCTTCCCCCTTCTCCTTTCCGTATGAACATGGTGGATTCGGATCCCTTATTTCGTCCAAGCTCTATCCACCAGTCCTGCTGCTCGACCCCTCCTCCTCGATTCTCCAGTAATATGCATAAGGTAACCCCCAAAACCGAAAGGACATCGCTCGCCACTTTTTGCAGAAACGCCTTTCCAGAAACCCTCATAATTACGCAACGGACGCGACCACCATCCCCGCCACGTTCTCTTCCTCGCTGCGTACCGTGATCTTGGTCGTCACCCCTGACTTCGACGAGTACGCCATCCTGACGTTGGCCACCACCCGTCCACCGTTGACCGTCTTGCCTAGGAGCTTGAGTTGATGTGTCGTCTGGTTCACCGGCACGTCTGTGCCCTCTAACGGTTGTAGTGATAGAGCCTTGATGAGTTGCTCCGTAGCATCTGGTATCGGATTTGTCAGTCGTATAGTTCTAGGCAAATAAGAATACCAACACGTACCTGCGATGCTGCTCACGCCCGACAGTTGCATCGTCTCCTCGGCCTCTTCGCCGGCGGCACCCACTTGTTCCCACACATGGTTGAAGTTGCCTGCGAACGTGGGTATCACGTAATCGCTACCGGCAAGATCGAAATCCGAGACCTCGTACTCATCCTCGTAGCCAGTCTCTTCCGGCTCGTTAGTGGTCGGGTCAATCTCTTTGCTTGTGAATTTGAGTATGTTGGAGAACGTGGTAGTAGGCATCGATCCCTCGCCGTTTGCTTTCTTGAAAGCAACGTAGATCTTTCCGGGCTCGTCTGTGGGGAGCTTCTCCGCTTGGATAATGAAGACTTCCTCGAGCTCCTCCTCATCCGAGGGAGTTGCTACAACTGACACATTTTCGAGAACCGTCGCTGGAAGGGTGTTCTTGACCTCATACTGAAGCACGATGTGCTCCTTGAAAATATGCTTGATGACGGTAACCACATATTCCGTCTCAGCCTCGGTCAATTCGACGACAGGAGATGACTTGAGGACGCTGCCGAACTCCTTCATTTCTGGGATGGACATAAGTTCCTGGGCGTACTTCTGAGCAGCAGCGGCCGCTGACGCCTGCGCCTCCGCGCCCGTCGGCGACGCCTTGGTTGGGCCGGTCTTTGGCGGCTTCAGGGATGGCGCGGTGGCGGTAAGCTTCTTCGTTCGGTCCTCGGCATCTGCTTGTTCTCGAGTGACAACCGGGATCTGGCTAATATCGAAGGGAGTTTCGAACGTCGACTTGTCATCTGAGGTCACGTACATGACAAGCTGGTGTTCGAAGTAGGGGAGAGAAAACATATTCTCTGTACGTCTGATTAGTCCTGAATCTTGCCTGGTAGGGATAATAATGTACTCACCGTTCTTGATAAAGCGCTCACCCATATCGTCTTCCTCGTGCATTAACCTGAGGTTCAGCGCCGCACGGTCACGGACCTCGTCATCCACATCATCCAGGCACCTGGTCAACAGAACGTCCACGCTGCGCTTAACCTCAGGATCCTTCTGGCCCACACCAAATTTGGCTAGAGCAGTAACGGCTGCTGCCCTAACGATGGCGTTCTCTAGAACGACGCGGTTGTAGATATATCGGATATACTTGGTAGGTTGAGAGGTCTTGGGTCCTTCCAGACCTAGTAGGTGTAGGATACGAACGGCCAACTTCGTAAACTCGCAATCCTCGATAAATTCGCAGAGATGAGCCAGAGCTTCCTCCTTGGAGTCTGGTACAAATTTGATGAGATCAAACATGCTTTCCACCACGGCTCGCTTGAATTCGTAACCGCCCTCGTCGCGTAGGATGCCGCTCAAGAAAGAGAGCATGCCAGCCTGTTTGCTGGGGAACTTGAGGCACAGGGTTCGGATGGCCTCGACAATGGTGATCTTGAACTCGTCCGTGATTTCGGACATGAATCCGGAGATTTGCTTCATCAATCTGTCCACGCTTGCTTCGTTGCCGGTCTTGAGTAGGGTAGTGATGGCGAACGTAGCTATCGATCGGTTGCTGTTAGAGATGAGCGCCTCGATATCGGGGTTGCAAACGTTGACGGCCTGCGGCTTGAAGGAAGCGAAGTTGTGCAGAATTCGCAGGGCAGCGAACTTGGTTACGGCGCGGGGCGAAGAGAGGAATAGCTGTAGCACATGGACGGCCTGAGTGACTTCGGCGTCTGTGACGTCCCTCATATCGCAGATTGCCTTGGCTGCCTCGAAGTTGACCATCTCGCTCTTGTGCCTTAACCACCCATCCAACAGCTGCATCATAGGCTTCCTGAGGGACTGGTCTTCCTCGGCCAATTGCGCTGCCAGCCTGACCAACATCACTATCGCAGCAGGGCTCTTGACCGCACCGGCGGCGCCGAACTGCTGCACCATCTTGACCAGGGCCATTCTGTCGTGAGACCGCATCTGATATAGGAGGCCAATGGCGTGGTATTGTGTCATGGTGGAATTGTTAACCGGGAGAGAGGCCGAGGAAGACGAGAAGCCCAGCGAGAAACCACCGGAGGATTTGGTCGAGGCAGCGGCCTCCTGAGTTTCGGATTGCCATCGTCGAACGACGTCCTTGGCGATGGGGAGGAGATGGTAGGAGGATACGAGGGCGGCGGAGGAAACGGAGGGGTTCTTGTCGACTATCGCGGTCTTCATCACACGCTCGATGGATTGCACGGTCGTCGCCTACAATGTATCAGCAAGGGAGAGTAGGTAGGCTAAAATGGACGATTGGGCTCACGTCGATAATGCGACATAGGGCTCGTATAGCATTGGGTCTGTAGATTGCGTCTGTGCTACCGCCCGTGTCCTTCATTATGGTGCTGGTGACCATGATAATATCTTCAGCGGAGTGGGCAAGCTCCTTGATGACTAGGTGGACCATCTGTCGCAAGCTGGCATCTTTATTCTGGAATAGCTTCGAGATGCCGAAGAAGAGGGTTGTGGCTTCGTTCGTGGGGAATTTCTCCCCGGTATATAGCAGGAGAGCAATCTTGGTCAGGAGAATGCGACATCTTCGGGGCTGGATCGGGGAGCTGTTGAATAGTCGAGCTTCGTACTATTTAGCTGGGTACTGGTATAACGGCACGACGATATAACGGGATGGGAGGTTTGGGGCGGCTTCGAGACGGAATTGAATATCGGCCAAGCTTACCTTCTTGAAAAACCTGGGTGCGGTCGACCTTGACCAGGCCGAGGTCGGCATCTTCATCTTTCTTGCCGTAGCTCATGGTGGGCAACGAGACGGCTGTTGTGAGGTGTGAAAGCTGAAGATAATGGCGACCGTTGGTGTATGTTCTTGTTATTCACACATAATTTCGGGGCCCGGCGGTATTAGGTATTTCTTAGTCTTCAGAAAGGAGCGACGTTGCAACTGCTCTAGCTGGATCACATGACCGTGGACGTACCGCCCCACGTCCCTCTTTGCTTCTGGGTACGTACCTCCTAGGTTCTAATAGTATGGTACCTAAACGTCTGGGTCGTGCCTCTTCTATAATATATTATAAATACTAGCCGTGACAGTCTTCATCCTCATCATAGGAAACCATGAGATTACGAAAAGATCCTAGTCGCATTCGCATCACCACATTTCCATATTTCAGAAATTGTTTGTTTGACTTCTTCTCTTCTCATAGTTATAGGGTACGACTTATCTAGATAGGTACCTATCTATTCCAGGTAAATCTGCCCAGTTCAATGACCCCTCGCGTTACTCTTCACAAGTTTCATCACGTTCTCTGCGTACCCTTCTGTGCCACCATACTTGGCGAGAATCTGCTGTATATCTATAGGCGAGGACGAACTTCTTCTCCTGCCAATTAACCCGACATTCCTCGTGCTTGGTATTCTCAGCATCTCGGTTTCTACCTCCCAACCGCAGTCTATCGCTATGTTCTTTACCCATTCGACGAGAGACGAATACGCCGACTGCGACTTGTTCTGAGCTTTCGGCGGAGGGGCTCTGAATTTCGCCCCGGTAAGGTCATGACTGCAACATGGTATCATGATAAATGGGCAGTCTGATATGGTAGCAAGTATCGGTGTCCATGGTGTAAGCTCGTCGGCATGATTAGATATGATGAACGTGCCTTTAGCAAATAAACCATCGTGGATAAGATTGGTACTATCTACATCGTAGATGGCTTCACCACTTGTATTATCGCCCACATTCACACGTTGGTCAACAACAGAGGGAAGCAAGACGTGTTGCCGGAGACTCTCCTGAGATCCAGATTCTCCACCAAACACGTCGCAATAATTCTCCCACGATTTGCGCTTTCGTGCGTCAAATCCCCAACCTGAGTATCCTTCTTTTCGGAGAATGTACACGAGAAGGCCGTTCCCGCAGCCAATATCAACAAATCCGGGGAACGGAGTATCTTGATACATCTGGGCCCACAGCTCAATGAGAAACGCCGCAATGCTCAAGTCTTCAAACACGTGCTTCGAGGGATCTGTAACTTCGGCCCATGTTTGGATGAGTTGCCGGGCGTAACTCTGTTTTAGCCGCGCATAAGTGGTCTGAACAGATACCTGGGGAATGACAATATCGTGCTGAACACGCTTAACATAACCCCGTTTGGTTCCTTCACCATGCCTGTGGAGAACTGATAGAAGATTGAGACCCGTTCCCACCAACTTTGGCGAGCGGTCTTCGCCTTCATAGAAATGATAGTGGATGGACACAGAGCCTTGGTTGTCCTCGGCGTGCCATTCATGGAGAAACGCTATACCTTGTACCTTGGGATGATAGAATGGCATGTCAGCCGAAGAGGAGACGTGGGGTACGTAAACAACCAAGGACCTCTCTACGTTCCCGGGCCCGCTACCTTGGTATACCAGGCATGTTTGATCTAAAGGCTGATCTCTCAGGGTATTTCTGGGAATAAGCTTCCGCACCATGACTTTATCAAGGTTCATTCCTTCGAATTGGAGGATGGTTGGCCGTGTGACCGTGGGGTCAGTCGCCACGTCTTGCTGACTGGCATCTTGTTCGACTAAGATGTCGGCCCGGGTTAACCAGCTGGAATTGATATTCGGATTGCGGATCAAGTTCATCATGACTTTAAAGAAGATATGCGAATCGAACTCGCAGCTCTTCCGAAATAGGGGAACCCATCTACTGCCGGATGAATCTTCGATTAGGCTCGGAGAACCGTCGGCGAACTGTTGCGCCTCAAACCCCATTGCGAAGAATATGATATGAAGCTATGAAGGAGGGATTGGCCTTGAATAGTTGTTATCTGCAGGGTTGGTGGAATCGGGACATGAATAGGCAGATCGAGAGACACACAGGCTGACATAAGGAGAGATTGTCCACTTGAATTTGACGACGATGAAGCCGATGTTCTAGGTGCCCGCCTTCGGGAAGGCCACATGCAGGCGAGCAGGGGGTCAGCTGGCTATGAAGGGTAGGTATCCTCGTGGATACTATGTACCGTAGGCGTGAATATGTGTGTTATATGCGTTATACGTGTTATGCGTACTACGCGTGCTATGTCCCATATAGCACATATGTATATGCAGGCCCACGACGAAGACGGCACCTTGGGACCAGTGTTGGGACCTTAGGAGATTTGATTGTCCAAGCTGATTGTCCAGGCGGTACGGTCGGTGGCAGGTAGGCGGGGACCTGAGGTAGAAGGGTTGAGCGTCATACCGAAGAGAGCTCGAGATTTTCGAGCGGATTTGAAATTTTAATGGTCAATGTCTCATTTTAGTCTCTTATTTTAGTCTGAGTTTTCTGTTGTGGCACATGGACGCTGTCGGTGGTGGGCGAACGAACACGTCCTGTGGCAGGTGTACTTGCTGCATTCTCCCGGCATTTGCGACCCTCAGGTAGGTACCTATGTACCTACATACTCTGTACATACCTATGTAGTTGCCTCTCCAAGTTGGGGTGTTTAGGTACTGTGTTGTACCTATTGTATTCTACAATGCCTACCCCCTATAATATGTAGGTACATACGTGGAGTCCTAGCCCCGGTCTCCAGCGCGGTATATGTATAACGAGGAGATAGGGGGAGGTAACTCAAGGTAAGTCGCAATTACCACACACAGAGGTGCCCAAGCGGTAAGTACGTAAGCAAGTTAAAGTTACCTAGCGTTCGCGCACTCCGCGAAATGTTGGGCTCTTGGGAGAAGCTTACAGCCTTAATAGAAAGTACCTACATAGGTACATACATACCTGAGCCACCTCCAAGCACCTGATAAGGCCGCTATTTTCCATGGGTGTCACGAACCTTCTACCGGACACACCAGTTAAGGACAAGCAAGCAGGCTCGACCGCCCTACCTGCCCAGTACAGGGGGGACCCACCCACCCCTTGCCGATTTGCTCGCGGCCCACAAATCAGTGTTGCCCCTCCATTCACTGCCTCTTTGCTAATTGCGGCCTTTCTCGTCTTTCCCTTCTCTACAAATTGAACCTTGGCCACCCACCCGAGACCAAAACAATCAACGTCAATACCATCTTTCAACATCATCAATCCACCCTTCGGTTTAACGCCAGTCCATACTGAACTGAACAAGCCGATTCTACCAAATCTCTACAGAACAGCGAGGCCACTAGTCATCAGTCGTCCGTCGCTTCATCTCAGCTTCATCTCCACAAGACCCTTTTCCCCAGGTAACCCGGTAACTTCGAGTTTATGTCAATCGAAAACCTCAAGACCTATGGTGCGTTGAAATCTACCCCCTTTCCAATTCCAAAAGCACTAGATACGCCATCGAACAGAGTTTTGGAGGGGACTCTGTCGAATTTGCGATGGGCGCCCCGTCCTACCTCTAGCCTCTATTGCCGCCCCCGTTCCAGCCATCCGTCTGTTCTTGTTGACACGCATCCCCTTTTCCTCGCAGCATGCGCTAACCGATTTCTCCAACAGACCCCTTCGCCGAAGCCGATGAGGATACAGGTGAATCCAAGCAGGCACAGAATTACATCCATATCCGCATCCAACGTACGTTTACCCGACCCCGACGGCGCTCACGTGTGGCAATGGACTCGCGCCATATCGCCTCTACGTCCCGTCTCCACTCGGATCCAGAACGTCATATGGAACCGTTATGCTGACTTATCCTCCACCAGAGCGGAATGGACGTAAAACCTTGACCACTGTTCAGGGTCTTCCGAAGAAGTTCGACCAGAAGAAAATCCTGAAGGTCATCAAGAAGAAGTTCGGTATGTCGTCGACCCGCTTTTCGCATATACATAGCCTGCCCCCTTCGTTCGTCGATCGTTATGCTGACTTCGCACCTTGGTGTTAGCTTGCAATGGCACCATCGTGAACGACACCGAGATGGGTGAGGTAATTCAGTTGCAAGGTGACCAGCGCAAGGATGTGCAGGAGTTCCTCGTCGACAAGAAAGAGGGTCTAGAGCTTGATCCCAAGACCATTAAGGTCCACGGTTTCTAAGCCGGTCATGTCCTCTCGCCTTCCGTAACGCCCGAATTATCGGATCATCGTATACATACCTACGCAACCAGATGGTCACCCTTGCATACACCAGTGCCGCGGACCCGTCGCGCGGTGGCACTGATGGCCACCCGTTAATCGTGCCGAGGGCCGCACTACTGGTTGAGGCGTTTACAGAATGGTTAGGACATGATACCCCTTGTTGACTTCTATGAGGCTTATGGCTTTCGGGACTGATTAGGCGAGGCTGCGGCTAGCCCAAGAAGGTATTATTCGCTGCTTTTAATCGGGACTTGGTACTATGGATGGCCTGGGCTTTGCAAGGCACACTCGTTGTCGGTTCTGCGATAATATTATTTATTAATCAGAACGGTTTCCGAAAAATATGCTGCCCCTACTCTGTTGTGAATATGCTTCCATGCTGGACAATTCTGCTAAATCCCGAATCCCGGCGTTGACTTGTCTGAGACCTGTCGCCTAGTTGCTATATGGTTTGTAATAACGTATTAGAGAAGCTGTGATGATAATCCTCTTTTCTCTTATGCTCGTATAAAATTTCCTGGCTGGGCGTTTGGTATATTGCGCGTAGAAGAGTCGTTACCTTGCTTCTTTTTGGTGGATTGTAAACCAAACAATCTAAATTTTTTTTTATTTCATGAGTTCACCACCTCATGTACCAGCCCAACCACGAAATCATTTTCTCGATCCCGTACTTGCCCTCAACTTAGTTTTCCCTACCACCCTTTCTCTCTTAGAAGACGGCGAATCATCGTGGTGAAGAAATCCTAGCCGGGGAATTAAATCCCCTAAGAGAAAGTAGGGAGACATGAAGACCCTACCGTCCCTCCCCTCGCCACCGCCCGCCTTCGCGCGCAGGAAGGCCCGCGTCCTGGAGCTGCTCGCGCGCCCCGAGGCTGAGTACTCGGACGCCTCGCCTAAGGGCTCCGTGGATGTCGGGATCCGCGATTTGATCGCTGGGATTAATGCCGTCGAGGGCTTCGTTACGACGAGTAGTTGCGCGGGCAGGGTTAGCGTGTTCCTTGAGGGGAGTAAGAGGGCTGCTGCTGCTGTTGATGGCGAAGGTAGTGGTGGGAAGGGCGTGGTGCGTGGGGAGAATGGCATGGATGAAGAGAATCCGGGAGAGGAAGGAAGGGGGAGGACTGCGGTGTCCGGGAAGCTCGCGGGTGTTGGGGGGAAGGGCGGAGGGGGTGCGTGGTTGTTCGTTTCTCACGATCCTGTGCCGGTGGCGGGGGAGGGAGAAGAGGGAGATGTGGAAGTGCTGCTGGGGTTGAGGAAGGGGCGTGAGAAGGGGAGCAAGGCTGTGCAAGTAATAGAGGACGATGTTGTGCCGGATATTGCTGCTACGAGGCTTGTTCACTTTAAGTTTGAGCCGATGGTAAGTCTATCTATCTAGCTTGAAGTTCTGCTGGGTTCCATACGTGGGAGGTGGGATGCGTCGGGCTCGAGCTTACTTAGTGGCTCGTTAGATCCTCCACGTCTTAACTGCTTCCCCGGAACACGCCCAGCTACTCCTTCGATGTGGTTCACAAGCCGGGTTCCGAGAAAGCGGTGCCGTCAACGTCACCCCAGCGGCGGGAGAGCAGCACGCGACCCCGATAGTAGCTATCCGGTCTATGGGCCTTATGTTTGAGTCCCTGATCGGATATCAGAGGGGTGACAGTGGCAGTGAAGCCGGTATACAGTGTACCGTATCGCCGTCATATCTACGGACGCTTATCCACATAGCCAACGAGCGATTTGCCGAGAACAGGAAGAGGATCGAGAGGTTTCAGGCGGCCCTTGCGGAAGCAACTAGACCAGTAAACGACGGCAAGGGGGAACGGGAAGACGCGGATGCCAGGAGAGAGAGGAAGAGGGCGGAGGGCTTGAGGAGGAAAGAGGAGTTACGGAGGCAGAAAGAAAGCGGCGATGCTGCGGTCGTAGAAGATGAGACTCTGGATGTCCCTCTAAATGTAGATCTCACATGAATCACTTCTGCCATTTTCAACACGACGTTCTGAATTTTAGAGGGAATCAGGCGTGGCCCATCGTCTATATAGCTCCCCCTTTTCCCCGAGCGCTCCCTAAAAATGCTATGCTGTAGTGTTGCGTGTTGTTACAAGAGAGTCAAGTAGGTGTGTGTGTATATAGGTAGGTATCTATCAGCCTCGATGAACCTCTTCCGAAGAAGCATTTCCTTTTCTTTTTAAGAGTCTATCCTTCTTCCAATCCTTCCCCCTTGAACCGAGTGGCGTCGATGACTACCCCCCCCCCCAAACGGGCTCACGACACGACCTTGTCCACCCACGCCTTCTCCAGCCTCCGGACCTCCTCCTTAAACGCCTCGACCTCGCGCCAGCAGTCGAGCGGGCGCCGGTCGTTCTCGCGCAGGCACCGCACCACGTCGCCGCGCGCCTGCTCCACGCTGTCGGGCAGCGGCCGCAGCTGCTTGCGCTTCTCCAGGCGCGCCCGCAGCGCCTCGACCTCCTTCGACACGGCTTGCCGGCTCGGTTGGCCGTCGTCCTCGTTGCTGTTGCCGTTGCCGTTGCCCCCCTCGATTTGCTCGGCGATCTTGTCCTGCGCCGCCTTGAGCGCCGCGGTCTCCTGCGCCTCGAGCTTCTTCAGCTCGGCGGCTACGCGCGCTTGCACGGCCAGCTCGAGGGTCTGCGCGCGGGTGGTGTCGGTCTGTGGGCGGCTTGTGGTTAGTAGAGGGGTTGTAGTTGGTGGGAAGGTATTTTTTTTTTTTTTTTTTGAGGGGGGAGCAGGAGGAACGGGCGGAAGCTCACTTCGCTACTCGACTGGAGAGATTCGACGACATCGTGCGAGACGCCTACGGGCGAGGATCTGAGAGCGGGCGAGTCACGCCAAGTCAGCCGGGCGGGTTTATAGAACAAAGACGAAGCACGCAAGTGAAAATGTCTAAGGTATCAAGTATAGTAACGAGGATAATTTACTTACGCCTTCCAGACAAGTGAGGATTGACTCGCCTCGGGCTTTGACGAGCTCGAGCCCATGGTTGTCGGCTTCGTCGGTAGCTTTGGCTAGGCTAGGCTGGGCTGGACTGGACTGGACTGGTGGTTTTGCTCTCTGGGTTCTGCCTTTTCGCTGCTGCTGCTTGCACGAAATTATTCCCGAGCTCTGACGATGCTGCCGAAAAATGTCCACGGTGTGAATTGAGAGGGTTGCGAGTCTTTCGACTGTGACGGAGACTGTGACGGATACTGTGACGTAACTTTTGTGACGAGATACATGCACTTGTACGATGCGATAAGGTCACGTGGAGGACGCGTATAAATGCATATCGTGTATATTACTCATGCTCTGCTACGTGCAACGCCCCCTTTTCCATCGTCCACGCTGAGAGCTGACGAACGGTCCTGTATTCGTGGGATCATGGAATCAAGGATACCTTACAATAACTTGTCAAGCTTTATTCCTGACGTGCCTTAACTTGAGGATATCGGTATACTTATCTTAGTATCAAGGCAACGCGGGGAGGAAACCCTATAGACTCGAGCCTGGCTCGGGTATATGTCTCTAAAGCGCCGATATCCCTTCACTTATAATATGGCTGTGCTTGCTTACTGTTGCTAATCGTAGCACACTGGTTTAATACATGGTATGCCATGCTACATAGACGCCTGTAACAGTCCTCGAGAGCGTATCACTGCGACAACCTACAAGACTATACACCTTAGGTGGAACGTTGTTAGAGACACGGAATATAAAGCCAGCGCAAGTCTTCCGGTCGAATCTACTCTCTAAAATCCCTAGAATTGGATCTACTTAGGCTCAGCTCGCCCTCGGCGTAACCCTAACTTGGAATCCCACCGGTCTGAGATTGAACCAGCCGTCCTGCTCGAGCGTGTAACTCGGGTCAACCATCTCAAAGTCGACCTCCTTAATCAACTTGGCCAGCACCGTCATGGTCCACTGCCACGCCCAATGCTTGCCGATGCACTGCCTCTTCCCGTTCCCGAACCACTTCTTGACTCCCGAGGGCAGATCGTCGAACGCCTTCCCCATCATGCGCTCGGGCCTGAAGGCGAGCGGCTTATCGAACACCGCCGGGTCCCTGTTGACGCCTGCTAGGACGATGATCATGGCCTGGTTGTGCGCCACCCGGTACTTCCCGCCGGCTAGCAGCACGGGCGCCTTGTCCTCGCTGGGTACCGGCTCGATGTTGAAGCCCGGCGCCGCGAACGAAAGGCGTAGGGACTCGCGCATGATGCCTTCGATGTATTTCAACTGCGCTAGGTGCGTGTACGTAAACTCCCCGTCGCCGATCACAGAGTCCAACTCTTGACGCGCTTCGGTGATGACGCGGGGGTTCTTGAGGAGGAAGTATATGGCGGTGCTGGCGAGCGCTGGCGCTGTACTGCTCCCGATGGGCATAGAGACAATCTCGTCCACGACTTGTGATTCGGACAGAGACGCCCCGGTCTCTGGGTCCTCGGCGCTCATCAACGTGGCCAGGAGGTCCTGCCGGCTTGTTGGGTTCGCCTTGCGGTGGTCTACTATCCCCTGTGCGTACGTCCTCATCGTGGCTGTGGCTTTCTTGAACTTGCTGCCGTAGAATAGCCAATTTAGGAAACCGGGTCGGGTCGGCCGCTTCATGGCTTCGGACGTTGAGTCCTCCATCGCCTTTAGCATAGGGTGTTCGGGCCCGTAGAGGCAATTCAGTTTCTTGCCGTAGAGTGTCAGTGTTGTCGCCTCGAGGTTCAGTCTGTTTAGTTCTCCTATGGCAGACACCTGATTGCTACTTTCGGGGTCTTTCCACTTCGCAATGAGCTCGGTTGCGGTGTCACGCATTTCGCCGAAGTGTTCGGCGAGCGACTGGGGACTGAGCTTGGGCGCAATGATGCGGTGCGCGATACCCCAGCTTGCCTCATGGTCGAAGGCCGTGAAGAGGGCGTCGTGTACGGCGTACCGGATCTCGATAATCGGCCCGCCCACATACTTCCGAAACCGCTTCTCGTCACACAACTCTTCAGCAATAGCGGCACCGGCTACGAATACGACGGGATGACCCAAGACCTTGATCTGGAATATCTCTCCGTACTTCTCCGCCAATCGCCTTAGCGACTCCCAAGTATTATTAGGATCAACGTCAAAGATGTTGCCCAGGAGAGGCACGCCTGGAGGTTGCGGGATTGGGAGAGCCATTATGCCTGATGCTTGAAGGGGAGGCAGTAGAGGACAGAACTTGGAAACAAGCCACCTACGGGCGGCCTATTAATAATACATGGATTAGGGGTATGCGAATAGCTGAGTCACGCCGTAGCTATATACACGCCCTTTACGCCGTGTTCCCTATATAAGTACCGCATAGAATTTCTTCTTCTCCCAACAAGTCATCGTGCAGTGCCTAGGCTGAGTGACGGAACACAAAATTTTCGAGGGGTTGTCCGAATCGCATCGCCGAACCCGGCCGACAGTATGGGCTAGATATCTCCTCACCTATCTTCTCTTACCTATCAATTTCGGACTGCCATGATGTGGGCATACGCCCCTTTGTCCTCGTTCGATGTGTTTTGCTCCCAGGCCAGAGGCCGGGATGATTAGCGAAGTTATTCGCCTGGTTATGTGGCTGACTCTGTCGCGCCGATCAAAGGAGATCTAATCCAACTGTTGTCTCTTAGCATTATTCCGAAGGACGAGTACTCTATTTCCCTTCCTATATTTCTTTTGATAGGTCTTGTGGGGAATGTCTGACGTTCGAAATAAGATGGGAAGACAATCGACGTTGTGGCTTGCGCAAGGGTTTCAGCCGTGAGGGGCCGGTGTACAGCTTCGGACCAAGCTGCAAGCCATCATACACTAGTAGGTAGTTATAATATGCGTATCGGCAATAGTTCTCAACCGAAGAGTCCGAAAGAGCCAGGTAGTGTTTACTAAAAAGAAGTATGCTAGCTACCTATATGTAGGTAGATTGATTTCTACTTCGCTAGAGGTGTGTACCTAGACAGGCGATGGTTACCTACATGTCGGTAGGTGGACGTGAGGTAGATACATGGAGGTGAGGTAAGGGTTTAGTCAAATTTAGGGAGATATCCCGTCCAAGTCGTTTCGTACACTCCGGTTGGCATCGCCCGCAAGCTCGAAAATGCTATAGCGATGATCATGAGGCGCGACACCGTGTACAGGGCACTAACGAGGGGCATGGTGAAAGATAAAATCTTATAACTCATATGCCCCCTCCTCCACTTTGCCGTCTCTCGCGGGAAGACATTCGTTCTATCGAAGTCGTCATCGTAAGTGGTGGGGACTTCTTGAATGAAAACGCTAGCGTGGCGCGTTCTATCCGAGATTTCGAAAAGCCGTCTAAGATTACTTGGGAAGGTTGGGTCAGAGGTTAAGTTGATTAATCGATGTAAACGAACTTCGACGTATAAGAGCATCGCTTGCGGGGTTGAATCAACGAATATATCCCGGTAATTCTTTGGTGCGCCGTCCGATTCATTGAGAATACGTTTACTTGTATCAACGTTAGCTTCAGCGTCGGCGTTTAGGTGGCCTTCGGCTAAGTCCCAAAAGTCTTGATCTTTCAACATGTTCTCCAAAAATTTCTTGCAGTGCTGTCTAAAATTTTCAGCCTCGCCTCCCTGCTGTTCCTTATGCCGCATATACGTGAAAAGGTCTTTGGCGGAAACGAGAAGCCAGGGGATACAAGAGGAGAATATAAAAAGCAGTAGAGGGATGCCCGCTGACGCCAACGATGCGGTCCTCCACATGTCTCGTTCGACGCTGGACGGGAATGAAAAGTTCCATGCTACTATGTGCAGACCACCAATAATAACCATGAAGAAGATAAGCGAGGGAAGGAAGGATTTGTCGACGCGGAGAGGGCGTAGAGTGTCATTTCTGAAATAAGACCGGCGAGCGTTCCGGGCGCCAACTCTTCGCCATGAGTCTATATGCCGTCGGTGTATACGCTTTTTACGCCACAAGTCCGTGACTATGTGAAAAAAGCGCTACGGCTCGTAGAGTTGTCTCAAGTCTACAGGAGCGTAAGGGATATTCGTACAGATTTCGACATGCTGTGGCTTGTGCCAACGAATTATGTAGGTTAAGACCGCACAAGCAGCAAACGCCACAGTCATGATTTCGAGTTGGGATGTTGGGCGGTGGAGATGCCATCGAGCCAGGGTCGAGAGGATGATCCAGGAGATCTGCAGGAAGCTAATCGTCTTTGCAAGGGCGTCTCTCTTTACCATACGCTCGATATCAGTCTTCGAGATAGGCGGTCCTACCGCGGATAGCGGCTGGCCTGTCGATGGTTGGCTTGTCGATTGCTGGTTTGTCGACGGCTGGCTCGTTAATGACTGACTTATTGATAGCTGACTCGCCGATGACCGGCCTGTTGATGGCTGGCTTATCGGATACCTTATTAACTCTCCGGAGGTGAGCGGGATGTTGTATGTCGGGTCGTCCTCGTTAATGATAGGGCCCGAGAAGTTGACTCGAAAGCCCCCCATATTTGCGTAGTAAAGGTGCTTCTTCGACCATTTGTGCTTTGTATTCGGCGGTATGTTTGGTACTTTCCCTTGCTCAATATCCCCCTGCACAGTATCCCCCTGCTCGGCGTCGGGCACTCCTTTCTGTTCGCTAGGCTCCGTGACGGGCTTGTGCAGATCTTTCCAAGTTTTATGAACCCAGAGAAATTCGTCGACAGCTTGGGCTAGAATGAACTCAGGGACGAGGATCGTCAGAGTCATCCACTTAAGATGATCAAGAAGCGTTCGCATGCTGTTCTTTGGTTTCTGTTCGGGGATGTTTTGGTGATGGATCGTCCAGGTACAGGCTATGATGGTCAACATGCAACTCTCGAGGATATTCATGGTGCCTCGCCGATTGGGGTTGCTCTGCCACCCGATTAAGCCATTGTCTTCAGACTGAGAAGGCTGAGTGTTATTCTGTGCTGCAGTTGTGGACGATAGATAGAGAAGTAACGCGAGCTCGATATGGAATTGAGAGAGCTTTGCCATCATGGCCTGGGAAGATGGAGCTTAGCTGGATGGAATTGGGCCGGAGAGCTCTGTAACGTTTGAATCGGGGTCGAGCAAGGCTCTCGAACATGCTTATATCTCGTTGCCGACCCTTGGCTCTCCATTTCTATAAGAATACGTCGGTACATTGGGCTCGAAAATATGATAGAAGCGTAACATTATTGCGTTTCGGCGGGCGTACCAACTTGGTCATTGCTGCTACATATTTGAAGCGGATTCGATTATATGAGAGGACATATGGCTCTGCGGGAAATCTAACGAATCAGAATACCGATTTAGCCGGTGGCGTCTGCATGCAGAACTGTAAGAAGATAATCCGCCCTCGACGTGGTGACATGAGCTGCCAGTGTTAAACGCCACAATGTAGGATTTACATTGAGCCTTTTTTTTTGACAGGAATTGACTTTCGTTACATTATTCAACACCGCCGTTCTTCTATAATTCCTCGTCGTATGAGTTTATGGTGTCTATTTAGTCCGGCGACTCGTTCCACTTCTAGAAGGCACCGTACGTTTCGCACATGATGTCTACTTCGGGGAAAAACAAGGATGATAGTCACGGAGTTGGAGGGGATGAATCGAGCAAGAATAAGGAGCTACCCGAAGAATCCATTATCCAGAAGCTGCACCTCGCAGCTGAGGACGGGAAAGCGGACGAGGTTCGACAGCTGTGCCAGAAGATGAAAGACAAGCGCGATGTCAACATTCGAGACACAGAGGGCATGGCTGCCTTGGTAATCGCAGTCAAAAACAAGAATAAAAAGGTGGTTGAGGAGTTGCTGAAGCCGGAACTGAAGCCATACCTGGATCTTTATCTGCCGGACAAGACTGGAAGGACCGCGCTTCACTGGGCGGCGCAGAACTATGAAGCGGAGATAATGAAGCTGCTTTTGGACGCGGGCGACTCGACGAACGCCTCGAGAAATAGCCCGAAAGACCCCCCGAGGGACGAAGAAGCGAGCGATCCGACGAACGCTCCGAACAATACAACGAAACTCACGGCCAAGGAAGAGGATCTCAGGTTGAATGTTGACTTGCAGGACTCGGAGGACCGTACACCTCTATATACGGCGGTTGAGAGCAGGAGTGTTGATGCGGTGAGATACTTGCTGAAGAGCGGGGCGGATCGCTTTATCCCGGATAATACAGGGAGGGTACCCCTTCTTGTAGCTGCTCTGACCGGGGAGAAGAACATCGTAGGGTTGATCAGGGGAGAGCAGGACACGGCTAGATCGAAGGGCCCGCTGCTAACCTACTTACTCCTTCCAAACTCCGAGAGTACGGGTAAGCCAGCGGTGCCTCTAAAGCTCGGGACGGTCGTTACGGACATAAGAACCATGCAACGACAATCCATGGAGGATAGAGCACTATCCGGCGAATTGCCCGAAGATATTTACTTGTCCGGCTTCAAAGTAACGCTGAAAGACTCCAAGACGGGGCGGTTTGGTCCGTGGGCGAAGTCTCTTGGAAGCCGACTTCTCCGAGAAGAACGATCGAACCTGAAAGAAGAGGACACTATGACGGTTGGACGGGTGAAGGATCAGATCTTTTACCCTGACCGGGATTATTTGACTAAGAGAGTTGAAGATAGGAACGCTAAATTTGGGGTGTTTTATATAGTAACGGGCATGAGGATTGCGCAAGAAGTTTCCGTTACCCGATCGAACGCTACCGGGGCCGATCCAGATCCCGCTCAGTCGGATAGAAACGCAGGTGCTGAGGGCGGCGGGCAGGTAGTACTCGGGCCAAAAGAAATCGTTCTAGCAGTTTGCCTGTGGAGGGTGTTCCACAACTTCCGGCTATTTTCGAAGGGATCGGCGGGGTTTCGGGGCAGACCCTATATTAGAGGCTCTATCGAAACCCCTTAGGTCTCCTGGCATCACCAGCTATCGGCGAGCCTGATCTCTGCGGTCGACGCCCATAGAACTCACTTTTTGCAGATGGTGGATGGCCGTGAGATCGGGCAACTCTTTCAATACTCTGGGAACGCTTCCTCTTTCTGTTTGATGATAGCTTTGTATGTCAATGCGAACTGGCGAGTGGGTAGGAGTCATCGTACTATCGCTTTATATTATGAGCTTGGACGTTAGATCCATCTTAGGCATATGTCTCTTTTGTTGTTTCAATCATGTACACCTGGTAAAGAAGGGGCTCTCTCACTCACGTTTAGGGAGGTCGTTAAGGGAGGTCATTTATGTAATTGGATAATTATCTCGGATTTATGTATTGAACATTCATCCATTCAAGGAACCTTCTTTGGTATCTATTATGAATTAGGACGCGTTTAATGGCCTGCCCCCAATCACCTCCTATGTGAGCGCTCCTTACGTACCTAGAGCGGCCACCTTTTCGTACCACTGTGCCCACGCGTGCCACACACAGCCGTAGTTAATCATCCCGGGCCACTTAGATTCTATAAAACGCATTCCATTGGCAAGTACAGTGCATTTTTTCCTATTCCGGCGAGCTCCCGTAGAGAATTTTTATTCTCTAGGATATATAACTACCTACCTAGGTAGGTGCGTATAAACTGATACAGCGCTTCTATTATTATGGAAAGATTCGATTACGTCGTGATGGGCGCTGGTAAGTTTTCCGTTTGTATCCCCCTTCTCCCGGCGGAGTAATCGGAGGAGGGGGACTCGATGACTCTAAGCGGCTGAGGTGGTTGTGGGATTTAGTGGACTGGCCGCTGCGAAGCGAATTCACTGCACGCAACCAGACTCTACGTTGGCTGTATTGAAGGGTCAATCAACTTAGGTGTACATGCCAACATAACGCGGAATGTGTAGACGATGTTAGGTGCTAGGACGGAGCGATGTAAATAACATGGATGGAAGATTAGAACGCCGTTGATAGTTCATGAAGAGGATAGGAATGCCGCCTTTACCCCGAGACACCACTACTCGAACTGGCTTATTTCATCTTTTTAATTCGTATCCGCTACCTAATTCCTAACTTGCGACTCGGCGGTTGATGAACAGTGCGGCAACCGTCGCCAGTAATTCGCGAGTAGATAGGTAGGTAGGCCACCTAGTTTAGATGGGTATGGGCAGTAAGAACGTATACCACCATAACTCGAGCGTAGACTTCATCCGCGGCCACATACACGTAAATGCGCAAAGACACTAATACACCCGCCCCTCCGATCGCCTGCCGAAGGCTCGCTTTAAAGAGCTAACGAGAATACCATCCACTCCTCCTAAGCAGGCTCCCCAGGTCTCCCCCTGACCTCCCCCCTATGGCACTAAACAGCCGTCCTACTTCCCACCCACCGTAACAGCAGCGGAAACAAACATCGGCTCGGAATCAACATACTTGACCCTCCCCCTAACCTGCTCCGGCAGATCCCCCTCGTTCAGCAAGCCCATCTTGACGCAATCGCCCAGGAAGAAGAAAGCGCGTTCCTGCGCGTAGGCCAGGTAATCGAACTCCGCCTCGTCGCCGACCTCGTCTTCCGAAGCAGCCGCCGGCGCCGCCACACCGTCCTCCTGACCTTTCACTTTCTCTTCATCCTCGTCATCGGGGAACCCCGGGATCTTCGCCTGCATGACGCCCCAGGCGACCCACTGAGCGGAATTGGCGACGCGCCAGAGCCGCGTCTCCTCGACGAGCGCGTCGACCTGGGCGTCGGCCTGCTCGTCGCGGCGGCGCTCCTCCTCCTTCCACCCGCCGGGCGGGGCGCGCGAGTCGAGCATGAACTCGCGGATGGAGCTCGTGGAGCCGAGGGACAAGGAGGAGGACGAGGCGGCGGCACCGCCGCCGCCGGGGGTGGTGGGGTGCAGGGTTGGCGTGGCGAGGGGCGTCAGGTTCGGGGTCGAGGCGCCCGGGTGCGGGAACTCGGGCCGGTGGTTGACGTAGGCGCGGATGAAGCGGCGTTGCTCGTCCGGCGTGGGGTATAAGGCGGTGTTGCACGCGAAGGGCGCTTGTTCGTTGTGGTAGTTGTAGCACCACTCCGTGAAGTGGTTCGCGAATTCGAGGCCCCGCGTGTTGGCCGCCGAGTACTCGAAGTCGATGACCACGAGCTGCTTATGCTCGTAGTTAGGCTGGAGCAGAGGCGACTTCTTATCGTCGGGCCGCACACGTAGGATATTACCGTATTGAGTCTAATGGAAGTTAGTACGATTCTCAGATCAAGGGATTGATATAGGGGCTTATACTTACGTCACTATGAGCGAACACAAGATGCTCCCGTATGACACGGGAATCTCCATAGTAATCGAATAAAAATTTCCGATACTTATCCACCAAGTCCTTAAATACGGACCATTCAACTCCGCAGACGAGACCTCGTTGTTTCCATAAATCCGCCGGGCCTCTGATGGGACCGGGATCCCCAGAGAGGATCTTCCGATCCAGGTATGTAACCACATGCGAAGCTCTATCGAGCCAGTTATCCCAGTTCTTCAGAACCATGGGCCCGCCGTCTCTTTCTTTATCGAGGAGTTCGATTCCATCGTGCAACTCTCTCATTCTCTTCGCGATCTGCTTCGACGTGTCCGGGTCTCTGAGATCAGCTGCTGTAAGGGCGACCGCGTTCAGATACTGCTCGAAGCGGCCGTTGGTAAACGTTCCCAATAAACGAGGGCCAATTCGTTTTTTAGCAAGCCTCCTTAGGACGCTTAACTCGTTCTCTCTATCTATAATTTGGTCTGCCTGAGGTCCGTAAACTCTCAAGAGCAGCTTTGCTGGCGTTCTCTTACTTCCGTCCCCTCTCATCACTACGTCCTCCGGCGGCGAGACGACGTAAACAGCGTTAGTCAAAGCCCCGCTAAGGCGAGTGACATCGACATGTTCTCCGCTATCCAGGGGGACCCGTCTCCAGCCCTTAAGCCTTAGAGTATGAGCCAGCTTGATGATCTCGTTCTTGAAGGAGATCCAGGCTTTACGTTCCTTTTCCTCCTTCTTGCTCGAAACGGGAACGCCATCCTCTGCGGAAGATGCCTTTCCCCCGGAGTAGCCCAGAGTTTTTGAATTATCAAGGACTGCGTCGCAACTTGGGACTTGAATGTCGCCATCGTGATACTCTGTGTCTGACGAGGCCGTCCGTTGTAGCGTCATGGATCTTCTCCGTTGGGCCTTCTTGCCAGGTCTTGGGGTGTAGTGCGGAATCCCGCGGAGGCCTAAGGCGGCCATATTGTCGTCGACTATCTTCTGCAGCGTATCCAGAGACACATCGCTGGATTGGGAGCTGATTGAATAAGCCCGGGGTCTCTCAAGCTGTTGCTGCTGCTCATCGGTTTGATCGGTGTCATCCTTAACGCATTTCCGTCTGTTCGAATGAACCCTTCTCGATCGCCTGTTTTGCTTCTTGACTCGTTCATGTTCCAGCCAATCAGCAACCTGGGCGACAAACCTATCTAAGTGATGGTGATGATGGTGATGGTGAGGATGAGGATGCGGGCGGAGCCCCTCTTGTTGGGGATGGAGGGGTTGGCTACTGTTGTGGCTGCTTAAAGCCTCTAGGCTGTTCTGGCTTAAGAGCGAGGCCCTCGAAGAGTTATGTTCTGGCACAGGAGGACGGCCGCTGAGGCGCTTCGCGAGTCCGGCTGAGTATTGCCTTTTTGGAAGTGTGTCATCTGTATTGCTCTGGTCTGGCTCAGGTTCGGCTATCTGTACGGCTGGGAGAGAGTAAGCATAAAGTATGTGGTTATTCTAAGGGGAAAGCTTGTTGGTGGGTAAGGTGTGACGAAGGCTTGAGAACTCGCCCACAGACTTCCATGGACGGAGGTTTCTGACTTATACTTCAAATATTTTGAAACCGTATAAGGTTTTGGTCCGCTTCGTTATATTGGCGCCATGCACACACCCTTAGGTCTGACAACCGCGGTAACTTGGAGTCTGCGGACAGACGTCACCATCATTCACGACAAAGGTTAAAGTTGCACGTGCCTCGACCTATTCAGATAGCTTCAGTAGCTATTGAGGACAAGCCACCAGCTGGATCTCACGCGAGCAGGTATACTTTGGGGTAAGTGGAGGAAGACGTTCTGGACAGGAAAAATAATAATTGAATCAAACAAACAAACCTTTAGCGCTTCCAGTAGTATTCTGAGAAGAGGGCCTCTCGGGATCATCTTCCTGCTTTAAGACGGATCGGAGTGGCAGTCCCTCACCCGTGAGGGCGGGCGTAGACGCAGACGACATAGTAGATCTCCAAACTAAATGAGGGGCAGCGGAAAATAGAGTGTGTGGACTATGTGAAGCTAATGGTAGGAAGGGCTGGCTTCTTTTTCGCAAAGATAAGAAGAGTCGGGTTAAACTCTAGTTATATGCTATCAGGTAGCAGGTAGCAGGACAGTAATTCGGGGGCCTAGATTCATGAGTCAAAGAAATAGAACGAACAATAACGTTGGCTTGGCACAAGGGTGAACGATTATAAGGATTGTGCGTTTGTGTTATGTGCGTGTACGTCTCCGTGTGTGTGTATGTGCGTGAAGAGAGATAACTAGGCTTGGTTGAGGGATTGAACTGATAAGGTGCAGCATATCAAGTCTACGAAAAATGGTTTGAAAAATATTGTCGGATGCGGTAAGTATGTACGTGTACGAGTATACCGCTGAGTACCACAGGTACAACCATAAGTACCGCAAATTACCCATTAAAAAGTCGCCAATCTGCGATGCTGGGTTCCCCCTTGCAGGGTACGTTGCGGCGCGTCGCAGGGGATGTTCCCTTGTGATAACCTTAAATAAAGTGGAAAGGCAGGTACCTGCTCTTGCTGCTACTTTCCCTCTCATACGAGTGGTGTCGTAGGTACTACCACGTTGTAGTCGGCATCCGTTGCGACAAGAAGCTAAAACTCGGGAGTTCCAGCTGTAACGCTAAGGGATTTTAAGTATTGGATGTATTGTACAACACATACTTTGTTATACGGAAGGTGGATTGAATATCAGGTCTCGGGAACTTGCATGGGCCACCAGAGATTCTAGAATTTTACCTGCTTTGCTCGACCTCTAGGATGATTTCCTGGTACCACGTGCTCCCCTTTAATGACGTAACGCGTGTAGGTAGCTAACGAACATATCCCTACGCAGGTCAATCCTCCAAGCCCTATCTCGAAAGAAATGAATTAAGCAGTTAAATGAATTGAGCTATCGCGTACTAGGTTCTAATAGTCCAGCTCTGATCAAGCAATTAATATTCTTACTGGTTATAAGAAGCCATGCATTTCTCAAAGTGTAAGCAAGCTGCTGTACATAACCCTTTTGACTCTGATTGGTCAAAGTCATCGAACTCGTATATCCGGTTCCTCGAAAAATATATCTTGCTATACTTGTCTAAAGTTTTAATTGACTAGTTCTAGTTAAGGACTCCTAAGGTTTAATAGGCCCCTAGGCATACATACTCCTTTTGTGAAAATGCTGTACATTTGAAAATATTTCCATAACTATGAGGAGAGTCAATGGCAATATGTATAAGTACCAGGGATACGCCTTAAATTTGGTGTATGTAACTTCTAGGGTCTAAGAAATCTCAGTGTATGCGGATGCATGAACCTTATCTCGATCTATGCATGCAATTTCCCCTAACAGCAACCGACAGCAGCTTCTCAGTGTAACGGGCGCTACTCTATATAAATGTCATCCTATGATTTCACTCAACCTTAACCTTTGAAGTAAACGGTCGTAGCCACCACACCACTAGAAAGGGGGTACCAGTAGACACAATACCCAACACCACCACCAACAACAACCACCCCCTATACCCCCTCAAAGCTCGACCCTCCCCAACCCTCCTGCTTCAACGCCCACGCCACCGCAGCCCTAACATCGTCGACAATCACCTTGGGCTTATACGCCGGGTCGCCGCCCCTCTCGGGGCTCCATACGCCCGTGCGCACCAGCACCGACGTCCACTCCGTGCCATCCGGGCTCTCGTACTCGTTCGCGCCGCGGATATCGCTCGCGGGGTTATCGCCGACCATGTAGACCGTCCTCAGCGGGTGCAAGTCGCGCCGGCCCAGGCCCAGCAGCTGCGCGCGGTGCGCGTTCAGCACGCGCTCCGCGAACCCGTACGTCGTCCCGTGCGGCTTGCCCACGACCGTGCGCTCGAGCGGCGCGGCGCCGCGCGTGACCTCGCGCCAGACGCCGGCGACCGCCGCCTGGAAGGCGCCCTGGCCCAGGCGCGGGAGGCCGTACGCCGCGCTCCAGAACAGGTCCGGGTTCGAGAAGTACAGCGCGGGCTGGCCGTCGCGCTGCCACCCGGCGTTCGGCAGGTCCGCGCGCCCGTTGCGCGGCGAGTACGTGCCCAGCTCGCCGCCGCGCGACAGCAGCAGGTCCACGATCAGCTGGATGTCCAGCGCCCAGTCGCGCGGGTCGTTGAACACGAGGATCGCGGCGAACGCGGGGTTGGCCGAGGGCAGCGGCCGCGCCGTCGCCGCGTACAGCTCCTCCATGAGCGGGTCGAAGGGCCAGATGGTCGGGTGCGCGGCCAGGATGTCCGCGGGCGTGACGACGTGGCGGAAGCCGTACCGCTCGGCGATGGCGCGGCACTTGGATGCGTCGGATCCCGTGACGAGGATGGTCTTGTCGCGGAGGTCGTCGACGAGTTCCTGAAAGGGCGTGTGCGATTGGATGAAGTTGTCCGTGGTGAGCGTGACGCCGAGCTTGGCGCTTAGGTCCTCCACGCGCTCCGTCTCGTGCTTCCCGCCACCGTTGGTGAGCAGGATGAACGGGATGTTGTGTCTCTGCAGGAACTCGAGCGTCTGCGTCGCGCCGGGGATCGGCTTCGAGACGTGGAGGAGCACCCCATCGATGCTAGATTCTTGTGAGTGAGGTGTTCTCCAACGGTGCCTCTCTTCTTCTATTCATCTCGCTCACCCTTAGGGAATTCTGGTACTCTCACTTACTCAAAAGCAAAGGCGAAGGGTGGCGGTTTAGGAGATTTATGATCGATACTGTAAGGGCGGGAGATGAGGACCCCACGATGTATAGACGGTGATACGTGCTTCGTAAGGATGCCTCGCCCTCTCACGAAACCGCTGCTACTGGCCCGGACCGGGCTCGACGGCGTGAGAGCTGGAGGATGGTGGGGCCGAAGGATGCGGCCTGACGGGGCGCCGCCAATAAATGGGCGAACTCGAAAAGCCCTCATGGTGAGTTGGGGAAAGGATAAGGAATCAACGGTTATAAATCCTGCCTATCATACTTCGCCCGAGTGACGGATGCCGTCACAAGAGCCTCATTCCTTTGTAGTGGAGTTTTGAAAATTAGTAAGTTGCGATAAGACTCGATCCCTCTAAACTGAATGGATCATCGACGTAAATAAACTGGGTAAAATCGATTTTGTCTTCAATGTGTTATCGATGAGGTATCAATGAGGAGGGACCTTATCGGGTATTCTAGACCCCAGTCAATCTAATAAATTCAATTGATGAATTTCGGCGTTTTACTATATAGATATCGATCTTATTGACTTACATGAGCATTCTTATGTGGATAGCGTTCTCGAAATTATACGCACTTTACAATACTGCACAGAACACCCAATACTTTAGACTATGTATCGATTCGGCCATTGTCCATATGATATATACAAGGACAACCTCATATACAGTATCAGCACATTATGAGGTAACTACCAGGTAGGCGGTAGCTATCGACACGACTAGTAATAGGTAGGGTAATATCACAAGCGGAGTGGGGGGAAGCGCGCCAACCCGCAGCATCTACTCATACACATCGCACCCCATTATTTCCTCCAACTGCCTTCCCAGTCCTTCATATGGTCCAGGATGACCTTGGCGGCCTGCTCGGGGCTGTGCTGGCGGCCGAGGGCCTCGACGAAGTCGCCCTCGGGGTCCATGAGGTAGAAGTAGATGCTGTGGTCGACGAGGTAGTCCTGGCCGGGCTTGACGTCGCGCGGCGTGCTGAAGTAGACGCGGTACGCCTTGCACATGTCCTTGATCTGCTCGTACGTGCCCGTCAGCCCGACGAAGCGCGGGTGGAACTCGGCCAGGTACGACTTGAGCACCTTGGGGTCGTCGCGCTCCGGATCGCACGTCACGAACACCGGTGTTAGCGACCCTGGCGCTTCCGCTTCTACCAGGTCGATCATGCGCGCCATCTTATCTAGCTCCTCCGGGCATATGTCCGGGCAGTGCGTGAATCCGAAGTAGATCTATCCAACCACAAAATATTAGCCGGATGTATTCTCACTTCCTCACTTAAATCCTAGCGAACATAGCCAAAGGTATTCCTCCCATAACCAATAAGAGATAGAGCAAAAACCCACCAGTGAATACCGGCCCTTCAGATCCTGACTAGAGAAGGGATTGCCGTTCTGATCGATGAGCTGGAACTCCCCGCCGACCTTAGGGCGTCCGACGCCCTTCGTCGCCTCAGCTATACGCTTGCGATTCATGCGCTCCTTCTCGTGCTCGAAGTACCAGACGAGGCCGGCGCTAGTAATCACGAACAGCAGGCCGGCCTTCCACGAGAACGGGCCTGTCCTGTATCGGCTGCGGGCCTCCTCCACGGTCTTGGCCTTGAACCGGCGGTGCTCGAGGGGCGCGGGGCTGCATCGCTGGTGTCGCGGGAGGGCTGGTGTCGGTCGTTTTGCGGAGGAGTAGGAGGAGGAAGATGGTGACGATGAACGGCTGGTTGTCGAGAGGAAGCGGCAGCACTGCTGTGCCCGCGGCCGGCTCTGTAGGAGAGGTCGCAGCAAGGATTGCGGAGCTACTATCGAGCGAGACATCTCGGGTAACTTTCCCAGCGCGGTATACCGAAGTAATTGGACCTTTGCGTGGGCTTCTCTCGACGCCAAAAATATGTGCTGTATATCTACCTAGGTATGTAAATGGAGCTCCGATGAATGGTCAGTTCAAAATTAATTCCAAAGCCGGCGGGTTCCGGGGGGTTGGAGGGGCAAGGCCTTAGCTAAACTTGAACGCCACTCGTGGTAGCTTCAGCCACATACATGCCTACATACCTAGGTACCTAAGTAGCTGATAGCCTTGATTAGAGTAAATGAACTTATTCGAGTATCGGGTATCGAACGAGTCTCCTTACTTGGACTAAAATCTTCAAAGAACCTCAATTATCAGTCTTTAATTGGCTACCTTGCTCAGTGAACGAGGAATCTACTATGTATTTACTCGTCGGTGGGAAGAATCCAATCCTAGAACCGGATTGGCTAGTCAAAGTACGTCAACCACCAGCTTAACAGGGATACTAAACTCAGAGAGCACGCCTCGCCATACTCTGGAATGGATGGGAGGGGGCACTACGACGGGGAATCACATTCCGTTGTCAGTTGTCAGCATCTATTAGGTAGGTAGGTAGGCAGGTAGTATAACTATAGGTGCCGTTGCCTACGGTACTCTTTGCAGAGACTGAAAGAAGGCAAGCCCTCGCCTGTAAACAGGTCTTTGCTCCTTGCCACCACCACCACCACCATCCCCCATCGGGGGTATCGAATCAACATTACCAGCTCAGACAGCCCAGTCCATTATGCACATCCGTGGAGTCGCCTCCAAAAAAGAAAACATCATTCATCAATACCTCCCAGTAAAAGGTCAATAGGCAAGAAGTGAAAGGTCAAGAAAAATGCCCGATGCAAGTCTTTTCTGCTTCTTTTTCTTCTCTTTTTTTCCTTTTTTTTTTGCAAATGCCATCAGAATGCCTGCCTGCCAAAGCCAATACCGTTCCAGTACACTTCGTACACTGCACTCACACCAATTATTAGCGGTGCCTTCGTAAAACCGAAATAAAGCAGCCAATACAGCTCCGTCTATGTTGTCGTCGATGCTCTCCGTACACCTCGGAAGAAGCTTCGTCCCCACGAGGAGGAAGCGAGGAAAAAAAGATCTCGGGGCAAAAAAGAAGAAACACCAATGAATAAGTTATTAGCGTCGGATCATCAAGAAGCTCGTCTGAACGCCATTGCAATATCTCGGCCAAAATGAACGACTCGTCGTCGTTCCCGTACAAAATCATCAATGAATCTTCGTCTTGCGAACGCCCGGGCGGGTTCGATGTTATCGTATGCCGATTCCGAAACTTCTAAGGTAGGTATATAACGATTTTTAACCGTCATGGAAAGTTGATATTCACGTAATAATCAAGGTCGGCTGACCTGGCTCTGGCTCGCGCTCGTGCGACTGCGCTCCTCCTCTTCCTCAAGAACGTCGCTCAGTCTTGTTGGATGGTGGTGGCGCGCACCCGCGTCTCGGCTGGTACCCACGTCATCCCAGGGGGCAGAGTATCCCGCGCCGCTATAATCTGGAGCTGACGAGTATTGCGGCTGGTGAGTGCCGGCGCCGGCGCCAGTCGGTTGATAAACCGCCGGCTGGGTCGCGGGAGTTTCGAACTCTTCTGCTACAAGATCAGAACCCTGTGAACCATGACTGTGAGGGTTTGGAGCTGAATTGTTCTTTGTAGGAGGGGGAGGATTGTGCTCTTGAGGATCTCGGACGGGGTTACTCGATACGCCATTGGCCACGCCATTGATGTACTGACCTTCGCTATAGGTTCCTTCGGAACCGTAGCTCTGCTGGTGATGGACGGACGAGGGAGTTTGGAAGGCGGGATTACCACCGCCCGAAGCCGGGTTAGGCTTAACCGCAGGGGCTTGAGAATACTGAGGGCGATTAGCGCCAGACGAGGTGGGAGGAGATTGGGCGTAATCCGCAGGCTCCACTTGGCCATATGTGCGAGGGTCTCTCTGAGAGTGACCGCGGCCTACGCCTTGGGTCATCGGGACGACTTGAACGCCGCCGACGATAGTAGGCTGACCAAGTTGCAGAGACATGGTACGGTCGCGCTCTTCTTGCTCTCGTCGACCGAGCTCCTCCCACGCACGTCTCGCCTCCTCTTTGGAAATCGTCAGCTCTTTGCGCAATTCGGCTATCTGCTTGTGCATCTTAGACGAGCCTTGCTCACGCTCGACGGCTTCGCGAACCGAGTCGGCGCGGTTTCGGCGCTCCTGCTCAAGAGCCACCTCGAGCAAAGCGGTAACCTCCTGGGCGCGCTCTATCTCGGCACGAGTTTCGAAGAACCAGCGTTGGAATTTGCGCTCCGACGAAGCGCGAAGGCGCTGCAACTCGACTACGGCATGGAACAGGTTGGCGCCCGCAGACGATAGGTCGGTAACCTGTCGGGATAGTTGCTGAGAGATGGGATCGTGACTGATCTCCTGCGCACTCTGCTCCAGCCTACGGATCCAGAAGCTGGTGAGACCTTCCCAGTGGGCCGATAGGGTTTCCCAGCGCTCAAACGCGTGAGGGAACGAGTTTCTACCTCGTCCGATGGCTGTCGGGGTATCACCTGGCTGGGAGGGTTGCGGCTGGGGTTGGGTCGCGGAAGGACCAGCTATTCCGGGGCCGGAGGAGGCGCCAGGGAGTCCCTGCGTGCCAGAACCGGGTCGGCCGTGGCGCGCCGACTGCGACGCTTGAGCCGTGGCGGGCATTCGGGGTTGTCCCGCCTGGCGGGCACCATTGTCGGTAGTGGTGCGGCCGGGATTGGTCGGTTGCGCCGGTCTTCGGGAAGTAGTAGGGTCGGTTCCGCCAGGGACAGCGCCAGCTCCGAAAGTACCAGCGCCAGCAGCGGTGGCGGCGGCGGCAGCGGCAGCTCGATGCTCCGTCTCTTTTCGTTCTGCCTCTCTTCGTACCGCCTCTTCCTGCAAGCGAGCCTCGTTCTCGGCATGCTCTCTTTCCATTCGTTCCCGCTCCTGTTCCTCGCGCTGTCGTTCTCGCGCGGCTTCTCGCGCGGCTCTCTCCTGCATAATCATTCTAGGACCTCTAATCCCGGAAGGGGAGGCAGCTGCTCGAGCCGTAGTAGGTCGCGCGGGCGAGGCGCCGTTGCCGTTAGAGGTTGAAGGACCTCTTCCTCCTATGAGGTCGGCCATTGGGGCGTATAACTCGACGGGGTCGTCAGATATTTGTTTGGGGCCGCGAAGTGTCTGCTCCAGGGCGTACAAAATGGCACTGTGGGTCTGCTTTGAGATGCGAAGGGCCGGATGTGGTTCTGGCCTATTTGGGTCCGAAGCAGAGTGAGTTGTTTCACGACGTGGCGAAGGAGGACTGTTCGAGCTTGCTTCGGAATCACTACTCAAATTCCCTTGTGAAAGCTGTCGCCGAGCTTGCTTCGGACGTTCTTTTCGGGGTTGGTGCTCAGTGCCCGCGAGAACGTACTGCCCTTGAGGTCCGAGAGTAACTGTGACCCGATTAATTGGTTCGCGCGTGTCTCGCGTCTCATGCGTCTCCCGCGTCTGTTGCGTGCGTTGCGCGTCTGGCTGAGAAATAGGAGAGACTTCAAATCGCGGGGTTCTGCGAAGTCGGTGAATGGAGGAAGGAGTAGCTGTTGATCGTCGATCTGGAGTAGGGTGCTGAGGGGATTGCTGATAAAGTCCGCGCTGCTGGCGCTGGCGTGTCGGCGTAGAAAATTCGTAACGGTCGTGACGGTCGTAAGACGGTGTAGTGGGTTTTGGTTCTGTCAACTTTGCTGTCGATTCCGCACCAATACGAGCCGCAGCTGAAGTCGACAACTTGAACAATCACCACTTCCGTGGTGAGACACCGCAACAAGGAAAAAACAAAAACGAATATGTGCTAGTAGTACACCAAAACAGTCGGAGAGAGTAACTGAGAACCTTGGCCTGGATCTGGGTTGTGCAGGTGTATGGGGAAGGCTGCAGACGAAGGGTCGTCTACGTGCGCGGATGTACGTAGATTACCTAGGTATGGCCAAGGGTGCACAGCAGGGCCGGGCTTGGTCAAAAAAGAGTATTAGATTACTCGGTCCTCTCCCATGAGAAGGGGTGTGAGAGAACCGAAGGTATGCGGAATGGTAGAGTGAGGTATCTACCAATAAGCAGACGCAAGAATTGGTACTTCCGGGTTCAACGAGGAAATGATTGTTGTGGTGAGGGATGGGTGAGATCTAATGATGGTGGTTGTAAAGAGGGAGGCTGGGCCAATGTGGGAAATCCGGATGGCTGGTCGTGTTTGAGGGACGATATAGTCGCGGGGACCAAGTCGGCAACCTAGGATACCAAGTCGCCAAAGCGATAATAATTTATCGCAAAATAAAAGAGTGTGCGCGTAATAGGCAGCCGTGGGCCTTTTTGTGTGTGTTTTTGTATGCACTCTGTTGTCGGCCTTCTCTCCGTCTCTGCGCCTACAGTCGCGTCTTCAGGTCGTGTCTCTTTTACCTGATGCCCGATGCACCAACTCACACTACCACGCAAACCCAGCGGCGACAGCAGCGCCAGCGCTGCCTTGTCGCTGAATGAACTCAGACGTACTCGGCGGCAGGGATGGGTAACTCGAATATTCCAACGCGAAAAAAGGGGTCGCTAGCATAGTCGCATTTCAATGGATGTGTTTTTGTGAAGAGGAAATTGTTTAGAGAGGAGCTGAGTTGGAAGAATTAACTCCTTCCGAACGTAGAGGACGCAACGAGAAGCTGGAAGCTGGAAGGGAAGGTACGTATGGGGATTTAATTTTCGCACGGCCCACCTCGAGCCTGGTTCATTACACCTACCGGCAACCGCAAGTATACCTATCCAGGTGAGGTAGAGACCTTAATTACCTACGTAGGTACCTATCTACCTACCTATGTACCATAGTTGTATCAAGATACATGTACGAATTAATACCTACTTGTAGCCTTAAATAAGGCATGTAATGGAAGACTGACACGGAAATTATTCCAATGTTTGACGGTTTCTTGGATGTCCCTTCATTGCTGATCCATAACATCATCGTGCTGTCGTGGACGAACCAATATATCATAAGCACTCCAACTCCACAGTGGCCCTTGGATTACATGCATTGGCCTGATTTCGCCGTTTTGATCCAACAGCCATGCTTACCATGCCTTTATATTGGTCCAACCCTTCAGTAAGTCAAATACTCGAGAAAGTGACCAGTCGGAAATTCTATTGAATCTACGTAGAAATTTAGTCCTGGATTCGATAAGGCTACCGGGATTCAACCGTTTTCAAGACCTACATAGTAAGTACCCACCGAGGCAATGATCCAGATCCCCCTAACATTCGTGACACACCGTATACTCCCACCAAAATCGCAGAAGCAAGAGGAAGGCAAGTGAAAAGTCGGTGGGGGCTGGGCAGCACGGGGTATTTGTTTGTAGCATTAACAGGAAAAGAATATTACCTACCTACCTATTATTAAAGGTAAAGTACCTCACTATAGTGAAGAAAAGGAAGTAAAAGAAGGTATGCGTTGGCAGCTTAGTGACGAAACATTCCTGATTAGCGTCATGCAGGCACTGCTAAAAAGGGTCCACCCGCTGAAAGCTTACAGGCGCAAGATCGTCCCAAAAAGCTGGGTGCGCACCCAAACCCTGGCACTTGGGCGGTACGTTAGTGCTATCATAGTACTACCATAGTGCTACCACAGTGCTACTATATACCGCCTATATACACGTGCGTGTAAGCCCGTTTTGGGAAACTTACATGTATTTCATCCTAGCTTTTCCCCTGTGGGTGTCTCGGTTTGTCCCTGAAGATCGAGAGTATTCTGAGACATGAAAAAAAATATATTGCAATAAAACGCGCCGCCTACAAACGCAGGGAAAGCCCGGTATTGGGCACTAAAGATACTATAGTATGGTGATAGACTCCATCTCGAGCATGGTTCTTTATTGCAGACTCCAGTCTAGCACATAACAGGTACCGGCAAGAACACCGAGGCGACCTAGGGAAGGAGAAAAGTTATTGCTACATAAGTACCTACCATACCCATGGAATAAGTGCATTAGTCGTCTTATACAACTTGCATAGGTAGTGCATCTTTAGTTAGATAGCTAGAAGTTGTAGAAAGAGCGAGAGGCTACGTTCTTAACTTCCAGTTTCCGTTGCTCGGTAGGGTTATATATTTTACTAATCACATACAAAAAACTTGGAATGGCTACATCAATCTATGAAGTACATACACCAGGGTCCGGGTCGGTGAGCTTATAAGCACATACCGACCCATCCATCCACCTACAACCAAAGAAGAGAAAAAAAGAAAAGAGAAAAGAGAAAAGAGAAAAGAGAAAAGATTTAAAAAGTCCATCAGCGATACGAAGGTTGGAAGACAAAAGGGGACGACCCGACCGCCTAAGTTCATAGCTTCCAAGCAATTGGCCAATCAGGAGCTTGAGAAGCTTCGGTCAAGACTCAAAGACCCTCAAAGGTTCAACTCGTGCCAAACAAGGCGGGGTAGCATCAGAACTCTTCTTTCGAGAAATCCCAAGCCGTCGAGTTTGTCATATGACCTCGCTAACCTCAGTCCAACTAGAGAATCGCCGGTTCGTCATCGGGATCTCCGTGCGATGGGCCGACGCTAGCATACTGCATGCGGCCATATTTTAAGGCTTCTAGGACGTCATCTCGATATCCGCATGATCATGCCGAAGCCAAGAAGAATTCAATGGCTAGTGCGATCGCGGCCACCGCTGAGAAGAGGTGTCTAGACGCTTCTCTTCGTGTAACTATCGTCCCGCCTCTCAGATCAGAGAAGTATGTCGGTGACATGCGTATAGGCAAGCCTCCTGCATGCCTACATCCTACTACCCGGGTACGTACTCTCTCCCACATCCCGCTCTCTACATGCCCGCAAGCGGAGAGCGATTAAACACCGACGCTGAGGATGATCTAAGCTTACTTGCTACTGGCTGATGTTTCAGGCCCTTTGCAAGCGAACATACCCACACAGCTTTTCAAATGGGATATCATCGAAAGGATTCAGTCTAATAATCTCGAAACCATCCGTGTATACCTTCGGATTTTACAAGCTCGAGAAACAGAACCTTGGGGCCTGCTTCGTATTGTATAATACAACATGCCTGATATAGGCGTGATGAGCAGCGAGTACGCCGTATAAGTCATTCCTAAAAATAACCGTCGCATTTCCCTACCGCAAAGACACATCCATAAACGGAGGGAACCCGACTTACTACGTAGGACTTCGCGTCGTACGAGAGCATCAGCTGGCTATCAAAATATGCATATGCCGACCAACAATCTCTGAATCCTATGCTCTTTGGCCGAACGCGGCCATTATTCCGCCCCCACGATACCCTTACACCGGCAGGAATTCTCGCGATCGGAAAGGTAATATATTAATTGAGTGCAAGATGCCATCCATTCCGGACAAGGCTTTTCAACAAAGGTAGGTAATTCAGTCGTATCTTCATCAATGCGCCGTTGCGGCTAGGTACAGCAAGTTCCAAGCATTTCAACGAAAACAAAAACACGGCCGCCACGTCGAGCCAACCAGTTAAGAGCTAGCTGAGCTAGGCTGGGCGTATCGAACATTAGAGTTAGATGGAGGGTGTCTAATTACAATAAGGTAGGTTTATTTTCGCTGGGGTTTTTATATGTACGTCAACGGCCGGGCCAGGATATCTCAAAAAAAACTTTTTCCCGCGGCCATGCCATGCCATGCCACACGCCGCCCCCGTCTTCCTTTCTTCATATCCAAGAAAACCAAGCCTAAGACAGGGAGGGAAGCCGGTGTGGCGTGCGTCGTGCATCAAAGTACTAAGGTAGACGTCGCCTAGTAGTTGTAGCGGTAGCAGAAGTGGCCCTGCTGGGTGTTGAGGATGTCGCGGACCTTAAGGTCGGGGCACTTGGCGCCGCAGATCTGGCCCATGTACACCATGGTGTCGAGCGTCAGCGGCGCGCAGTTGGTGTTGTCGGCGCACCCGCTGATGCTCGTCGTGCGCGAGGCGTCGTCCAGCTGCCACTTGCGGAACGCGTAGTCCACGAACAGGTGGTGCATGAAGAAGGCCGGGTCGCCCGGCGACGCGATCGCGTCCGCCATGACGCCGCCCACGCCGTTGTGCCCTTGCGCGTGGAAGCTGGGGAAGTTGTTAGCGGTTGTGGGTATAGTCGGTTATAGGAAAAGAATAAAAAATGAAAACTTACGTGAACTCGACACAGCTGTGGAAGTCGGGGTACGACGTTCGCGACATGCAAGTGTTCCAGGAGTTTTGGCCGGTCTGAGCGGTGACCTGCTCGTTGACGGCGCGCTGGAGACAGTGAGGGTTGTTAGTCGCCATGCCGGGACCCAGGCTCAGCTGCATGCCGGCGAATCGCTACATCCACTCGTTAGCATATACGCGCTTATAGCAGATTTACAAGTAGAGAAATATATATCACATACGCCGCTGTTGATGCAGGTGGCAGCACCGTTGTTGGCACCGGGCAGGTTGCCGAAGTACTGGTCCGTGAAGATGGTCGCCTGCGAGAAGCGGCCGGCCCACTTCTTCTCATCCCACCAGGTGAAGGCGCGGTTGAAGCCGCACTCGTCGCGCAGAACCTGCTCGAAGGCCCAGACGTAGTACCGGTGCCACAGGAGGAACTTGTGCGTCTGCTGCTGCGTGCTCTTGCTGTGGATGTTGGGCGAGTAGGACTGGTGCAGGCGCACGAAGTCCTCGTACCGGTTCCTCGAGGGCGAGAACTTGCCCGACGGCGGCTTGTTGACCAGGCACTGGATGGCGTCCACGAAGGCCTGCTTGTCCGAGGCCGAGTAGTTGTCCCATTCGAACCGGATGTTCGGGTTGGCGCAGTCGCCGGCCGCGGCGGCGCTGTCGGCGCTGGCGGTGCTGGGCTTCTCCTCGGACAGCGAGAAGAAGTTGTCTCCCCCCTCCTTGGTGGAGATGGGCAGCAGCGTGAAGTTGGTCCCAAGCAGATCTATCTTCTTGATGGCATCCTCAATCGAAATCGAATGGACCGAACCAAAGTCGGAGAGCGGCAGGCCCTGGGTCAGCTTGTTCGACGGGAGCGACGCGGCTGACACCGCCGAGACGAATAAGGCAGCGGTGATCTTCATGATGGGCGGTTAGATATCGTATATATTAAAATATATATATATATACGATATACTATAGGAAATATAACGAGCGACAGACGATCGAGATCGTTGAGGAGAACAAGAACCTGGGTCAGGTAGCCACCGAGGCGCCTTACGGGTTATATACCTAGGTAGTTCCCCTCGGTCGCTGAACCGGTTGCGGGTCCTTTCATTGTCCATTGTCTTCCCACAACTCCTTTGTGGAGTTTGGCCCCCGGCTACTACGTAGTATGGGTCTGGACGTATAAACCTATCTCGTGCACCCCCGGCCCTACGAAAACGGCGGACGCCATCGGTCCACGTTTCTATACAGACCACAGGGGTCGAGAGCCTTCGCGGGGGAGAGAGGTGGTACGTTTAGGAGGCCGAATTGGTGTGTGACTACGCTTTCATTTTAGGTAATACGGCATTCCGTCGTTGACCACGCGGTGCGAGAAAAAGGACCTAGAAGCCCTAGAAGCTGACAGCGACTTTGCAGCATACGAGATTAAAAGATTAACTATTTGTCGTGGCGCAGCCTAGCGGGCATTTCATACAGGAAAACAGGGGGAGGTCTGATCCTAACTCTGGATGGAAATGCCATGTTCGATACCCATACGGCTCGCCAGTACGAATCGGGGAGCTGACAGCCTGGTAACGGTTCTTCTTAGCCCTGCCCTCGTCCAATGAGAGCACGCGTCGATTCGAAAGCTGCAGGGCCGGGCTTCCTTAGCGGCTCCGCTGGCCACGATAGGACCTAGCTTCATCACACTTGGATACGAGCGACTAGCCTACTATAACTGGGGTGCATAGAACTGAGGAGTTTCCAGCTCGCTTATTCGGGACGCGAGAGATGTGCCCGCGTGTGTGTGTTTTCCAAGATTTTTCTCTCTGCAACCAACGTCACACATGACTCCAACAGATCAAGATCGGAGCATTGGAGGATGTCGCCAAGATGATGCGACGATAGAGTATCGATGTAGTGTATAAGTCGTCAACTACCCGTTCCCACAATTTCGCAACGGACCTCGAAGCTGAAAATAGCTTCGTAATCTCAGGGGCTGACTGGTGGTAGCCCTGATACATTGGTACCTATCACTTTAAATTACCCTACCTCTGTTACTACGTATCAGGATGTATGTAACCCAATTTCACCCCGTAAGTTCAGGACCTGGAAAGCCAGGCAGCCAACCAGAAGCCGGAATGGTTCAGGGTGCGTCCGTTTTAGGATCTCAACTGGGTTAGCATTGCCGACGCCCACGCTTGACTATGTACACCCGAATGCAGAGACGTGCGGAGTCCTGGGAAGAAAGAAAGAAAAAAATTGTTGAAAAAGTATCGCAACGTGCATGATGTGGGCTGATGATTTACAAGAATCTAAACTTCGTATCGAACGGCACTTTCTTATTAGTAACTAGGGGCGGAAACGGAAGTAAGCTTCGGAGATTCGGCGGTGTTTCTTTGTTCTGCCCCTATTATACATGAAAACCCACATGTAGGTATATTATCAACACATACCTGGCTTTCGTATGGTACTGTATATTAGTGTAGCAAGTATGCAAGTTAAGTCAGAGTTCCACCCAAAATCCGTAAATCGCAATGACGCGCATCATATTAACAAAGCCCAAAATCCTGTCCGGCTTACCTCCTTATATGAAGTACCAAGAGGAGTTCTCACTAGCATATCTTCGTGGCGGTGCAATCGTTAGCTGGCAAATTAAAAACGTGTAGGCATAAAAGCAATAATTCTAAGGGTATACGCATATGTATCCATGTGGCTTTATGTGCGTCGAGGTTCCTCTTAGGGGATTGATCGACTCGACTCGGCTCGACTATCGTAAAAAGAAAATAAGGGGGTTTGTGCGCACACAAATTTCTGTGAAATTTGCAAATACGGAGGGGGTATGTATGTATCAAATGGATGCGTCGAGAATTTGACAAGTCTATTTCCTGGCTTTCTTTGCTCACTGCTCATTACGACTTGTAGGCTATCTTATATACTTTCGAATAATTCTTTGACTCGTCAAAGAGGAAAATCCACAGGGAATCCCGCTTCCATTTTGTACTTTCCCTTAATCTGCTTAATTCAGAGCTGAAGTCGATCCGGATCGTCCGGTCCGCTGAGAAGTAAAAGGGGGAGAGAGCCTCAACCCCATTTGCCCTACCTTATTTTCCCCGACGGTGTCTTGGAATAATAAATATAGCAGCAAGCCAAGTCCTTAACTACGAGTGGATTCCCAGGTTCCCGGTTTTATTTCTACATGGATAATGCATCTGGGGACCACAGCTAAGCTTTCGTTACATGAAGGGTACCATCATCGCGTTCTCTACGCTGCTTCTCCGGCGAATGGCGACATGAGCCCGGGATTCTGGATTTGTCAAACGTAGAAGTCAAATCGAGAAGTCGCATTGCATGGGAATCATCGGCATTCTCCTCCACTATACTGGGGAAGATGGTAATCAATCATGTCCGACTCCGCGAGGCTGGAAATGCTGGACATTTTATGGGTCTGTAGAACGCCACGCCGATCCCCAGCATGGAATTTTTCAATCAACCTCGATATGACCATGAATTGGAATCGTTCTTTATGGAATGGCATTCTCACTTTCGTACAATCAAGGCGGGGTTGAAGACACTCAAGGCGTGGCCCTGCCCGGGTTCGCTCGTGGAGATGTGTTACTATACATATATCGTGATAAGGGAGTAAGTAGGGGAAAGAGAGTCCATACCCTAACTCCTGTCCAGGACCACGGCTCGTTCAGCATACAGCTCTAACTTATAGGTGCATAACTAGCCCCAGCAAGCCTAGGCATTGTCCAATACAATACTAAGTATTCCTCTAGATCTGCTAGGTAATGCGTCCAGCCGTAAAAATGCCTATTGTTAAAAAACCTGCATGGAGGCAGGTAGCCATATGCAGGCGTTAGGTAACGGAAGACGCTCCGAGCTCCAGCAGGTCTCAGCCACGGTGGATGAATTTGCCGTGGAGGCGCAAATTCTAAAAAGACCGCCGGGACGGTGAAAACAAGGGGGTGTTTGCCGGAGGCCGATCTCCCCCCTCCCCCGTCTCCTCGTCTTTCTCTCTCCCTTTCCAATGCCCTACCTATACTACGTAGTAGGCACCTACTCCCCTTAATCACGGCCCCTCTCCTAATCCTAAAATAGTTGATTATCTAGGGCTACTATATCAAATCCAACTGAGATATCGACTTCACGCCCCTAATACACACGATACCCTTTCTCGACCGTTTGCCTACAGCCGTGTGAGAAGTGATTTCAGCTGCCTTTGCTAGCACGTACTGTATACCCTAAGGTAATGTAAACTATTAGTTCGGGGCCGCGTCTGTTCCCGTGTTTCAAAGACTAGACCGTCTTCCCGCTGCATGACGCTTAATACGGCTCAAGTAGCCAAGACTTCCGTTCGTCGCCTCGATTATTCCTTTTTTCCCTCTACTAGCACGCCCCGAGACAGGCTTGTAATCAAGATTCGTAAACCGATTGCTCAATCTTGCAAAGCACTAATATGCATATGTAGGTGCCGGACCCGAACTATTGGACGGATCTGCAAGATCGAATACCCCAACTGCGTCGATCTCCCGGAGCCTCAAGGTAAAAAAAAAAAAAAAAAGGAAGGGAATACGTACACACTCGGTGCTCTACAGAATACATTGGCCGCAAGGCCGATAGCATTACCTACGATGTCTCGGCCCTAGTAAACCATGGACAGCATATATTTGCTAGGTATATGCCTTTCTAACTCCTTACCAAGGTAGAAAACGACGGCCCGAGTTAGTGTTAGCGGGCGTGAGCCCATAACCAACCATCTCTATGTGCCGGTAAATCTGCGAAGCAGCAATGACCCATAGTCCGTTCTCTTAGTGTCGGCATAGTGAGACTCGCCATCTACCTACAGAGCTGAGCTTCATTGTGTAGGTAGTGTTGAAGTGTAACCACCTTTCCGACGAGTCGAAGACGCTTGCCTACTCGTCTCCCTCTTCATTCTGATCCATCACATCAGAGGACTCTGTAATAGAGCTCGATGGTAGGCCCGAGTTCCCTCGTGGTGGTTGGAATGGCAGTACTCGATACATTCTTTCCGCTATATGGAAGAGATTCCTTACCTGTTCTCCCCTCCTACTGTTTGTTTCCTCCCCCTTCTACCAGCGTACACGGGTGGAGGTGTGGCGGCTTTGTAGGTGATATTAGATCGTTGCTGTTACACCTGGCAAGCAAGATGCAAGATAGTGCTGCACCACATCAATTTACTTCTTCTTAACCCGCCACCCACCTACGGATATCGCCCCTGGGGGGATCTGGGTGCGTCCTCATAGGTATTCGATGGTACTTCCCGACGCCATCCGTTTGTTCTCCCGTACCTGAACTGTTGTTTTTTTTATGCGTTGCCTAGTTGCATTCCGTCTCCCCTAGTCCGTGACGTAGCGTACCGTACGACTGGAACAGCATGAAAAAGGACTAAAATGCAAGACGCATCTCACACAGGTATTTGAAGTCTCCCTTGCTACCATTATGCATTCTGCACAAACATTTCATACCTTGCTCCTCTGTCCGTCTCTTAGGTACATCGAAGCTCAGACGCGAGTCAGGGAGCTATGCTAATGGTTCATAAATAAGATATCCCTATCGGCTACGACCCTCTCATGATTGATTCACATTCTGATCTTAGCTTGTCTCTTTCTTCGTTGTATTATTTACTTATCCTACCCTCGACGGACAGGGTCTACGAACTAGTGTTCTATCCTGTTGACTTATGCTGTCTTGTTAGGATACCAACTTCTCCTCGAGTTGCCCTATAAACTACGCATATCCGTCATAGAGGGCTCAGGATTGCATTTTGATCCTGCCCATATCTTATATCAGCTAAGATCATGGAGCTCGCCACCCATCCATATCAAGAAGGATTTATCATGGATAGAGGGGACTGCTCGCCGGACATCATCGCGCCAGAGGTGCCGAGGAAGCCGAGCCTGACGAACAACTTCTCCTATCCCAGATCTGAAGCACAGCTACGTCGCCATGAGTCGAATAATAGCCGATCATCGTTGATATCGAATGGCTCTGTGCCGGGGATGACCGATTCTTCTGATTCGGAAACGTCGTTCGATGAGGACAGCAACTACAACACATCAGCTAGTGAACTATGGAATACCTTCTGGGAACAGGATGGCGGTATTGCTCCCGATGAGCAATACCCCGTGCTTCTGAAAGCGCCGCACGCACCGCATTGTGCCCCGAAGAATCTCACGATACGTGAATCCAACCAGACCGACGATACTCCTACAGTGTCAAAGCCAGAGTCTGTAGCCCGGATTACAGATTCAAGCGAGACACCGACCTCTCAACACTCGCCTTCACGTTCGGCGGCAAAGAATGGCCCGTCGACATACTCTATCTACCCTAAGCCGGAGCTAAGTAACTCGCCACCAGCTTGGCTCCCTCCACGGGTCTCCTCGCTACAAACTAGACCGCTTCAATTAACCCAGCGACGAGCACTGAAGCCGGCCAAGTCAAGCGTAAATCTTAAATCTAGCAAATCGGCCCACAACCTTCAACCACAACAGTCTATCCCTCCCGTGTTCAAGATGCCGTTCCAATCAACGCCTACCAACTGCGTTCCTGCGGCACCCTCGTACCCACCGCCTCCTCCCCCTACTAGAGCACTCCGCGGGGCAACTTCAGCTATCAACTTACGCGACAAGAAGAGCTCTTTAGACCAGATGCATCATAATATCACGGTGCCCTTACCACCTCTTAGCCCGCTAGCAGCATCCCCAACGTCAGGATCACCATCCCAAGCTTCCTCGCGTCCAGACTTCGAGCGCTACGTCTCGGTGTTCGAGTTCGATTCGGACCACGAGTCGTACATGGAGAGTAATAGCTTCACGAAGCGCATCGCCCGCGGCTTCCACAAGAAGAGCGCGAGCGAGAAGCGCAGCACTGAACGTCGCGCAAGCGCCGACTCCGAAGCCCACGGCTCGGATAAGGAGAAGCGCAAGCGTGGCGGTAGCTTGGGCCGGATCCTGGGGCTCAAGGGCCGTTAAACACACGTAATCGTCGCGGATTGCAAAGGCTAACAGCACTTTGACGTCTATGTATTTTTTTTCTTTCCTCTGTATTAGGTTCTAGGGTTATCTGGGGGCTGGTCTGTCTGTCTGTCTGTCTGTCTGTCTACCTACCTATCTACTTATTTCCGGACGCTCTATACGAGCTTTTCATACGTTATTTCTTCCTTTCCTTTGTATCAACCGCATCACCACTGGTCGGTCGGTCGGCTGGGCTCGTACGCGGATGTTCACGAGGCACACACACAAAACACGCGCGATTGGCGATGAGGCAAAAGGAGCATACGATCGACACACCTACGCACACATGCGACACACGAAAAAGGGGGCACGAGGAGTACGATACTGGGTGATTACGAATTCAACCACGCTACACTACCTACATATGGTGATAGAGCATTTCACAAACTCGCTCAAGCGAGAGGGGCGCAAGAGAAGAGAAAAGAAAACAAAAACCGGCGGGGGTGGTAAGGGAAAAAAAAGTAAAAGAAGAAGGCCGAAAACTGGGGGTTGTAAGATCTCTCCATGCGTTCAACACTCTCGACGTCGCTACGATAATGACTACGATGGGGCGACGGCGAGAATGAAACGGGAGAAAATGTACGGGCGACGGTCACCGGGGCGTTTCTACGAAGCAACAACAACAACAGCAACATCATCATTGTCATTGTCATTATCATAACATTAGCTCTATTTCCTTTCCTGTTTCCGCGCGCCGTTCTCACGATCGACGAAGCTCAAGGTCTCCTTGTTTACGTATTAAACTTCCATTCTTATTACTATGTGTACAATAATTAGGACTATCTTTCTGCCCGTCATAACTAGCTAGTGTCTGAGACATTCAAAAGCTATCTACCTCGCCCTTGGGTTTTTGTTTGCCTTGGTAGGGCTATGGACAATACAATATAGCATACCTTCGAGGCACTCGGATGTTTGTTTACCTGCCGTGCCCGTCTCCTATAGACCGCCTATCCTAATCGCCCTGTCTAGTGGGAAATACTAACACTATCTATATGCATCGTCGCACGAGGATGCGACTGAGGAACGGACGACCCTTACATCACTGCCCGACTTGACGTCCGTTCTCTTCTGCGAACTGCAAACTTCAAGCACAAGCATCTCACGTGGACGATGAACTACCTAGCTTTGAGAGCATCCGGAATCCGGGTACGTGTTTACTGGGTACCGAGGTAAGATACCTACTATCTACCATGAACACCACACCTCATACGTACATACCTATCTACGTATCTCAGGCATTCATAATTCGCATATAGATATTCATTAACATACCAAGAGGCCTCCTATTCATTATACCACCCATACCTGCCGACACAACCCCAGCCTACGCATCGAAACACCGTCTCAGCCTCATCCGCCCCGCCTAGACTACAATTCCCAAGACAAGTCAGAACCAAAGACATGGAGGTCAACAGCGCCTCCCCTCTCCGGCCCCATGGGAATCGGCAAATACGGTTTACGTTCGAATCGAGTTTACCGTTGGAATTCTTAGAGTCAGGCTTGGTCTGGGCGTTCTTTTCCCCCTCTCCTCTCCTCTCCTCACACAGACGCACTTTTTTTTTTCTCCCTTGGTTCGAACCCTTTTTCCCCTCAAACTACTACCCTACCTACTTACTTACCGACTATCTACCTATCTACCTACCTACCTACACGGGCCACGCAAACCCCCCCTACTTACCTAGGTACTTCCCTACCCAAGTCCCTAGCCCGACTACCTAACGTACCTTCTTCCTGACAAACCAGCCTACCTAACCCATCTATGCACGACCAGATGCCTGTACGTAGTAAGGGCCGGTTAGCTCTCGACCTAGCTAGGTGTCGGGCCTATCAGGCTATCCCTCCACCTAGATAGGTACCTAGGTAGTTAATCCAGCTAGCAAAGAGATCCACGGTCCACCGCGCCCAGCGAACCGACTAGCGGGACATCTGTCGAAGCCCGCCACCTACCAACCTGTCAAGTGAATCCGGCATCGACCGCCGGCCTGCCGACGAACCGATCGACCGATCTACCGTCCTAGCTGCGTACCGTGTAAGAACTTAGTGACCGTGTCTTGAGAGGGGGGGGGCGCTAGCTAGGTGGCTAGTTATTTATAGTCCCGCGTCTGGATCTGGGTCTCGACCGACTATGTAAATCTTCCCTGCCTCCTCCAAACCCGTCCCCATACCTTGTAGGTGGTAAGTACCTAGGTTGGGCTCCGAGCTAGGTCCGTGTCTACTTACCTACTATCCACCTATTATCCATCAACTATGTATGCGCTTCCTTACCGCTATCATTTCGCTGTGTCCGTAGACCGCAGCCCGTCTACGAAGCTAGTTGACACGCGAAGACGACCGCCTAACTAGCGGTATGTATTCACGGAGATTAAATGCAAATCCCACTTACGGATATCGTCTCTTAAAAACATAAGGAATGACTGCTTCGGAGCCATCATATCCCCGTGAGGTAGCAGGTATAATAGACCGCTTTCTACGAGACAACAAATATGATATCGGATAATAAAATAAAACAAATTGAGAACCAAACCAAAACTCCAAAGTTGGATTGCTAGTAGTCGCCTATCCAATCTCTAAAAAAGGTATCGCTCAAACGAAGTATCGTTTCATTCTCGTAGAATCGTAAGGAAAAGCCCCCCATGGGCCTCTTTAGTCTCATCGTGGCCTGCTGCGTGGCTACTCGTTCTTTTTGCCCATACTCCATTAATCCATAATTCATAGTCTCCGTGATCCGTGTTCTGTTTTTCCATAGGCGCCGTGACATCCCACAACTCCATCAAATCTGTATTATACATACGGCGTATCAATTTGTTGTTGGATATGCTCGTTAAATAGTCAAATATAAGACATTATAAGAGGTTGAATGTTAATATGTAAAAGGCCAGTCTAGCGGCCGAATAATGAGCCGCTACCCTGGGGGAGAGGCGTGGAAATAAGCTCGCCTCTCACCCGCCTGTCGTACGCACGCAGTTTCTTGGGGTTAACCGTGAACTTGCTGTAGCGCTTGATGCCGAGTCGCTCATCGTTGTTTCGCCCGGCGCTGAAAGTCCATCGGCCTTGTCTGTGCCAGTCCTTGCCGAGATCGAGCTTGCCTGACAAGTCATGAGGCTCCAGCATCATGTGTAAGTCAAAAGCCTCGTCCGCTCGCAAGTTTTCGTCGCAGCAGAAGCTGATGATCTCGGCTAAGCAGGTCACCGCGTGGGGTAAGCGGAACTGGCTTCTCTTGGGCACTAAGCAGATGACACCGCCGACGTAGAGAAACAGTAAGGCAAGAATAATAGCGAAGGCTGGGACATTCGGAAACATGCGCACGATTCCGGAAGGAGGAGTCAGGGCTAGGAACAACCCGCCGCCCAAGACTGGTAGAAGAGCAAACAATGGGGATAAGAGAGACACGACTGCCACTCGCCAATGTTTGTTCCTCAGAGCCTTGTACGTCGACTCGAAAGGGAGGCATGTCGCATAGTCTAAAAGAAGTGATGTCGCCGCCCGCGAACCCTCCGCACGTGAAAGTTCGCCCCATGGGGTTAAGATACGAAGCATTAGGTCTAGAGGCTGAAACAGGAGAAATAGTATAAGGCCGATTAGCGAAGGGATAAAAGAGTAGAGGAAATCGGCGGCCGAGAACGCGCCGGCAATAGGTGCGGGGTTTACCAGAGGGAGAAAACCATTGCGTATATCTGTGGAAGGGAGGAACGAGACGACGATCAACGCAATTAGGAGGATAGCGGATGCTACGGCAAAGAAAATGATCTGGCCGTCTCGAAAGCACCATGGAAGATACTGGTGACGGATGTCAGAGCTGAGGAGTGGGTCGACTTCCGGGGACGCTTCTCCCCGTTGTCGGTTGACCAATTCCGGGACATCCAGCTTCTCAGTTACGAGGCCGTCCGCTCCCGTGGACACTCCAATGCCATACCACGTCCCGATCCCGGGTGCTTCGGGCGCAAACCAAAACCCGAGCCTCTCGGCGGTTCCACTCAACTTCTGCTGCATGCTTCTTCGTGTCGTTGCGGTCTCGAGTCCACGATATTGAGGCAACGAATTGCTCTGCGAGATGAGAAAGATAATATCTGCTAGGTTTCGAATGCTCCAATGCCGCATCATCCCGGTCCTCCGTCGATGCCAGAATACTAGCATCACGACCAATGCTAGTAGGAACGATACGTATAGTGCGACCAACGTCCACGCTACACCTTGAACAGTTGCCCACTTCCAAGTACCGTCCACTAGAATAACGGTGAAGAGACTACTCTGTAGTGGGATGGTGAAGTTTAAGAGCCAAACATTAAGTATCGGTATCCAGATATTCCAATTCCCGATAAGCTGCGGCCAAAGAAATGACTTGGGGTATAAGGGTAAGAATACGGCGTCGCGTCGCTCGTTTCGATCGTCTGAAGCCATGTTCGAAAATGGCAAGACCCAGAACGCGGCAGTAATGACACATTGCGCATAAATCAGTATGATCATCGCCAGAAGCTGGGGTAACATTCGGAAGACGAAATATTGGCCGCCGTATATTATACCGGAGAACGGTGTCAAGCCCGTACGGCTCATGGAATAGACGGCGCAGAAGACAAGAGCTGCAATCATCAACAAGCACAACGCTGCTAGGAGTAACAACGATTGCGACCGTAGGACCCAGGGCTTCAATGTTAGAGGGGCTTCATAATTCAGAGCCCTCCCACAATCGTGCAGAGCCATCTCGGGATCTGTCACCTGGTCTGACCGGGGTTGCCAATGATCCTGATTTCGCGGCAGGTTGCGGTGAGGCTTGGAGTCCGCGGCATTCCTCTCTACTTTGCTGCGCTCGTAAGGTTGTTCGGGAAAGGGCGGATTACGGGCATGGTGGTCGGCCCCGATTAAGGGGGCGGCGGCGTCCACTTCCGTATTCCAGGGACCCGCACGTCCTACGTCCTCTTGCCGCTGTTGCTGCTGCCGTCCACGGGCCTCATCCTCGGTAGTAGGAGCTGCTGGTGGAGCGATAGGCCAATACCGGGGATCATTGTCCCGTCTGGTTATCTCCGGGGGCAGGTGCGCCGACGGCGGATTCAGAGGACTTGGGACCGTAGTGGGCGTGAAATGGTACGGCGACTGGTACGTTTCGTCGCCGCTTTCAGACGAAGGATATGCTAATGCGCCTCGGCCGTCGTCGCGATCTCGAGTGAGGGCGTCCAGAGCGTATCGGATATAGGGGCCATCGTCGACCCCGGGAGTAACAACACCCGCAGCTCTTACTAGGTCATCCTTGAACTCATCCGCAAACGCGGGATCATGAATCGCAACCATGGGTGGGAATTGAGGTTCATTGAAGCGTTCTTCCGGACTTGGCATCATCGCGCGACCGACATTTTCTTCCGTTACTAGCGGAGGGCCGAAGAGTCTGTCCGGGCCGTATAATTCTGATTCGGAGGAGACCGAAGCAGGCGTTGGAGCTGAGGGGGGCGTAGGGGCATAGGGCACGACAGTAGGCTGGGACGATGGGGGTGAGGGTTCTTGATAAGCAGCCTGGCCTCCCGACCCGGGCCACGAGCGTGGATCTGAGCCGTGGATGCCAGGGACCTGCGATGTTGTTGGTGGAGGGATGGTCGAACTGGGTAAATTGGTTGTATAAGGCGGGTTTGTCCCTAAGAGAATAAGGTTAAGCTACTCAGTATAATATAAGGGACAAGAGACTTGACATACGGCTTGGTTCGTAGTCTGGGTCCAAGGTACGGTAACTCATCCTTGGTCTTGGTGGTTTGCCGTACTGAAAGAGCGGCCACAAAATCCTACCTGTTGGACAAGTCGGCCAATTGCTACTTGGGAGCACGAATTGAAGGTTTTTTTCTTGCTGATGTTAGACAGGAAGTTTGCATAAGGAGAGAGTCAAAGGAAATCAAATATGGTTGGAGGTTGGGTTGTTGCGACTGCATAATAAGAGGCTGGGTGCGTGAGGTTGGGCAGCCCAACCACCGCGAAAACCGCCGGCGACAGACCAGAAACGGGGTTGAAGCCCATCGTCAGTTGAAAGTACAACTCCGTAAATGTGCATGAGTACCGATAAGTCGAAAAGTCGGTATTCGCCTCATCTGCACCTCATCCATGAACCCATTTTTTCCTATAGGGAGCCAGAATACCCGAAGAAAAACAATTCGTCGATGCGACTTGACGATGGTCATCGATTGTTTGTAATTGGCAAAAGAATCCGTCCGAACAGCTCTGGCGCGGGGCAGCGAACAGGGGCAGCAGGGGCAGCAGGGGGCCAGCAGGGTTATTAGTGGAGACAGCAAACGAAGCTTGGGCCCGTTTTCACAAGCTTATGTGGGGGCCCTTCTTTAACTTGATACCAGTTTCCGGTTCTTTGTCCTTCTGCGACCACCCCAGCCAAGCTAGAACAGCTGCCAACTGGCCTGGCAGGCCTACGAACAGCTTACATAATCCGCATGTCTACATATTCCATTGGCTCGTACCTCGAATTTCAGAACTCGCCGACCGACGTGTACAAGTACAACATCGCAAGTACAACATCTTCCTGCAGACGAAGGTGACAATTTGGAGTGGTATCCAAGCATCTCACCGTCTGCATCACCGCAATCCTACCCCTTAAAGTGACATATCACCTCGCCAATTAACATCAGAAACGCCAGCAAAGAGAAGCCTCGAAGATAAAAGCTTCCACCTCAGCGATACAACCTTGAGTTTACTCCGATAGCCTGAACTCGGGTATAATAGTTTAGTTACTGTGGTGTTCCTTTCAAAGTTTCCTTTTCCTTTTCCTTATAGAGCGGATGAGGGCTTGCCAACTAAGAGCCCGGTCGAGAGCCCCTGTCCATCATATCAATCTTGGGGCTTACCGAATCCTCGACGAATGGAGTCTCTTTCTATGAACTTGGAGAATCTACGTCGCTTTTTTGGCTCTGTCGTATAAGGATAAAATTAGGAGCAAGACAGACGTTTTCGCCAGAATACCATATAATTATATTATAGCCACGCATATGATGTATATATGCTATCATAAGGTCCCTAGCTAGGGGTAAACCGAAAGGGAATGGGCCCCTGGTTATACTGTCATACAACGCAAATGACTGCCCGTATTCGCCCGGGTCGACGAGACTCTAGGGCGCTTGCCGTGCTGTAACGACATGATAAGCCGCGCCGAGCGATAACTGAATCTCAACCTCGAGTCTTCCGTCCTACGGCATCTTTGATCAAGGAATCACAGATGACATATCCCATAACTACTATTTTAACCTCGGGGAACCGGGCGCTGAGTAGCAGCGTTATATTGGTGGCTATCGACTTTCCTCCCTTGACTCTGGTCTGTATATCGAGGGAGCTTACTCAGCTTATGAGTACCCTAGGGGGTTTGACCTTGGCCCCTTAGAAATACTATCAAGAACATACTTATTAGTATCCTTCGAGGGTTTCAGAAGTTGACTTCTCCCTAGGTATAGCCAAGCTCTTAGACCTACGATAGAGACTTTGTATCCGGCGAAATTAAAAATCAAAGAGTTCATCTCAGCCTACCTGTCTCATCCGACGCCCGAAGTAATTTCTCGCCCTCGCCAAGATCTGGTTTGAGTATCTGAGTATCATCAACAAAAATGCTCCATCAAACGTGAAGCACGCAATTCAAACAATAACATGTGCCAGCTAACTGTTGATGCTCCTTACGAGATTTTGATTTTCGCGGCTATGGAATGGATGGGCGGCGATGGATATGCCTGCTTGGAGAGGGAGATCCCTCCATGGTTTTATTACAATATGATTCTCCGGGGACATTACATGTCTTAGAAATCTCCACAACGCGAGGCCATCACCGTGTGGTATTTCCCTTACCCCAAGAATTGATCGGATCGACACGTAGGATTGCTATGTTCCGGGCGGACGCTAAAGCGTGTCGGATAATTTCTCGAACTCCCCTAGACTGACGCGGTTGCGAGGGCGATATATAAAATAGTTAGCTGATCCCTCCACGTCGGAAAGTTATTAGCCACACGACACCAGGACGAAGTGAGCTGAAGAGCAGAGCGGCACGAAGGGAAGTTCTTCCTGTATAGACGATAGCTCGAAGACAAGTCGGATCTGTCAACATACTCTTTCCCATCAGCCAAGATGTGGAATCAAGTCATTCTCGTGGCGCTTATTCCGGCCATCATGGCCAAGCCTATCGTGTAAGCCCTCCTTTCTTGTTTGATCTTCGTAGTCTAACATGGCCAGGCAACGGGAGGAGTCGTCCGTCTTGAAGAACTCGTCGGCCATGGAAGGGGCTGCTCTTCGTAATAATACAGTGATTGCTATGGCTAAGGAAATGGATCGCAACAACACGACCAACGATCATAGCCGAACAAAAAGCAAGGCCATCCCCAGAGTCAACCGTCGTAATGTGGCTGCTACGCAGTCTCAGAACCAAGGCGAAATCCCTGCGACCGGATTTATTTCGATACCGCGCGCATCCGTCGAAAGACGGGATACGCCGACCCCAGCTTCCAATCGCTCGTCTTCTACGATGACTCCCAGTTCCGCCTCAGCGGCACCAAGCCAGGGTAACTGCAACTGCATCAGCGCCTGCGCGTCCGAGGACGGCAAGGCCACTCAAATGAAATGTATGCAGAAGTGCGCCAAGGACTGTGACGGCGACGACGACACAAAGAAGAAGACCGATATCGTTAGCAACCTCCTTGGCTCTCTCGGCGTCAGGCACGTGCCTGTGCCTGTTCGTCAGCCCAGCTATAGGCCCTCCAGGAAACCCGTCCACTTCGCTGCCGCGTCTGAAGATGCCGAATACGAAGACTGCATGAAGAGCTGCAAGGCCCATAACTGCCAGCATTCTGAGGTCGGCCTCTCCATCACTTCATGCGGCAACACCTCCTGCGAAAGCTCATGCTCCCGGTTCAAGAAGGGCAAGTCGAGCGGGGGCATCTATAAGCGCCGCGTTCCCCCCGTCGTCCAGCACACTCCGGTGAAGACCTCAGCCTCGGAAATCCACCGGCCCAAAGCCGCCTACCACGAGAGCGGGGGCTACGAAGATTGCATGAAGAAGTGCAAGACGCACAACTGCCAGCACTCCGAAGTCGGCCTCTCCATCTCCCAGTGCGGCAACACCTCGTGCGAGGAGTCGTGCGCGCGCTTCAAGGAGCAGAAATCCGGCATCCTGACCAAGAAGCAACTCAAGCATCCCAAGAAAACGAAAACCGAAACCGTCCCGGACGTCGACCCCGTCGCTGCCGTCCCCGAGGTCGGCGGCGCGCCCAAGGGTAGCCCCAGACCAGCACACGTCCGGCCCACCTCCCCCTCCTCCCCCGGCGTCCCCGGGTCGAGCCCCCAAGGACCCCCCAACCCGTTCGCCCCTACGACCCTGAAGTCCTCCTCCAGCGAGACGGAGTACGACTCGTGCGTGCGGGAGTGCAAGACGCACAACTGCCAGAAGTCGGGGGTCGGGATCGACATCTCGCAGTGCGGGAACACGTCGTGCGAGAGCAGCTGCTCGCACCTGCGGGACGCGTCCGCGGCCTCCGTGTCCGCCAGCAAGGTCAAGACCACCTACGCGCCCGGCAGCCTCGCCGCGCACCCCGGGCCCGACCGCCCGACCGCGCACCTGGTGCCCCAGGCCGACGCGTCGGAGAGCGAGGCGTTCAGCGATTGCATGACGAAGTGCCGCGCGCATAATTGCCAGAAGGCTATGGTCGGCCTCGAGGTCTCGCAGTGTGGCGACACGGCGTGCGAGGACTCGTGCGCGAGGTATAAGGGTGAGAAGAGCGCGCATGTGGGCGTTGGGCCGAGGGAGGTCCAGGGCGTGCAGCGTGGTGCGGGAACGGCTGTTGGGGAGGCGGTTCCGATTTCTACTGTTGGTTAGTTGTCCCCTTTATATGGTACCTTTGGATATGGGGTTTAGTAACTTCTCGATGCTGACTATCTCCCTAGCTTGATTCTATCTACCAATATTCAGTGTGTTAGTATTGTATACTATTCAGGGGTATTACCGTTTCCATCTTCCGACAGTTGGCTAGTTTTTTGGTACAGCTGCCGCATTATAGTCTTTTGTAATTTTACCGTAAGGGAAATACGAATGAATGCAATATTTTTGGTTATACTTAGGGCGCTTTTGTAAAACCATCAAATAGCGGGTTTCAAATTTGAAGTGTGTTGTTACCTACCATGGATGCTGGTTTCTCTACTGGCTGGCCACCAGACTACGCATATTGAAAGGGGTTCGCCCCATAGGCGCGTAGCATTTCGTAAGATTAAGAGACCATAACGACACCATGCTCGCGATATTAGGCAAATGCGGTTCAGCTGAGGTATCCTGTTGCTGCTTAACCTTATCGGTTAGCTGCGTTTTGGGAATCTATATTTTATTCTATTTTTTGCTTTCCTCTTTGGACGGGCTTGACTGCTTTCGTTATCTACCGCCTCTGTCTCTTTCGTCCGCGTCCAGTATATACGGCGTCCTCCTAGGCGTCCGTTAAAACGGCATCTGTCGGCGACTCTCCAGCGCTCCACGGCGCGGGGGCTTCGATCGAGAAGAGGAATACAGGGTAACCTTTGTTCTTAGTTTTGGGCTTACTTTTCGTGGTTTTAGTATCGGAGGTCTTATCCTTGGCCTCCTTCTCCTTCTCCTTTTCTCCCTCCTTTTCCTTATCGTCGTTTTTGTCGCCTTTCTTGGTAGCCTCGTCAGAGACTACATCGATGACATTCCCATTTCCATCAACTTCGACTATCGTGTCTTTGGTATCCAGGCTACCATCTTCCGTATACCTCCACATCTCGCGGAGTTCTCCCCTGACCAGGGCCGCAGACCACACTGCGGTCACCACGCCAGGGACAAGATATAACAATGCCGGCTGCGCGTGCCGGTAGACTAGGAGCATAACCAAAGTCGCGACCATGGCGAGCAGGTATCCGAATAGGGCGGTGTAGAAATAGGGCTTCGGGAACGCCGAAACCTTGAGAGCGGGGGTGACGTCCGGTGAGAAAATCCGACCGAGTTTTGTGCTCCAGAACCAATCTCCCCATTGCCCCTGCGGGTTTATATAGTCGGGCTTGACGACCATGCGCTGCGTTTCCGTGTTAACAACGAGCTTTCCCGATGTTGCGTCCTCGGTCTTGAGCTCCACGGGAACGAGCTTCCGTTGCCGGTGGTAGTACATATAGAGATCAAAGCGTAGGCACAGCGCGATGAAAAGGCCGGGAAGTACGATGTCGCCTAGACCGAGCATGCTCGATTTGGTGGGTCCCTCGAACACAAGCTTAATCGGGACATCGAGCTTCGTGGCGACCGTTACCATGTAAGGACTGTATTTGGATGTCAGAGGGGTAAATACACCACAAGGAGGTAGGTAACGGTGGACTTACGTATAAAATACCATGTAGATATCATAAAAGAAAAGTCCAAAGAGGACGATAGTCCCGGTGGCAAACGTTGTTGGAGAGATTAGCCCAATACCGACGTACGATACGGCGTAACCCATGACATTCGATAGGAAGGTTGACTTTGCCGTATAGTATATTATGTTCGCTGCGATTGCGAGGACGACACCAAGAATGCTGTTAAACCTGACCTTGAAAGTCTCCTTCGCGACGCCGTGAATCGAGAAGCGAACAGTCCACTTCTCCGTAAGTAAATGACGGATCTCCCAAAGGAAACTGTTCGTCGTATCAGAAAGACTCAACCTAGAGCCCCAACCTGGAAGAGGTGTTTTCTTCGTGTCGTCCCAAACTTTCTCGGTAGAAGTACCGTTCGTATACCATTGTCCCCTTTTCGAGGAGTCGATGTGGTACAGTCTACCATCTCTGCCCCGCCACACAGTGGGAAAGATGAACCCAGTCAAGAAGTGAAGGGTGTGGGCGAATAACATTCCCATAAAGGTTAGGGACATGACCGAGAAGTAGACTCTGAGTATCTTGTTGAGGATGTCCGGATCCTCGAGCCACTTAATTAAGTAATAGAGCCCCGTAAGGACCGTTCCCGCCAATATGGGGAGTAAAATAGCATCGGAGGGTAGAAGGCCCTGCTTGATGTCTTCATCTTCATCTTCATTCTGGTCTTTTTTAGACTGGGAGTTTCCGTTCTGACTCTTTGGCGGATTTGCAGAGGGAGGCCGGGAAAGGGCGGCCATAGACCCGATGTAAATGCAAGCTAATGCTGTGAAGATGATGCGACCTTCAAGTAAGAATAGATACCTATTCTCCCATATAATTGTCGCCATGCGGGCGAGCGCCTCTGTGAATGTTTGACTAGCCATTAGGGACTCGGTCATGTTCGCGGCCGGGATCTCGCTCTCCACGAGAATGGTCGAAGTATTATCCGCCATAGCCTCTCCAATGCTCTGGACGGAGTAGGAGATGAGTAGTATTGCCTGAAGTTAAGTTTTGAATGATCGCATGTGAGGATGCTGACGAGAAGAAGATCGACGAAAATGTGTCGTTTATGACGTTGTAAAGCGAGTCTCGTATCTTCAAAATAATCCTGTGTAGCGTCGAGTAACTCCGGTTGTTGAGTCCGGCTGCCTGCTGAGTTAAAAGAGTAGAAGCTTTTAATGATGTATGTGGCATCTAACGAACGGACGGGATGGCATTCACCCAAGGAGCTCCGCGAATCTCAAGACGTGTACATATAATTCGCGTCCATATGAGATGTCACAAGTTCTGTGATAATGAATTTTCCTCCACCGCAAGATGTTAAAAAAAGGAATAGAATATAATGTCTCCCCAGCTCATAAAGAATTTAAGCCATGACGGATGCGAACATTCTTTTCTGACGGTGTTGATACTTAGATACCTAGGTACCTAGGACATATGACAGTGGTGCTCGGTCCAGGTAGGTTGGTAATTCTCGACTAGGAAGTACTGCTAGTTAGACGCATAATTATTTTTACAGCCATGTAATTAACCACAATAATCACATACTCGAGGTACAGCCCCTCCAAAGCTCTAAATTGGGATTTGGCGATTTGGAGCTTCGATATAGCTTCAATCGAGAAAAAGAGAGAGGGCCGCGAGTGTGATTTCCGGAACCAACACTTATTGATACCACACACTCAATCGCCCAAGATGACCACCAACGTCGCCCTCGAGACCTCCATGGTACGTATCCTTTCCTTTCCTCTCTCCCCATCCTAGCACAACACAACACACTAACGCCCCTCCCCCCAATCCAGGGCACCATCACCGTGGAACTGTACACATCCCACGCGCCGCGCACGTGCACGAACTTCGCGACGCTCGCGCGGCGGGGGTACTACGACGGGTGCGTCTTCCACCGGGTCATCGCGAACTTCATGGTGCAGACGGGGGACCCGACGGGGACGGGGCGGGGCGGGTCGTCGATCTACGGGGAGACGTTCGCGGACGAGATCGCGCCGGACCTGCGGCACACCGGGGCCGGCGTGCTGTCCATGGCCAACGCCGGCAAGGACACCAACGGCTCCCAGTTCTTCCTCACCCTCGCCCCCGCCCCCTGGCTCGACGGCAAGCACACCATCTTCGGCCGCGTCAAGGCCGGCCTCGGCGTCCTCAAGAGGCTCGGCATGGTCAAGACCGGCCCGGACGACAGGCCCGTCGAGGAGGTCAAGATTATCAGGGCGAGGGTGCTGGATGATGAGGAGGAGGGTGCGGCTTAGGGGTTGGGGTTGTATATCACGTATCTAGGTACATATCTTACCTAGGTACGTATATCACGAGGAGACCGGAGACTGGAGACCACGCGATCGCAGACATGGATGGATCGACGAGTAGATGGCGTCTGCATTTAAGCTGGCGTTCCGGGATTTGAAGCAGGCCAATAGGCACAGGCAGACGTTGGCATATAGAGATACCAAATCACATAGCATTAACCAATTCGACGTACAAGACCAGGTTTAAGCCCTCGCACTGGCCGTTGAAAGGCCTGTATTACGTATGTGCAGAAGAATTGTTCTAAAGGTACAGTTTTCGACGAAGATGGTAATGCGCGCCTGGTGTGTCCGTCCCTACCTAGATCAGATGCAGAACATGCCCTAGCTCCCCTTGTTGCTGCCAATATAGCCCCCGAAACCCCTGTGAATGCAATGTGCAATGTCGCGGCCAGTATACAGAAAAAGAATGGAAAAGAAGGAAAAAAAGGGAAGGCAAATGTGGCGAGGCAGAAGCAGACTTTTTTTTCGAACTCCCGGTCAAGCAAGCCAGTTTGCAATCGTAACGTTTCGTCACAGAAGGGTATCTCCATTTCTAATAGGTATCTCGACAAGAAACCACGCCAACAACTATACGACCGGCGGCGACGACAAGGTCCCCGAGCTTTCGGACTCGCGGTCGTCGTCCCCCCCACCGCTATGCACCGCGGGCTTACCATTGCTCTTGGACATAGGGGACGACAGCAGGGGTTTGGACACGCCCAACTTGAGCTTCTTGGCTGGGCTGGGCACCTTCGTTATCTTCTTTTTAGGGGCAACTTCCACCTTGGCTTCTACCGTGGACCCTTCAGCATCGTCATCGTCTACCTTCTGTTCCACGCTTAGCGAAGAGCTCCCCTTGACCTTCTCTTTCTTGGTGCCCGAGGCGTTCTTTTGCTTGAGGATCAATTTCTTGTTAGCTGCGTTCGCGGCCGTAGGTTTCAATTTCTTCTTCTTGTGCGAGTCGTTGTCGGTGTCGTCGTCGTCGTCCAGATCGTCGCCGTCCCTCTTTTTCGGACTACTTGCCCTCGAACTGGGGTGCGGAGTGCCCTTCTGACTGGACGGCGGCGTGCCGTCCGCACTCCCGTTCGCGTTGTTACCGTTGCTGATCTTCTGCGCGGCAGCACGGCTCGCGGTACGCCCGCTGTTCCCGATACACGAGCCCATATGGTTGTTTAAGCGGGTGACCAGGATACAACGCTTACACTTGCTGCAGGTTGCCGACGGGAAGGATAGCATGTTTGGAGGCCGCGAGGCAGCACCTCCGCCGCCCGTACCGCCTTCCGGCGTGGGCGTCTGCGAGTCTGAGTTCTGCTCCAGCTTCTTCTCCATGTCCTTCTTCTTCTTGCCCCTGCCTGGGCCTTGTGCAACCCACGTCTGACCGTAGATATCGTAACCGGGCTTATCGATGTACGGGTGTTTCTTACAGTAGATTATGCTAGGGTCGGGTTTCCTCGCTCCCTTGCCGTCGGTAGGGTATAGTAGTCTGGGGAGGTGGCATCTCGGGCAGACGATGTCCTTGGTGGTAGCTAGAGGGTTCCCTTTTAGTAACACTTTTCCTTCGTCGTAGATAGCTGCGTCGGTTTCGACTTTGATGTCTGGCCTCGCGTCCGGGGCGGAAGAATCTGAGGTGTCGGCGGCTAACTTCTCGACGCGAATGGCGGCGGTGGAGGCACGGGCAATCTTCTCTTCTCGGTGCGTCTGCATTAGTAAGTCGTGGACGATGTTGTAGAGTAGGTCGTCCAGCACAGCGTGCGCCTGTGAATGACATGGTCAGTTGCATTTACGGCGTTTGGTTTTGTTCGTAGTCATGTAGTAGTGGCTGGTTCACGAGTTTTCGGCGGAGGCGCGTGTATGCTGCCAACTCACAAGCTGATCCATTTTCCCGGCATCCTCAGGAGCTTTAATTACTCCAGCCTTGCCGCTGTTGCATGAGGCCATGGCGAACGTTACGTACGGTCGCTTCGCCGATGATCGAGAGGGACCGGGGGGATTGACAAGAGGACTAGAGATTAAAAATGAGGATTCCCGAAGTGCGGGCGAATCACGCGAAATCTACCCAGGCAGACTTCGAAGGGGGGAGATAAATGGGAAATGATGGCGTTTGAAATGGGAAATATTAAAATGGCAGGGAGACGTTTAGAGTAGTAAACGACCGGTAACAAATTGTATCCACCCCCGGAATCGAACCCCTAGGTTAAAAGTTTGGGAGGTTAATGAATGGTTCTGGTTCTGGTTCTGGCGTTTTGTTGGATTCAACAACTCAGGGACGGCCTCAATTGTGACTGTTATTCTGTCGGTGTTAACGAACGCCGGTGATGCTTATGCAGCAATTTGTATCTCGAGGTTTCCTAGTCTTTTTTTTTCGTCCCTTTCGTAGTTCCCGTTCGGGCGCAGACGGGCTGACGGAGGAAGGATCAAGGAGAAGGAATCCCCTTCCAGATAACCGTAGTAATACCATCTGTACCTAACCGGAGGCTGAATTTTCGACCGGTAAGCCTAACAGCGTTGTACGGGCTAGGCGCGTATAGCGAATCAAGTCGCTGGAAGCCCCGTTGCATTAGTGGACAGAAGGGACCCGGATCTTTGAAGGTGCCCTACGTAATACCATGCCGTACCTGAATTCGTACATTAGGTACGACACTTTAAAGCAGGATCACTGTAGGTACATCCATGTATTGATTGAATCGAATAGATCGAACTGAAGTAGACATGCTTATTTTCTAATTCCTTTTATTTTTCTATCTTAACATGGTACCTATACCAAAAAAGCAGTAGAATAGGTACCTACCTATAAACCACCTAGGTGCTCTCACTAAATTCCTATAGTCGTGTCCCTCCCCTATAAGGGATAAAACCATCTTCTAAACCAGCGTGTAATACTTCGTACCTAGGCGGTTGGCGGTAGGTACTAGGCAATGAGCTAGCGTTTTATAGCGGGCACCTGCAACAGCTGTTAAGCCGTCTGTGGTGGGCCTATCGATAAATCGCCAAGGCCCTATTATATCTTTTTTTCTTTATCCTTTAGGTAATTCTGTACCCGCGCATCACGCGAGTTTCGATACCTGAAGGTACTTAACGCGGTTCGCCTAAAGCCCGCCATTAAGAATCCGACACCTTTTTGAAATTCTATCCTTGTTGGCGTCCTATCTTACCAGATCAAAAATAATATTATACTTTTCTTATTTTCTTGTTTCCTTTGTTTCACGGTCTCGTGCCATGGCCATATCTCCTCTCCTTAGCTGACAACGGTAGCAACGGATCTCTACCGGGGAACAAAAACATAACCATGTCTCTCCCCTCGACGAACGCCAACGGGCAGTCCTCCATCCGGAGTTTCTTCCAGCCCAAGGCGCCCTCGTACGCTCCGCCCCCCGCGGCATCACGATCACAAGCATCCGCTCCTGCAGCCCCTCTTCCACCTCCTCCTCCACCAGCAGCAGCAACCGGCCAACCAGGCCCTCCATCGTCGTTCTACTCGCCAGCGCCCCCAACCGAACAGCCCACCCGGCCAGCCTCTCTCCACCCCCAAGCCACCATTTCCCCATCCTCCCCGAACACGTCCCCGCGCTGCGACGCATAACCTCGCTCCTCCTGCCCGTCAACTACCCGGACTCCTTCTACGCGCGGCTCTCGGACCCCCTCTCGTCCGGCGCATTCAGCCGCGTCGTGCTCTGGACCGACGATTCCCCCTCCTCCCCCTCGCTCCTCGGGTCCAAGCCCGAACCCAAGGTCATCGGGGGCCTGGTGTGCCGGCCCGAACCCTCGCCCTTCGCGCCCTCGTCCGCGCGCAAGCCGTCATCCTCGCCCACGACCCCCGACGCCCAGCCCAACGCGCTGTACATCCAATCGCTCGTCCTGCTCTCGCCGTACCGACACCTAGGCCTCGCGGCCGCGCTACTAGACGAAGTGGTCCGGCTCGCGGCCGCCAGCCCGTTCGCCTGCGCGGAGGTGTACGCGCACGTGTGGACGGACAACGCCGACGGCCTGCGCTGGTACGTCGCGCGCGGGTTCGCGAAGCACGGCGAGGTCAAGGGGTACTACTTCAAGCTGCGGCCCGACAGCGCGTGGATCGTGCGGCGGCGCATCGCGGGTTCCGGTCCTACCACCGCCGCCGCCGTCCCTACTCTCGACGCGGGAACGTCAACGCCAACAGCAGTAGCGGTAGTCCAACCCAGCGTCACGGCCGCCGCCGCGAACCTCCTAAGCAAACCGCCCAGGAGCGGCCCCGGCGGGCCGGCCCCGAACCGCGGGCTGTCGTACCAGAACGCCCGCCCGGACACGGAGTGGAACGACCTGCCGGCCGACATGCACGCGTCGCGGACCCCGGGCGCCAGCGCCCCGGGGAGCGGCGCTAGCTCCCGCAGCAGCAGCTCGGCGCCGCGCAAGAAGAAGGATCGCGCGTACCCGGCCGCGGCGTTTGGGAAGTAAGTGGTTGGTTGGTTGGTTGGTTGGTTGGTCGGGTTGGCTTGGGAATGAGGGTGGGGGAGGGATAGGGCTTGAGCGTTTGCTTGCTTGCTTGCTTCGCCGTTTAAGTGCATGGGTTACGTACTCGCCTGCTTTACTTGCTTACTTGCTTGACTGTCTGCTTGTATAGCGAAGGGATCTATATATCTGGTGATTCGAGGTTGTTGGCGGTAGGGCAAGAGGAAGAAAAGCCGTCTATAACAAAGGAGTAAAGGGACAAGCTAGGAGAAGAGAAAACTACGGTTACCTAGTGAAAGAGAAAGGAGAGGAACGGGTGGCGAGTACGAGTTCGACGGTTATATATACTTACGTACGCGCGTTATTCCGTGTATGTGGGTATGATGCGATGCGCCCCTCACGTACTACGTACAGCGCTCGCGAGACGGCTAATAAGAACATTACGCGATGTGAGAGAGTTTATGGTTGAAAAGGAGAGACGAGGGAGTGGACAGTTCTCATATACCTACCTACCTTGGGTGCCTACCTGCGTGAGTGAGAGAAAAAGAGGAAGTTGGAGGTAGAAATATAGACGGAAGTATAATCGCTTGGGTTGTCATTGCACTGCGAAGTTGAGCGGGATAGAAGATAGAGATGGAGTCGAGTCTAGCCGAGTTGCGGTAGAGCTATAGAGCTGGTTGCGAAGTCTTAGAAGGAAGAATCAACGAGGAAAATAATTATACAGTTGCTTTGGGAATGTCCTCCGTTAATATATATGTGCCTCTTTATAGATGGTGGTCTTGATAATCAATCGGAAACTGGCGGTTTCCTGGCGACATGCATAGTACCACTTTCATACTTACTGGCGTGAGTCGACAGCGTTATACGACTAAAGCGGAGCGGACCAGCCCCTTGCCCAGGACTATCCGCCTAGGTTGCAGAGCACGCAGGACCCCAAAGAGATAGTAACTGGATGGCATACGGTCTTCATGCGATTGTTTTTATTGCATTAGGTCATGATAGTAGGTTACATTCATCTTCATTGTCTCCGCGTTAGGAGCACTCATCATGGCCGTCATACTATACTACCGTCGTCGTCTCCCCGGCACCCGGGAACGCGTTAGCAAGCTTCTGAGCGACGTCGTTCTTGATGTAGTTCAGGTAATCTACGACGCCCTTCCTCTCCATATTCGCGGCGACGAGCGCTATCAGGGCCGCGCCGACACCGCTGCCGTCTTTGGCGATCCCGATGCGGATCCGTTTCGCTCCCTCCGGGCCGATACCCTCGACCGCGGCGAGAGCCTCGTAGATCATATCCCGGAAGAAGGGGTAGTGCTCCACGAGGCTACCGTCAACGCCGATGTCGATCGGCTCATCTGTCGACTCGTTCAGCTTGCCGCTCTGCAGGACAATAGCCCCGAGGGCTACGGCGGAGAGCCGCGCCGCCCGACGTCCGACGGCGTACGCCACCTCCTTGAAAACTTGGGCATCCTCAAGCGAGGCAGCGTAGACGTGTAATTGGTTTTCCAGCTCCTGACGGAGAGATGAGTAGTCTGGCGTGTTATCAGCTGCGGCGATGGACATTATCGAGCTGTCGAGCCCCCATTGTCTAAATATGCCGGATTCGGGGTCGATGGTGGTTGTGGATTTCCAGTCGTTGTGGCTTGAATTTTCGTCGCGGAACAGCGCAATCTCGGGGTTCTTGAGCATGTCGATAATGACCAATCGGACAATTTCGCCCAGGAACATGCCGGAGACTCGCTTCTCGAACATCTGGATGCCCGGATTTACGCTCTTCTTGTCTAATTCTATGTCGTAGGAAGTATTTGGTAAAATATTCATCTGGTTGTCGAAGGAGCCCCACTCGGTATTTATGACCATTAGACCCGTGGACTTATCGTACTCGCCCTCGACAGGCTTCTTAATGTTGGTAAGCTTTTCCACGTAGGCGCCGTTGGTACCGGTTCCGAAAATAGCGCCCAGAAGAGTAGGCGTCTTACCCGGCGAAGTGTAGGAGCGAGCCATAAGCGTGCCAACGGTATCGTTCACCAAGGCCGCCACTTTGACGGGAAGACGAAGCCTATCGATCTCCTGCTGGAGCAGGGCGCACACGTCTTTCCCGACCGCATCCGGGATGTCGAAACCCTTGGTCCACCGCATTAGGGTGCCCTTGTTGATACCGATCTGCTGTACCGGAAAGCTGAAGGTGAAGCCAAGTCGAAATATATGCTCGTCTCGGTAACCGTCGGGGGTGCTAGCCGTCTGTCGCCGGCGGATGTGAGCTTCGAAATGATCCTCATGATGGGTTCGAAGAAATAGCTCGATCTGTTTAGCTAGGAATGCAAACAAGTCGCTGGCCTTTTTCGCAACCATTAACTCCTTCGGAATTTCCACTTTACTGTATGTTAGGTTGAAGGTGGTGTCGCCGTTCAGATGGACGGAACAGACTCGGAAGTTAGTGCCTCCTAAGTCGACGGCAAGGTACAATCCCTTGTCCATGTAAGTTAAATGATAAAAGCTTATAGATTTCCTGCGGGACATACCTTTTCAGTACCATTAGGGACGCCGGTAACGTAGGTAGGAATCTGGCTTAGACTCGTGCCGTCCCGTTCTAGTCCCTCGCCTGCGTATAGGTTAGCTGTGGGTTGTTCTCGGGGTTGGCCAAGACGTCATCATACTCATTTGACGCAGAAACTCCTGGACGCCTTTGTTGACATCTTCGTCCGTGTATTCGAATTGCGCTGTGATGCGCTTCGTCTCTTGGGCGAGGGCCATTGTGGGTGCACGAGATACGGGAGGGGCGGTGGGAAACGGCTGAGGGGACTCGCACACGGGCTCCTGGACAGCAACAGCCGGGGGAGAAGAGACGGTACGTGAGAAAGGAGGAGATGGGAGAATGCGCGAGTATTGAAATTTGGCGTTCGTGAGAAAAAGTTGCGCGGCCTATAAGTCGGAGGGGCAATTAGCGAGAAGGAAGCCAATTGCGTCAAAAGGGTCGAGGAGCGGGGCGTCTGGTGAGGATGTGCGCGCGTGTGGTGTTCTATAACAGATGCTATATGCGAGGTATAGTGTGATAAGTGTAATAAGTGTCGTATGTATGTGTCGTACTATGGATAGGATGGGATGGGATCCCATGCGCTACCCGGGTAGGTTAAAGTAGCAAGGGGCCCCAAGTTGGCACCACATAGTTTACCTTCTAACCTGCGTAGGTACTGTACGTAGGTATATAGGTACGGATGTATTTCATGTACGTAGGTATATAGGTACGGATGTATTTCATGTACTGCGTTGTATACCCAAGGCCGACCTATACCAAAGCCAAGCCGTGGGTCTGTGGAATAAAAAAAAAGATGTAGTAATAGTCGAACTTGACTTACCAGCACAAGGATGAGGAAGATTACTGAAAATACGCGGATGGCTGTAAGAGACGGCTGGGCCGCCCCCTTATCGTCTCGCTGTGGCTGTTGTCGGGCCTTCTCGTCCCCCGGGCTACTACTACTGTCGCATCTGTTATCGCTACAAGTCGTAGGGCACATATGCGGTGCGGCAGCGCAGATCGAACGGGGATCAGCGTCAGCTCCAGCTCTGGCGCTGAAGCGCCAGGCTTTAAAGAATTGCGACAATGTGAACGCCACGGCGAGTTTCGCGGGGCTTTAGTGGGGGGTTTTGGCGCGACGGTCTGGAGACTCGGGGTGAGGAATCGTCATCAACGCTTGCTGCAACGTCGACCCCGTCTCCCGGGCGAGAGCTGTTGCAAGATCAGCAACCACTGGCCCAATGTTTCCGCGAGACGGTCGGGTCGCCGCGATTGGGTTCAATGAGCAAATAATAACGCAGGAAGCGCAGACGAAGCTAGAATTTATTGGTAACCGGCCCGTATGGGTGCACCACCTGCAGATCGACTAGGTCGCTTGCAACGGTTGCGATGATATCATGGGTGATCCACCCCTGCACCAATCTAGTCTAGATCCCCCGAAGAAGTCCGCCTCACTAAGGGGTGGTTCGGTCCTGACTCTGGCCCTTGCTTATTTTAGTTTTCCGGCTTGTACTAAGTATTGGTTAGTACAGGTACCTACCTGGAGTTAGTACCAGTTGTCAGTCAGTGGCATTTGCTCCGAGGTCAGAGAAAACCGGGGCTGAATCTGGCACCGAGGGCTGAGTCGTGTTTTGTGTGTGTGTGTGTGTGTGTGTGTTGGGTTATTTCTCCCCAGGGCAAGTTGTCCACTTCTCGCACCGACCCGAACAAACGATCAGAACGTCCAAACGGCCAACAAGCTACCAAAACCGGATGTCAACGCGAGAGTCATGAGAACAGAAACAGAGTTGCGGCTAGCTATGCCAAGGCCTGTACGACCGTAAGAGCGCAGTGAATTCGCTGAGAAAAACGAAGGATTCGGATGAGCTGATGAAAGAAGGGTAAAGACAGCAATTCAGCCAATTGAAGACGGAGCCACAAGGGCGGGTTTATTGTACTATATAGGCGAATAGGGCGAGCGCGAAAAGTGAAGCTATCAGAGGTAAGCAGTAGGTGACTGCGCAGCGGGTATAGCAATAACAGGAACTCCCAGAGTTGAAGCCACAGTATCCATCCGAACAGGAAGATGTGATGGAGAATTGCGAAGTTGCGAGGTTGCGGTGAAGCCAACGACGCACCGTATGTATATGTTTATGTAGATGCATAAATATATATGAACATGTATTAAACAAGTATTAGTTTTATGAGGGAAGCCCCATGTTTCACGATACCTGCACCTACCTGAACGGGGGCATGTCAAGTACATGTAGCTCTTTACGGCAACTCATATATGATTATGCAGCTAGCGAGGCACATGACAAGAAGATGAGGAATATTTTTGGCAGGAGAGTCCTCCAATAGATGAAGTTCAAAATAAAAGTGAAGCATCTCCCGAACCGGCAGAAGGTCTCATCGCAAGATTTCGCAGATTTTATTGGCTACAACAGTCAGAGACCTTCCCCTAAGAGTACCTAGGTATGTATGAGAGTGCCTCCAAGTATATATGCTAATATTTTACTAAGGCCTGATTCACTGATGCTTTATACGTGTTAGGTACCTACTATCTTTAGGTACGGGAAGGACCACCGTTGACAATGTTTGTAGAAGCCATCTTAACGACAGACATGGTAGAGAGGAAGGGACTATGAAACCCTAACCCTAACCCCATTCCATACCCCATCCCCAACCCCAACCCCCCTTTCTTCCCCTCATCCCCAAACAGCACATACCATGATCAAGATGATCACTTCCCCATTCTACGTGAGAGGCCTATTTTTGAAGCCTTTTCTACTAGAAGTATTGTTTATTATCGTAGGATTCCTAGATGTACTAGACGCCACTGAGGCGAACTTTATCCCTTATTAGGGAAGTAGGGGTCGTCAACCAGGCACCAGAAAGTTAGAGAAATCTCATTCTTACCAGGTTAGTAATGTTATTTTTCAACTCCACTCCCGGGATATAAAGGTTTACCGATTGGTACGTTTATGATAACTACGCGGCGCCAGTCTGTTCAATATATACCCGAGCAGATCTGTATCGTATGACAAGGTAACCCGTGATATAACAAGTGGTAAACTAGAAGGTAGCAACGAAGATACCTACGTAGTAACGTATACCGCGATTATAAGGCGATACGATTTTAAATCAGGGGCTAATTTACTATAGAGATACTCGACTCATGGGACTTGATGCCCGGTACCGACTCCCGCCACGTCTCTCCAAATACCAACGATGCTAGTAACTAGGCGCGCGAAAAACGAAACGTACCAGAAGTCCCCTTTCCGGCCCAATGGCCCTTCATTGAACCATCCTCCGCCAGTGTGCCTCGATAGAGATACCCATGCTCTTCAAATGACTTGGCAAAGGCCACCTGGCCCGACTTGGACACCACGCCCTCGACCTTGTACGCATCTGTCGGTGTATTCCCAGTGCCTTTGATTGTGAGTAGATCGCCCTTTTCCCCAGTTCGACCGGTCAACTCGAATTCGCATCTCCGGCTAGTCCCCGATTCGCCCACGGTATAGACTCCCGACCAAGCGCCTTGAATTCTCTCTAGTTGGGCCCTACTCACCTCCGTATTAGCATGCGAAGTCATATTTACTTGACGGTTAAGGGAAATTAATGAGATATAAAAACAAACAGAACAGCATACTCAGCAGACGCATCCGCATCTTCGTCATTTTTACACACGAGGTGGAAGGTGAAATACCCTCCTCCTTTTTCTTGGCCAACTCCCCACTTGCCGAACATCATGTTCGTCTCTGGATCAATGGAACCAGTATAGTGCCACCAGGGGGATATGTAATCTTTCTTGAAGTATACAGTTGTATCTTTGTCAACATGGCCACTGAGTGTGAACTCCCCGGCCACATCACGGCCACTGCCACGTATGTTGACCCGGTGGTCTCCTAGTTCGGTTTCTATAGTGAAATTCGATTCCCCGTCCGTTTCCGTAGGGTTGTATAAGTATAGGCCAGCCCATTGGCCTGCAAGTTTGAGTTCTCTACTAATTATTAGTAGTGCATTGAATCGAGAATATGGTAAAGACTTACTCGATGTTGATCGACATTTCAACATATGTTTTTGCTCAGGGATAGGGATAAGAAATCAATGTCCGTGGGCGATAGATAGTATCAAAGAAACAGTAAAGCGAAATTATTTGAATGAAGCGGTTTGTTTAATATAAATATGCTGCCTTCTAGGTCCCTCTATGGGTAGGAACTATAATGCGGCCTCCAAAACGGATATGCAAGGTTGAATGCAAATAGATGAATTAGTGGAAAACAACAAAGAGTATTCGACTCATTACCGTATCGCCAAGTGATATGACATTGATAGTCGACTAATTGCAACACCCAATATCCTATCAACTTCCCATAACAGGTCATCTTCAAGGTGCCAGGGTAGTAGTAGCTTTGAGAACTTGATTGGGTGGAATATTGACTACGTTATTGATGCCCAATACAATGATCTACAAGATATGGGTGCTTACTGATAGATTTAACAAAAGTGTACCCGTAGAAGTAGATCACCTTAGTACATAACCTATACATAAACACTCGTCCCATAATACACATTTGGATATCTTAGCATAGACTTCAGGTAGTATGGGATGTACGTAGGTTTCAGCTTGAGGCATCATTGCGACGTAATCAGAACCTATCTAGTTAATGATATTACCTAAATTTTAGATCATAGGAAGTCCCATCGTATGATACTACTACGAATGCTGTAAATGCATGTAAGATACGCTCAAATGGGACGCACTGTATCACGTTCAATACTCTACAAGTCTCTCAGTTGGAGCAGACAATTATGAGTATAGTCCCTTTGGATGAGGAAAATTGGGGCGATAAAAATCTTAACTCGTAACTCTCTACTATCAAATAAGTTGCCATTTATGTATACTTATGCGTAGAAAGGGAGGCCTCCCCTAACCAAGCTATCACCGCCCTAACTCCCTACTCTACGATAGGCTAAGAATCCCTCTTAACTCCCTCTAGCGGCTATGGTTTAGTAAAAAGGACTAGGCTATGACGCTCAAGCTATTGGCGATAGATAATTGGTTAGAAAAGTAGGTTGTGCCATGGCTCGTGAATGTGACTTAGATGAGAATATGTTTCCCAAGCGTTCAGCTAAGGCGTGGAGGTGACCTCGGGAGATTCAACAAGATATTGCTACTAGACTTTACAAGCGGGGTTTAAACGGAGATGTGAAACAGAAAGTTATAGAGCAACGATGAAATTAAGCAGTTAAATCTATATTTTCGGAAACTTATATATCTGGGTAGGTATTCTATGACATAATAAGCCGTCCTATGACCACCGAGCCCACAGGTCAGAAAGGCGGACTTGGGAGTTATGGCCTGAGACATACAGGGTAAAATAGAATCGTTCGCATGTACAGTCACCGTCTTCGGCGAGTAGGCCTAGGACGCCCCGTGTAATAATAGGGATGGAAATAAAATCTAGTGTAGTGATATTTTTCTGTTTGCGTATCGATTGGAGGGCCCGATACCAACACGGTCTCAAGAGGGCGTATTAGTAAAAGGAGATAAAAGTGCCCGGTCAAAAAACGAATCCAAGATGGCGTTCCTTCTACGAGCCCTTTAAGCCATCTTTCGTATATGGCGGGCGCTTTCGTAAGCTTAAACCGGCATTCGAACGCGGCGTTCAATGAGGCGTTCCGTCGCCGATGGTCCCCTCGGGGAATTTGCCTAAGATAATGTAACAAACCCCAATAATATTGTGGACTTATGAGTGCTCTGGTATGACGCTAGAGTATCACAGCATCTCGGCGAGGACAACCATTCTCGTGTTATTCTTGGCACGTGTGCCCGAGGCCCTCAGGGGTTTGGGATAGTACTTAAATAACGCTCATTCAAGTGTCGATATAATCATCGAACCTGCAAATTCACGTAGGAAATAAGCAAGATATTCCTATAAGGGCATTCTAAACGTTAGGTATGTAGATGTCTAGGGGACGGGTTCAGTCCTCGAAAAGCGGTTAGGTTGGCTTATGTGTGGGCTAGTCATGGGCCCCCTATTCTAACAACCGTGTCATACGGCAATATGATTTTTTATGAAAAACTCAGGGCTACGTAGAAACGGTAAGAGATGGTTCTATTGAAGCAAGAAAACAACCACTCAGGATGACCGGAACCTAATTCTATTACATGACTGCGACCTGGGAACAGCTACCGCTCGAGGAGAAGATACTCTTAAGGCTCTAGGAGAAACCCTACCCCGTAGAGATAAGTACCTAACCTATCTTCCTAACTTACTAGATTTATTAGATTCTTTATCATACCTACATCAAACATCTATTCGAAAAAAAACCCCACGGATAACGCTCTATCGGATTCCGTATATAACCTCTATCGCATATATCCAATCACACTCTTCGCCTATCTATGATATATGTAGTCTGTGAGTTGATATCTCACACTTTTATCAATTCGGGTCGAAGGATCCCCCTAGAATGGTAAGCCGTTAGTCCTAGCACTCGTGGCTGTTATCTTAGAGGGCCAAGCGCTAGAAAGGTGCACTTTCACATTCTTGCGTTCAATCGCGCTGCGAATCTTAAGCGGGACACGGGCCGAGCATCCATTCACAATGGCACACGGGTACATGATACTTACATATTGTAGGCATTATTACCTTAGTATCGAGTTAAGTCTTCGTTTTTTAGAAGCGAGGCCCCCAAAATCGCCTAGTAACCTTCCTTTGGGGATTGTTTGGTCTCCATAGGGTATATTTGCAGTGATAATACTCCTTGGTTTATCGGGCACGTAGGACGAAGGATTCCACGTAGGCGTCTTTACATAGAGTGGACAGGGGTTCCATCATGAATCTCCTCCCAAAGCTCTCTCGCTTATTATCTCAGGCTTAGAACAGGCGAAATGGAAAAACATAAGACTAAATCAGTATAGGAATGAACGCCGCAGGTCAAACTTAAGAAAATAGGGTTCGATTTAGGCATTGCCATCTCTAATTCAACCCTACCCTTTTCCGCCAATTGCTCATGCTTGCCGGAAGTATCTACAATTGTGTTCTTCTCATGACTTATGCTTGAGCTTCCGTGGCCACCTTTTCTGCCCAGATTATAGCTGCAATTAACTCCATTGCCTTAAATTAAACTCTAACTTTTAGAGATGTCGCTTGCCGACTACTTATTCGAGAGAGAAGAATGAAAATCAAACAGGCAGCAATATGGGCTCATTTCTCCTAATATCATGCTACCCAACCCCCCTATCCTATATTAGCAACTTGAGCCTCATGATTCGATACCAAAATAGCATGTCATAGGAACCAGATTACTACGAGTCACTATACCCATGTCAAACAGTTACCTAGAGCAAGCTATATCAACCCACCCAGACAGGTATACGTCATTTCGACGGCATCATCAGGAGGATGAAAGCTGAATCCCGGGGTCACAAGCTTATATATACGAGGGTTCCAAATAATTAGCCTAGCCAATCTCGTCTCGGAACCTCCTGCAGCTCTACACAGCTGTGTATGAGGCTCTAGGAGGGAGGCGCCTTAGTCAAACAGAGCCTCAAGGCAGCAAAGACAACGTCCAAAGATAACGTCTTCTATAAAGGTCGACCTTTCCCCTTGAAATCAATGATTGAATATCTCGTAATTCTAACAGTTTGCGCAAGGTTAGCCAGACCCCGCATCTCGCTGCGTTCTTTGAATGTATACCTGCTGCTTCTTACTTCGATAAGAGAGCGCCTTAATATACTGAAAGCCTACTTAGGTAGACTTTTTTTTCCTAGGTGAATTACAATCATCAGTTTTCGTTGGTTTGAGATTATCTAGGTAGGTATATTTCCAATTCCCATTTAGACTACCTGGTTGCTAACTCAATCAACGCTTCGTAGGTGGTTACCGTTCAATTTGTTTCAAACACCTGCTATACGGAAGAACGATTTTCACTTGCGCGGTCGAAAACTCGTATCGGTTCCTCAGTTATCGCATACTAAAAGTCTTGGTAAAATTTTTATACTGCGCTTTAGTGAGGGTCGGCGAGTGTGCGATGGTGATAATACTCACCGAAGGAGGGTTGCAATGCCAAGGCTCCCAGATCTTTTTACACATCTACTTCGACCGAGACACCGGGCGAGATACGGACAAGCCTATAGCTTTGCTCCGCCTCACAAGGTATATTTTCGACGGCCGTCGTGGTTTATTACATTTTCCTTCTGGGAGATGCTCGCCAGAAATTACCTAATACTTTAGTTGCCGCCTTACCGTGATTGGTATTACTGCCGCCCAACGATACCTCGGGGCTAGGGAACTTTGAGGAACAAACGAAGTCTGCCCGACGGGCGGAATTGCACGATGGGTTTGCCATTGAAGTGTATATGAAGTTGCTTTACGCCAAAGTCATTTTACACTAGGCGATGGATAACAATTCGGTGAACGCTTGTAAATGGTCTAATCGATTAGCTGGACAGGAGCACACAGCCCGTATAATAGGGCATGTTAGTCCGTCATGTCTTCGTGGCTAAGTCTGGTCACTCGACTAGAAGGAAAGACTTCGTCGAGCCCTTTCCGGAATTCGGTCATTGACGAAGGCTTCATGCGGGACCAATTCGAGGCGAGTCCGTCAATTAAGCTTAATCCTCAATGTCATTGCCCCCCTGGCAGGTTCACGTGGGATTGGGGCTCTACACATCCTTTGACTAATAGTTATATTCCCTACTCCGGGTGTTTAGTTTTAATTATTTCGACCGCACGTCGAATTAATTTACAAGATCAAATACCACTGGCTCATAACCGAAGCTCGTGACTAAGGATATCTATCCTTCTTGCTTCATTGGCAACTATACCGAAAATATAAGCATCGCTATAGGCCCGAATACTCGAAACACATCCTCGACCAATTTGCCTACTTTATAACTCACTTTCACTGCGGGTTTTGTATGACAATGCTTGCCCTAGTTGAAAGGTTTTATCATGGCGAAGCTCGTGCGCCCCTAAGCTTGGGTGGATACCAGAGATGGGAGACAAGTCGTTAGACTCACGAAGGGGCGATGTTGTCTACAGAAATGTTCATTACTTTTACCGAAAATGACATATTTCACGCACTTCTCGAGACTTCAGGCGTTGTCCTCACGCATACGGTGACCCCCGACGGTTTTGTCGAGGCCCATACAATGCCTCGCTTTCGTCCTGATGACTACTAAATCCAGATCCACCTTATTATCCTAGGGCGATGTTGAGGTTGCCTTAGATGTTATTTATGCCGCGGGCAACGATGGTTATCCATAGGTTATCTACCTATATATATTTGCCTCGACATCCAGCAGTTAAGAACCATACTACCACCACATCCGCTCTACTGCACGTTCCCAGCTACAGTTACATCAAAAGCCCACCCGCCGCCTTAAAAGTTCTTAACCAGTTTCACTTAAAGAATCACCTCATCTAAGATGTCGGGAAAGGAAGAAGGTGCAAAGTTTTGGTACTGTTGCCAATGTCGCTTTGGTGCCATGACGATCAAGATTACTCCGTCTTGCGTTGAGTGCGACCACGAGCGGTGCATGCATTGCGATGAGACAAACAACTGATAAAGTAAGTTTTCAATAGTCGACAAGACTCTTGGGTTAAACAAACTAACTCTCGGAAGACCTACCCCCAAAGACGGAGCTTCAACCACAAATAGGGGGGATTCGAACCCCCCCAACAAACCCGAGGAACGAGAATTAGCCACCATCGCCTGCCATCCGCTAACTCACCTATGCACTGCGTGAAACTTCAATTCATGCGCCGTCTTGTTTTTTCGGTCCTCCGTCTTTCCTACGCACATCCAGATTTCATCGTTCGGCTCGGGCCCCGGGGTTACTATTTCCTATAGAGTATTTTCGGGATGGAGAATTTAGAGGCTAGATCTGGAATTTGGGTTTCTACTTTATGTCGGGACGTTATGGGAAAACTGGAACACTTGGGAGAGAACGGCCAAAAGTCAAAAGAACCAAAAAAAAAAGGTCTGCTTTTAGAGGGGTTGTTTTCATTTTTCTTACCCCTTTCTTGTCTTCGCGTATACCCTGGGTACTCTTCTGCCATCTGTATTACCAGCTTTGCCTAGAACGTTCGTCATGTACTTCCCCCTATGTAACCTAGCTAGATTCAACTATTACATTTCCTTGATTTGGCGCTTGTGCCTAACTATTAACGGCGACTTGTTCTTCACACTGCCATAGGCGTTTCTTGAACGAATTTTGAGTTGATTACAGACTAGCAATGTCCTTTCGAGTATACATGGAAATAAGCTGCCGCCGGATTTCTTACACCCTTTTACCCGAACGCCTAGGTAGGTACCGGGTATACAAGACTTGACTCAGAGGTTCAGATATCGTAGTTACACTACCTACAACAGGGTATACCGAGTACTTCGTTTTCGGTGTTGTTTGCGCAGCTTCGGAAACGGGGCGGGCCGCCCCTAGAGTCTGTCCGCATGTTGAAGAGATGAATTGTAGTTAGTTACTTAGGTAGCACCAATGTAATCCAAAGGCGAAGCCACGTCTCCCCTATTTTCCCCTCCCCACGCTGACAATGTGTAAATACGTCTGAAATTTATTCAACGGCAGCGGCACAGTGGTTTTAGGTTGAGGCACATGCCATGAGTCTCACGTCATAACTTTCGGTATATTAATGCCGCTGGGTGGAGTAGTAAGAAAAGGGGCTAACATATTTGTCCGGTAACTCGTTGGCGGTAAGCCAATGGTATCTGTACATAGTTATCATTGGATTACTCGTCATCTCACTGCATAGGGCATGTCAACAGCCAAGAACGTTGCCTAAGGTAGAAAATTAAGTGAATAAAGCTAGCGGACCCGGAGGGCCACCCGAGTAAGCAGCTGATGTGACTGCGCGAGTTGTATACCACCCTATGTATGCGCCTCACGAGGACAGGTTCCAGAACGTAGAAGAAAACCAGGTAACTGTTAAAAACCACGTGGGAAACCCGGTATATAATTCGGTAAACCAATCCCTACGGAACGTTGGGCGAGAGAGGCTGAGTTAATGGGTACTGTTGTTGGTTGCACATCCCGTGAAGCCTATCATATGCATCTCATGGGCTACCTCGGAGGGCCGGAAGACATCCATAACGTCAAAAAAACCCGGAAAGCTGACTGGCATAAGCGGGAATAAGTCCTTAAACCAACGTCTGTAGCCAATTGATTGTCGTAAGGCCCTAAAAAGGCGCACAAGGCTTGAGGCTCAAAATGCAAGTTATTTGTTTGGGCACCAATGGACCAGCATCGCCACCATGTCCTTCATCACCTAGCTAGTCAACATGTTCTGCAACAGGATTACTAGATGGACAGGTACGTACGCCCATTATAGGTTTATATCTGCTGCGTGACCCCTAGTTAACATTTCCGTAGGAATCTAGGCTGGCTTGCCTCGGTCGCGTTACCCTCAACGGGGCGAAGCGTTCTAACGGTCATTCCGCGCAACTGTTCCAGACTATCTAATACGTACCGAAGATTTGGAAATGCGCTTTCTGCCCTCTTCAGTGCCCTTTTCTCTTTAGACCGTTCGTTTGAGTGCTCCCCCATGACTACTGGTTTCAAGACCCAAGAACGACGCTAGACGCTTTAGTCGGCGCTCTTATTGCTTGTAAAGTTTACGTGGCCCTCTCCCGACCCTAACACACCTTCACCTACCTATACCCAAGAACATTCACCATATTATATGTAACATGGTTAAAAAATAGAGAGTCTAGAAAAGGGATTGGGGAAAGTTCTTATACTACCTATAATACTACTCAGGATTGACTGGCGATATAGGATAATTAAGGGGCACACACCTTTATGACATAGCATTAAAATGATCATCCCACGTATGTGATATATCTGGGGTGGCCGGTGAACGTGCTAGGAGGATTCCAGCGTAGACGAGTTCATTTCATGTTAAGAGCCAATGACCCCCTTACTTACCCTCCGCATTCTGGAGTCCCACTCCGAGACTCACTACCAGAGAGGTTGACCCGGAGAGTTTAGGTGCGTCTTGCGCTAAACTCGCTCCGGACTTGGGTCGGGGATCACCGGGATTTGGATAGTAAAGTGCCCTTAAATCACACTTATGATGGTATAACGGCCGCATGATTCCCGATAGGCACCAAGGACAGCTCGGGCGAGATTTGAGTTACTAATTGAAATAGCCTATACCTAAAGGCTCGTCGTCGATATTCTAGGACTGAATCGGGCATGCGTTAGAAAGGAGTGTACGAGATCTAGCTTAGAAATCAACGGTGTAACATTGGTTATAGTATGGGCTGGAGGCTCTTACAATTATCGAAGAAAGCGAAATGATGTAATGTTATGTTAGAAAGTTTTCATGTTTGGATAGAGGATGTTGTTTTATCTCTCTCTCTTCTTAACATCATATATCATAAGGCCTCGGTCGGAGTTAATATCCTCGGCGTTGAACCTGTGAGACATCGTTCTCCTTTGCGGTATAAGGGGAAACTAAAGCTTGCCTAATGCAATAGAGCTGTTCCCCTGTCCCCTTAATATGATCAACGGAGGGCTTTTATTGCAAATATACGAGGGTTGATTGGCTTATCTACCTTTCTTTAAGCACTTATCGCGAAGCCCGACCGCCAAACGTCCACTATTAGCATCAGATCTCTCCGCATCTTCTCCTCTCCCCTCTCTCGCCCACCCCTGTTCTTCGTTACCCCACACAGCACCGACTGACGATATATCCTGCAATTCGAAATGGGCATTCGTCAGATGTTATCGGCAATGTACGAAGTAAATTCGCTCGGTCGTCAATGTGTAACGCTGCCGTCGTCGATCTAATGTAGGTAACCGTCGTAATTGGCGAGGTTCGATGGAACTTTGAAACCACCCGGTGGTTCGGCTTGAAAGGTTGCCAAAGTTCGTTTCCCGGACTACTACCCATGATGTCTGTTGTCTGAGGGTTAATCTTCTCCCACTCGTACGCACTGGAGATCCCGTCACTCAACTGCCGGGAACCCAAGTCTCCTCATAGCACGTAGCGCGAGATGGGGGATGACAGAGACTTACATAAGGTCTAAGTGACCTGTTCAATTCTTCTTTGAACCTGGGTGTTGGCCTATTAATCGTATCGTCGTCCCGTTGTTTACCCTTTCTCGGTTATCCTCCTCTTCAACTCGTGTTTCGTCGTAGCTTAGTCCGCCCGTAGCTCTCGCAACCATGGCCGCTCCGCCAAAGATACCGGCGCTCCTAGATCTGACGATTGACAACATCACGCCGAACACGATTCGCATCAACTCGCAATGTCAGGACCCGCGCCTTCGATACCTGATGTCGCGGCTGGTCACGCACCTGCACGACTATGCGCGAGAGACGCGGCTTAGCACGGACGAGTGGATGGCGGCGCTAAACTTCCTTGTTGGTTGCGGGAAGATTAGCAGCGATGTGCGCCACGTACGTGTTACTAGTTCCGTCAATGGCAAGGTAGACTTTTAACCGAAACTTAGGAATTCATCCTCCTCTCCGACGTCCTAGGCCTCTCCTTGCTAGTCGATAGCATCAACCACCCGAAGCCGCCGCAATCCACCGAGGGCTCTGTCCTGGGCCCTTTCCACACGCACGACGCGCCAACACTACCCAATGGGTCGAACATGGCGTCGGATCCCGAGGGGGAGCCCCTTCTGTGCATCTGCACCGTGAAAGACACCGCGGGGAGGCCTGTGCCTGGCGTTAAGATAGACATCTGGGAGACGGATAGCAGCGGTCACTACGACGTGCAACACTCCGATCGCAAAGAGCCTAGCGAGCGATGTGTTATGGTGAGCGATGAAGAGGGTCGCTTCTGGTTCAAGGGTATAAGGCCCGTGAGCTATCCCATCCCGCACGATGGCCCGGTAGGGAAGCTCCTAGAAAGATTGGGTAGGCACTGTTGGAGGCCGGCGCATTTGCATTTCATGTTTGAAAAGGAGGGCTGGGACCACTTAATTACGTGAGTTGAAGATCTTGTTATGCTGATTTTCAATTGTCTTTATTTCTATGCTACCCTGAGCCGCCCCCTGCAACCAATGCGACCGTCGTAAACTAACAAAACTGGTAACCAGAGCATTATACGCGCGCGGAGACCCATACGAGACATCAGACGCTGTTTTCGGCGTTAAGCAGAGCCTAATTGTAGACTTCGAAAAAGCCGACGCGGCGACGGCGAAGCAATACGACTTCCCTGAGGGCGGCTTATTGTTAAAACATGACTTTGTGTTAACGACGAAGGAAGAAACGGAAAGGCTAAGGGACGAGAACGCGATAAAGGCCCTTGCGCAGCTCGGACTGCGGTTGAAGCTGGTTGATCATTTGCCTGTACCCGAGTTAGATTAAAAGACGACTTTTAACTAAATAGTATACCAATTCTGTATCTAATGCTTCTAGGTCTCCTCATAGGGCTACCCTTTATCTTTTATCCTGTGTCAAATCTAAAACTCCAGTCGCTAGAAGCTATTTAAGATTGGATTGGGGTTCGCCTGCCTTATAATAACAGCGGTAGGGGTGAAACCACCTGAGGGTTTTACATCGTTTCCTAGCTATGAACTAGACGATACGGTCTGGGGGGCTTAGACAGCTGCTTTCGCAGCGTCGTATATGAGCCGACTGTGTACAAGGCCATACAGCCTGATGCTGCGGCCCCTGCCCAACAATCACATACTGCGCACCATTACCCAATGGCTAACTAAAGGGCACATTGGCGTCCTCCTTTTTGCCGGTTCCAAGAACGGGCGGCTCGAGTCGGAATGCTCACCCCCTCTCCTTTTGAGTTTCTTTCACCGCGTAGTATTCACGAACGGCTAGACTCAACGCGCCCTCAAAAATCCTGAATCCCCGTCTCCCCTCAAGCCTCTTCCCCCCACCGCCCCCTCCCTCGCCCCCTCCCCGATCCGCAGCATCATCACCATCGCTCGCCCAACCGGGATCCTCGTCGTCGAACCACGCGTCCTCCAGCTCGCGGCGCTCCAGCACGTCCAGCTCGTCGTTCTCGTCCACGGCGCGGTAGTCGAAGTCCTCGTCGCGCCCCAGCACGAACCGGCGGCGCAGGAACTCGTTCCACCTCTCGCGGCCCTCCTCCCTGGTCTCCGGGGGCCTCGGCGCGGCCTTCGCTCCCTCGCCCCCGAACCCGTCCCCCCCGACGGCGTACTCCCGGATCAGCGCGTCCGCGTCCTCGGACGCCGGCTGCGGGAGCCAGGATGAATCCTCCGCTGCCCCCGACGAGTCCGCCGGAGCGTCGCTTTGGAACATGGGAGATGTGGAGGAGGAGGAGGAGAAGGGGGCGGGGGAAGTGAGTTGCGCGAGCTTGGCCTCGCCCCGGATCAGGTCTACTTCGAGGACCCGCGAGTACCCCTTCTCGCGCCCCTCCTTCTCCCGCTCGTCGTGCGTCTGGAAGCGCCGTATCAGCGCGTCGTAGAGGAGGGGGTCTGGGGGTGGTGTTAGTAATGATGATAACAATATTAATAATAAAGGGGAAGGGGGCAGGGTACGTGGGTAAAAGGTGATAAGGGGTGTAAATCAAAATTAACAATAATAAAACGAAAAACAAGCAAAAAATAAAGAAAAGAGCTTCAGCGCATACCAGCCAGCTCATGCTCCAGCGACTCGAAGTACCCCGGGTTGCGCTCGAGGTACTCGCGGCGGCGGTTCTGCACGCGGATGCGCGCCGAGTGCGCGGGGGACCGGGGCGGCCGCGGCTGCGGCTTGACGTACGCGGCTATGGGCGAGGACGAGGAGGCCGACGACCGCGGCGGCGACGGCGGGGCGGCCGGCGGCATCGGCGAGGCTGCTCCTGCCGCTGCCGCCGAGGGGGTGTTGGGGCTTATGCTCATTATGAGTACCACGTATGGGGGTCGTGCGGCTTGGAGTTTTGGGTTGTCGAGGCTCGGTGGTGGGATGTAATGATTTTGGGGATATTGGTGGAGATATGGTAGTTCCGTGTAAAGTACCTAGGTAGTTAGGGGTATGGATGTTGGTAAGTGGTAAGTTGTAAGTGAAAGGATATAATAGAGTCATCGGAGATACTCACGAGCGCTCGCCACGCCGGTGTTACGTACCGTACCATATCGTAGTACGGTACAATACAAATGTACCTCCTATGCAGGTGGCCGCGATTATCTAAAGAGCGCCGTCATGATGGTATGGTTTCCGGCTATCTGATTGGACAGCGACCATTACATACCCCACTCTTTCTGCATGAAACAGCCACTCATTTGCTAAGCATATTAGCATAATTAGCACCTATTCTAATATCGAATAAGATAGCATCAGTGGTTTAGTGGTAAAATCCATCGTTGCCATCGATGGGCCCCGCGTTCGATTCGCGGCTGATGCATTACATCTCAAACTTCAATTTTTGTCGCTTTCGGTTCATTATTCTTTTTTAATTTATTTTCCCTTTTTTTTATATGTTTTATTCTTTATGAACCTTTAATCGACACCGAAGCACAGAAGAGTGGTATAAAGACTATTATTCTGCACCGAGCGCATCAGTTTCAGCGTTGTAACGCCTCATCCGTCCATCGGGTCTATTAGTTTTGTCAAAGCTAATATACAGTTCGCGCCAGTGTCGGACCAAATCCATACAATATGCCAATGAGCCTTTACATCTCGTAGCAAAAGTAGTTCAGCTTCAAATATTGAAGCCATAAAGCCAACCTCGTAAGTGAACCGTATTAATTTTAACCCCAAAGCCAAGGTAATAGACGATATAATCGTCCTACTTCTAATTCATAGCATTTTCCCAGCTCATGTATCGTACATATCTATCTATGGTCATTATATGGTACCATTTATCGGTTATCCGCCGTGCTCAACCCTGTGGGACAAGCCAAGTGCAGCCGCCAAAGCGCTATCATAACCCAGGAAAGCCAGAACATCGCTTGGGTATCGCGTGCGCAACTCAACTCATCGCTATGCAGGCAACATAACACACCACGCCACGCCCAAACTTTTCTTTTCTTTTTTCTAACCCCCTTTCACCATCTCTCCCCCACCCCTATCTTTTTCTCCCCTTTTCCCCCTCCTTTTCCCCTCCCTGGCATCCAACTCACCCATACCCCCTCCTCCCCTTCTCCAAATCCTCGCTCAGCCTCCTCCCCCGGCTGCGGTCCAGGCTCGGCCTCGCCCAGCCATTCGCGGCCCCGTTCGCGCCGCCGAAGCTGATCGCGCGCGGCCCGCCCGACGAGCGACGCCCCGAGGCGGGCGAGAGCCGCGCCGCCGCCACGTAGCGGTAGGAGTAGTCGTCGCGGCTCCGCCGGGGGTGCGTGCGCGACACCGGGCCGTCCGTGGGGTAGAGCTGGCGGTCCCGGCTCAGGGCGCGGTAGGAGGAGGCCGAGGTCTTCGGGGGCGCGGGGGCGGAGTTGGGATTGAAGTTCGAATTAGCGTTAAGTCGCTCGTCCGTAGTCCGCTGTTCGCGCGCGGTCTTCCCGCTCATCCCCTCCCCCCTCTTGCGTAACCACTGCCTAGCCGAAGCGAGGGTCCCGCGCGCGGCGTCGGAGATGTCGGTGACGGCGAAGGCCATGGCGATGAGGGGCACGCTGACGCCGAGGCCGATGCCGAACATGTACTTGCTGACGTAGGGGATGGTGAGGCGGGTCGTCGACTGCCACTCCTCGAGGTTGATGGCGAAGAAGGCGGCGATGAAGCTCATGGGCAGGAAGATGATGGTCACGATGGTGAACACCATGATGGTCTGGCCTTGTTTAGCGGCGATGACGGCCTGGTCGCCTGCGAACCGCGCTTCCAGCGCGTTCGAATGCTTCTGTTTGAGGTCTAGCAGGTCCGTTAGGTTCTGATAGAGCGACGCTGCTTGCTGATCCATGCGTAAGATATCCTTCTGTCGCATTTCGAGTCCACGTAATTGTTCACGGCTACGCTTACGAACATCGGCGACGGCTGTGTCGGTCGCGCGGCGATTAGGCCCGTCGCAACGCATCTCTTCTGTAAGATGTGCCTCAAAATCGGCGAGCGTTGCTAGCTGCGAATCGATTATGACGTCGATGATGCTTAGCTCGTCGCGTATATCCTTGATCTCGGCCAACAACGATGTCTCGACGCCGATATCTAAGAGTGCATCGGGGAACTGGTCCATGCCGCCTACTTGGTACTGGTCCGGGGACCCGAATGCGGGGAGTCGTACGGGCCGGCCCATGTTACGCCTGCGCCGGTGATAATGGAGCCACTGCGCCGATTGCGCAGACGCCTGATTGAACCGACTGAAAAGCTGGCTTTCGCGATCTGTGACGACGCCGATGGAACTCTCAAACATATCTAGAAACTGAAAGTCTTGATCATCGAGCCGATGCCTGTCAAACGTTCCAGAGCATCGGCTAGTTATGAGCATCGCTAAGTCATCTAAGATATGTTAACATACTAGCTAAATTCGGCGGATTCACGCCTATACCCGATTTGCGACGAAAGGGGGATGCAACAAAATGATAATAAAGGGGAATGTTATGACATACTATAAAAATATTAGCATCTATTCGTGATAGAACCCAGACATATATTCTCCGTAGAAGTAAATCTTATACATACCAGACAGATCCAATCGGCGGTCGGGTCTTAGCGTTCGTTTCCTCTATGATCCCATCTAGGACATTGAGAGGATCCTGCTTAGGTTGATCCCAGCGCTGCGGGAAGCATGAGATAATGAGATCTAAGACGAATAAGTTATGGACCCAATCGATACATTAAAAGGACGTATCTATTTACCTTTACCCAGAATCCAAAGCCACAGCTGATCGACCATGAACACCTTCGGCTCTACGCCATGCCTCTTGCAATATCGATAAACGACCTGATCTGTGTCTCGAACCGATGTATCAATACCATGGTAGAAGAACTGGTCAAGCGTCCGCCGTGGATGGAGAGGCGGAGTGCTATTCAAGTACGCGTTGACGATGAGAGAATCTCGAGAGCCGTCTATAAGCTGCCGCTTCTCCCGAGCTTTTTTTATGGCCTCGCTCATTTTCCGCCGCCGTTCGTCTGTCTCGTAGTGTAGGAATGGCATCTACGTATGTCAGATACGCCACCCCCATTACTGTGGAAGTGACACTTACAAATAAGACTATCTTCCCATTCGAAGCTGCAAATCGTGATGTCTCCCAGGCAAGGGGCGCCTGAGACTTACTACTAAGATTACTTGTAGTGGTATCTTGTCGTTGCGGCGGGTTGCCGGGTGGTCCTTTTGATCGCTTGTGCCGCTTAGGGTGTCGCTCTAGCAGCTGCTCAGACTTACTCTTCTTTTTAGTAGGCGTATCATCTTCGGCCAAATCGTTTTGCTTTCCCGAGGCCACCTCCCCTCCGCTTTGACTCGACCTCGCACTAGCATCCGATGGTTCTTCAGACAGGGGGGTAAGACCCGATTTATCTTCCCTTTTATCCTGAAAACCAGCTCTGGGTGAGGTAATACGATGCGAACAAGTTCTCATAAAATACGCATGCGCAAGGGGCCCACGGTGTTCTTGGTCGAAACATTTCTCCAAGGCCTTGAAGGATTCGATGTCTCGATGCCCCGCCTCAATGAAGGATTTGGCCAGGAGTGTCTAGTAAATGGTGAGCGGATGAAAACTCTACACAATAATAGGTCATTTACCTCGACCCACGCAATCTATAACGGCATGTTAG